>JASVER010000083.1:4427309-4499289 GCA_030449065.1 Oceanodroma leucorhoa | reverse complement strand
GCGGCGCGGGAGCCGGGCGGCCGCCAGCCCCGGCCGGGCGGCGCTCCGCAAAGGAGGCGGCGCGGGACCCGCGGCCTCCTGACACCGGGCCGGTGTCGAGGTCCTCCGGGCCGGGCTGCGGCAGCGCCGCGCCGAAGGGGCCGGGCCGGGCCGGGCCGGGCCGCCGAGCCGAGCCAGCGCCGCCCCGCAGTGCCGCCGCGCTGAGCCCGCCGCGCTCATCACTTACGTGGCCTGTGCCGCCGACCCGAGTCCATCCTCCGGCGCAGCCTGCATTTCTTGGCCGGGGAGCCGTGGCTGAGCGGCGGCAGCTCCGGGCGGAGCAGCAGCGGGTGCGACGCCTCCCCGCAGCCGCCGTTGCTCAGCGGCTGGCTCGAGGGGTGGAAGCCGTTCTGCAGCAGCCCGCCGAGCAGCGAGCAGGAGGCGGCGGCGGGCGGCGGCGGCCCCGCGGGGGCGGCGGGCTGGGCGCGGAGCTGCTCCCCCATGGCGGCAGCCTCTCCCCTTTGTCTCCCGGCTCAGCTCCGGCTGGGCGCGGCGGAGCCTCCGCTCATGCCGGCGCCCGTGCCCGCAGCTCCGTGCACTGGGGATGCGGCGCCCGCCCCCCCGCCGGCGGCGGCGCACGGCGCAGGCGTCCTGCCCGCAGCGCGCTGCAGAGGGGCGGCCACCGCCCTCCGCCGGGGACGCGGCGACCCCCCCCCTGGCTAACGTGCGCGTTCCCGGCCGCCGCGCCCGGCACCTGCGGGGCTCCGGGAGCGCGTCGGGGCGGGGGGCTCGGGGCGGGCCCCCCTGCCGCCCGTACTCGCAGGGTGCAGGGTGCAGGCTGGCAGGGGCACGGTCACGCTGGAAGCTGGCACCCGGTACAGTTTCAGTGTGACTTCGCTCCTGTGACCCTGCTCGCTGATGCACACCGGGCAGGCCTGCCCCGGTAACCGGCTGCGGTGTCATTTTCGCTCCAGGGCGTCCGCAGGCACACTCAGGTGACTCGAGTATCTATGTCTGGGAGGCCTCTGTGCATGTGACCCCAGGTATGCCTTGTACCTCGCACGAAGTGGTCTGTGCATCGGCATCAACGTTCAAGTTTTTGTCTACATTGTCACGTGTTTCCTCAACAGCTCAGAGGGACTACTGTGACCTTGAATGCATTTGACCTCGTGCTTTTTTAGTATCTTGGCTTTCCCTGTGCGGCACTGATAATTTTGTGACTGTGATTTACTTCCTGACCACTAAAACATCCAAGTGTAAAAACACATTTTCTGAATGAAATGTATTAAATATCAAGTGGACATAAAATAAAACTAGATGAATTGTGCTGCGGTGTCGTGTATACTTGAAAAGAAACACTAATTGAATTTTGCTCTGCAGATRAAGGTCATTTCCTTATACAAACTGCCAGTCACTACATGGGTGATTGTCCTTAACGTAAAAACAGGTCACATAATGGCTCCTCCTTACACCTAAAATTAGTACAGGACACGGGCCCTCCACTGTAAAACACCTACAAAGAACGAAGAGCTCTTCTAACTGCCTCCAGAAAGGGATACTGTATTAAGAAATTGCTTCATGAGAGGTAATGTGACATTCTCTCCCCTTTCTTGGCTGGCACCAGAACATGTTTAGGTAACTGGGAGCAAGCCACAGAAAAACATGCGCATGAAGTTGGGGAAAAGAAGAAAGAGTGTTTGAGAACAAAGAACAAGTAAAATTTTCTTCCTAAAAACCAGTAACCAATGTTCAGAAGATGATTAAAACACTCCAAATTTTCCTCATATCCTAATGCGTAAGCAACTGCTTTAATTGCCAGCCCAAAAGCGATTGCCTTGAAGAGGGTAGGAAGGAAGGCAGTCTATATACATTTACTGCTAGAAGGAGCTATAGTGCTTCCAAAACTCTGAAATTCTTTTGAGAACTCCCTAACTTACTGAATTATGTTTAAACTAAAAACCAGAAGGCTGCTGACTGGACTGGGAGGGACCTTCATACCACTTGTTGGCAGTTCTAGGCAGCTGGCTGGTTACACTTTATGAACCTTCCTTGTTAATTCAGACCTCTCAGGGCATGAGGAATCCTTGCTGCTACTGTCCCCAGCTGGCAATGGTTGTCCCCTCCTCCATCCCCGACACAGAAAGTGACCGCACATACAACCAACCCGATGCAGAACAGGGGATCATTCCTGCAAACCCGTTTTTCTCTGCAGTTGCAGTGTAACTGGGAGCAAACACATGGGCAGGTACCCTATCTCAGCTGAAGGGTGTCAACTTTTTTACCTTACTCCAACAAAAGCAAGACCACCTTTAATTGCATGCTTACACTTCCTTGTGGTAGGATAGCAATCCTTCCACTGACTCTGCAATGGAATACAGTATCTGTTTCAAGTACTGTAACCAATTCTAAGCACTAAACTTCCGGAATAGCTAACAAAGAATTAAATGAAAACATCACATTTTAGTCCAGGAAATGAAAGATTTGAAGGGATATTCAATTCTGGAAGAGGTAACAGCAAAGCAAATATACCACAGTTGCTGAGAAACAAGGAAGAATTCAGAAGCGGTAACTGCAGTATGGGAAATTCACTTTAGACTTGAGGCAGACATTTCCTAGAATGAAGTTAGACAAGCATTAGACTGCACCAGAAGACTCCAACTGTCCATTGCTGCAAGTTTTTAGGAAAAGTGAAGTATTTGTGAGGAACAGTCTAGGTAGAGCTGATCCTGACTTAGAACAAGGAGAAGGCATGGCCTAAACACCTTTCTGAGGTTCTTTCCAATCTTTTATTTCTAATTAAATATTTCCCTAATATTTTGCTGTAAATATTGCACAATTATGCCTAGGATAGAAGTGGACTAGACTGTGCTGAATGGAAGAAGCAGGTCAGGAGAATACTGTTAGGATATGATCCAAATCACAGACAAGTTCAGGGGCAGTGTAGACCAATGGCATATAACAACAACAACAGTCACCTCAAATAATGCTGGAGAAAATATAAAAATGGAGAAACATTAAAGACTGTCCAAATCAATTGACAGGTTTTATGTACAGGGACAGATTCACTTCTAAGTGTGCAAGTTGCCCTGACCTTGGAATGGAATGGATGAAAACACTTTCCAAACTTTTTGCACTGTGTTGTGGAAAGATTAAGTTTCAAACCAATGTGCTGCTTTATCAAAACAATTTCAGAATCTTGTGCTGATGAATATCACATGAACTGATTTCTGCACTGCAAAATACCACCTTTTTCATATTATTTTTGTTTAATTTTGGAATGAGCTTTTAGAAAGGTTTTACACGCACTCTTCAGTTTTGATCTCAGAATTCTTCAGCTCTTCTGCAATGTAAACTAAGACAAAGGTAATAAAATTAGAGTATGTTTGATGTATTATGTGATCATCTGTAAGGGTTTAAAATGAAGGAATCTCATGTCCTCAGCAATGCATATAGCATTGCTTATTTTGGGCACAAGCAAACTACAGTGCAATCCATTTGGCAATCACGGGAAAAAGACCTGAGCCTTTTGCATTAATAATGTTGAAACTGGGAGCAGATGAACTGTCATCCTATTCTGCATCAGCTGTGAGCCACAGGTAAAACCCCAGCACCATGTTTCTTGAATTCACTGCCTGATATAGTCAGCCTGTGCTCTTCTAATGTTCTGCAAAGGGGCTAAATTGGTGACATGAAGGTCTCACATTATACTTAGTATTGGAAAATCTGGGACGTCTTAGAAAACACAATCCAGAAGAAATATGACAGAAGTGATAATGTCACCTCCTCAAAACAGGACAAAAAGTAGAAATAAACTGTCCTGCTACTCTCACAGTTGAGCAGCTGGCTCAAGGCCTGCTGTCTGCTGTTTTTTTTAATCCATACTATTTATGAGACAATGCATCACAGCACAACTGGCTGAAGGCAGGTATTGTTTTTAAGAGGTACTGCACTCTCTTGCCTTCATACCACATATACACATTCAGTACCTTACTGCCTACTCAACATCCCTTTATATTAATTTCTGTATATTTTATATATATTTAAGTTGTTGCAAATCAAGAACTAGGTTGAACATACAACATCCGTCAATGAACTCATGGCATGTATTACAGGTTCAGTTTCTAACACTTTGGTGCAACCAAAGTAAATTTTTCCTCTTCCTTTTATCCTAACTTTCTGAACAAACCCTGTGAGCTGGTTCAGTTTTCAGTCTAACTTGCAAAACAACAATCCAGGTGGAGGTGCAGGATTGACAAACAAAATCGAGGATGCTTCCAATTCTTTCAATATTAACGTTTACTCAGTATTCCTGTCTTCCTTTCTGCATGGGAGTAGGTAGAAACTACTTGTTTATTTTTAAATATTTTCCTATATATTTCACTGTAAACAAGCAATCTGGTGGGAAAAGGACTACAAACACATAGTATGCTGGAGAATCCAGGACACAAATGGACTCGGAACAGTGAACAGTCAGTCTGTATACTGACTCACTGCATATTACACATTTGCACCACGAAAACTTTATGCATTATTCCATATCTGCCTGCACTTCAGACACCCAGCTTTCTATCACCTCTATTTATTTGTCTATAAACACAGAGAGCCAGGCTGCAATTCTCTAACTCTATGAGTCAGCTTCAGCAAACAAACGACTACCTTGTGGTTAAGATACTCTGCCACAGGATCAAAAGCGCTGTGCTCCAGCCCTTACAGTTTCAAAACCAATGGAACAAAAAAAAAAAACAACAACCAAACCAAAACCCCCCACCCTTTCAGGTATGTTATCATCAGGCAACCTGGCCTGAAATTTTTAGGAACCTATGAGGATTAGCTCCTCCTCCCTCATTCTGTGGGGCTCCCATATCCCTGGTCTGAGGCTAAGCTAAAATAAGCAGCACACAGGTGCAGTCCACATGTAAATCCATTACCCAAGAACCAAAAAAATCTTACAGAGCACCAGTGGTGTTATTCTAATTCAAAGCCAGGCAGCTACAAAGCTTTGGTCAAATTTTGGAGAGAAGTGGTAATGAGGAGCATGTACACATCTTCTCAAATTACACAAACTGTATTATGCAATGCAACGAGTGTAATGAAACAGACTTCTGGCATAGCTGCCTGCAGATTTATTTTCAAGGGGCTGCTGGGACTCTGCCATTCCTGTTTATATTTCCATACAGCTTACTTCTGTGTTTATCCTGTTTCTATATTACAGGAAAGTCATACTAGTTTTTATTTAATTTTATCCCTTTGAAAATAAAGCAAATACAGTACATCTTAATAATTTAACATAAAAATATTAAGAACATTCCTTGCAAAAAATCAGATACTGTTGATTTGTTTTAGGTATATTCACATATCACACATATCAAAAAGAAAGTGCCAACTCTAGGAGTTTAGTATTTCTGCCTAATTTCTTTTCAGAACTCGGAAGAAAACCATACATTTTTGGCGTATGCAGGACCTTCGGTAGACACATGTTTAAAATATATTTTTAATTATATTTTTTAAATATATTTTTAAATATATTTTTAAATATATTTTAAATTATTTGTATTAAAGTAATTTTCCCCTTACTTTAAATTACAGGGCTAGAAGACCAACAGTCAAACATAACTATATAATGACAAATGATAGATGTGTAAATCAAATGGGACAAAATAGCTCTAAAACTGTGTAGAATTCTTATATGGAAAATGCAATGACAGAGTATTTAAAAAGGGACCCAAAGGGCTCTAGTATTATCAGCATGATAACAGGAAAGCTAAGCTATGACAACAGCTAGCTAGCACAAGAATTCTGCTTTCCCCAAACACTAACGCATCTGAGCGGGGAAACCGCCTGCAGATGACAGGGCATAAATTTAGTCATATGCCTAAATCTTTGCCACATTGAGACCAAGAAAGATTGTATTGAGACCATCAGTTCCTTCCCTCCCTACCCACCTCCTGGTGCAGGCTCCTTTCAATTACACCTTCTGTGACACTTAAACAAAACCTGTTGATTTAGTGAAGAAAAGCCCTGTTCCCCTGCACAGAGTTGAAGCTCATCTCCCCTTCACTTTCATGAAGGGAGAGAAAGATGGAGAAAGGCACTGTCTAAGCAGGAACTTAGCTCTGGCGGTCTGAACAGCCCTCAGGAGCAATGTTCTTTCACTTCGTTGATGACAAATGGGGCATAGATAGAGTTCCTGGCCCAAGCGCCAAGCTGTGTCCAGGCAAGGCAGTATGAATGCTACCTGGAAAATGTTGTCTGGACTAGGACATGACACACATATCTAACAACACTAGCCAAGACTAGGGAATAACAGTCAGAAGAGTACATAGGTGTAGTCTGGTCTTACCATCCTGCCCATCCCTGTGGCCAGATTTTGTAGTGGCCCAAGTGGTTTCTACAATTATCCTCTGGCAGTTCTGAGATGAGGTTAGAGATTGTGGTTGCCGTCTTTCATCCCAACTGAAAAAAAGCATGCAGCAGTCACAAAACAGTGAGAACCTTTTCCTTTTAAAGCCTTCCCTGCCAATACCTCTGTTTCTCTGTGTCCAACTAGACAATTACAACTTAATTTGCAGGTGCATTTACTCTCCACAACTTTGATCCCTGGCAGAGCTGTTGGCGCCCTTCTTTCATAGGAAACAAAAACCTTCAGTGCCTTAGTTCAGACATTTCAAATAAAACTCCCCAAATTAGTAAACATTTAAAATCTAGTCCTTGATTATTGCTTAGGAGTACAAGCCAGTGAAGATAAAGTAGGTGTTGGAGGTGAATCATCTTTTTTTTCCATGCCATAGTTTCTATTCTGCAGAGAGTTTGTAAAAAAGGAAAAGCCAGGTAATGGATTCAAACTATTAGGTATGTAAAAAAGCTAAAAATCTCCTTTCAAATACACTCTCCTGTGCCGCCATCCACTCTATCTCATACTTAAGTATTTGGCTCCATGTACTGCTTCTTATCTTTAACTATCAAACTTAACTATACAAAATGTAATTGGAAAACATGCAAGTTCACAACCCACTGATTGAGAAACACTGTTTATCATCATAAAAAAATGATTGCAACAAGTGGCAGAGCATTTGGCAGAGAAAACAATGGCCTTCGCTCCTGACTGCTCCCCCATAGACAATTACCCTCATGTATGTATACACACTGCGTTTGCTTGGCTGAATGTCTTCACTTTCTTTTCAACTCAGCATTTTTATATGGTCCTTCATAATGCCATCAGCAGGGAAGTGACAGTTTCAAAACAAGCACTTTGAAAGACAGTAACAGAATAGCTGACAATTACAAAAAATTCTCTCTTCCTCATTCAGCACTGCCACATCTGAAGAGTAGGAGAAACTGGTTCTCCTATCAATACTCAACTGCACAGAGATTGTTCACTTGCATTGGTCTGTATTCCCAGAGCTTAAATGCTGACATGAATATTAATGATTACGAATCAGGTAACAACAGGGAACCAGACTTTCTATGCCTGTATGTGGAAGAGGAAAAAAAGTAGCAGGGAAGTGTATGTCTGAATGAGCATTTAAGCACAGGGTTAAGTCCAAATACCACAACTAATCTGGAGTTAAAATTTTAGTACTTGAACAATATGACTTTGCTTTCAGATAGATAAACCAAAGATTTGTTTAGGTTTTTGATGCTGAAAAAACATTTAATAAGTCCTTGTGAGATTAAGCTGAAACCACAGACAATAAAACTCAAATGCTAATCTTTTTAAAAATATCTTTTTTATCCATGTTTGCAAAGAATGAGTCTTGTGTAGGAATAGGCTGTGCTATAAATGACRAATTTGTTCCTAAAGTCTCCGACTACCTAGTAACAAAGAAAGGAAACAACCAAACATTATGCTAACATTGGGTTGGTTTGCCATAGTTACATCCTCTTATATTTCTGGGACTGGTGACCTTTCAGAGTAAATATTACAGTGAATAGTCTGTTCTGTGCAATGCATTTCGTTCTGTTCAAGAGGCCAATTTAGAGCTTTCAGGTTTTCACAATGTCAATTCAAACTATGTACACACAAAAAAAGAAAAACAGAACTATAGACTTCTGTCTTCTCATTAGATACATTGTGAAAAAAAACCACAATAGAAAGGAACTTCCAGGGTGTCTCCTGCATAGAAGGCAACTTGCATTTCACTGCAGGAATCTTAGTGTCACCAAAATATTTGTTTTCTTGTAATAAAACTTAACTAACACAAACACACACCTGGTCTAATGGGAATTTAAGACTCAAAGAGGCTATCTGGGTCATCAAAACAAGTTGTTTGAATCAATGATTAACCTGAAAGGGTCTAAGAAACACATATGCCAAGTACCATGGAGCACAAAAGGTTTTGTGTTCTCTCATAACATATGACTAAACACCTTGGGAGCAAAGCATTACTTTGACACTCAMATATAAAATCCTAATTATACACATTTATTGTTCTTTTTATCCCAGAATGGTAAATCAGACTCCTTGATCTCATGAACACTGCTAACCAAATTTGTTGTATTTATCCTTAATTTTGACATGGAAGTCAGATAAAGAAGCCAGCGATTTCACACRTGGGAAGAGAAAACAAAACCATTCTGTATCTCCTGTAAAACAGGAGACAAAGGTACCCTTTTTGTTTACAAAACCTCTGTATATCCACTGAAAACAGAACTGATAGGGCTAAGACATCAATCTCATACTTTTTGCCTGACTGCTCTAAAAGTAGCAAGCACCAAATGATTTGCTTTTCCTCCATTTATAAAATTTACTTAAAATACCAAAGGAGACATGTATCTTATCTTTATTCCATTTCCTCTTCGAAAAAAAAAAAAAAAAGAGAGAACAAGCACACAAGACAGAAAGGAAGGTACAGCTACGCCATCAGATGAAGGTGTGAAGAAAATACTGCTGCAGTGGTTATGAGCCATCCGTGGTCAAGGATTGCAAATAAGAGAATCCCCACAAATTACATGACATGATCTAGTCTCCGTTCACAGGCACAACTGAAATTGAGTATAAGCTAGAATTTATATGCCTGACCTAAAATCCTAAAACAAAAAAAGCTGCCTGATTTATGACCTCCTTATCACTGCCAGTTTTCAGACCTTAGATCATCCCAGAACATATAAACTAAACAATGCGTACATAGACCAAGTCATTTTTAGAGCAGATTATTTCCCACATTTTGAGGCAAATGCAAACAGCACTGGATTGACACATCATGACTGTTTTCATAGGATTAGCAAAAACTACCTAATCAACGAAAACTTAAAAAAAAAAAGAGAGAGAGAGAGAGAGATCTCTTTCCTGCAGAGAGACATCAGGCTGGAACACTAGTTTAAGTGAACCAGAAAGTCTGTGGTTAGAACAAAAAAAAAAAACAAAAACAATTCTCCACCCCTATTCACCAATCAAGTTTAAATTTGATTATAAGCAGATTGATTTCAGTCACAGCATAGGCTGGCATAAGGAAAAAGGAAGAAGACATCAACATTGTTCTGAATTTAAATACTTTGCGCTTATGTAGTGCTCTGTACCCACAGATCTTCAGACACTTCACAACCTGTGAATAACTGCTCTTCTCACCTCCCATTTAAAGAAACAAAAGCAACAATACTAAAACAAAAAGTAGTGAGAGAGCTGAGAAAGGACTTGCAGACAGGTCTCACCTTCAAACTAAAACCTGTATTTGGATTAGTTTGACCCAAAATAGGAATTAAAATACCCATGCCCCCCAAATGGAAAATTTAGTTGCAGTATTCCAGAGTCATTTTCAGATTTTTAATTCATTTGCCTAGGCAGACTCAGTGCTGAAATGGAAATCTGAAAGACTTCTGTTTGAAAAACATCAGAACATCTTAATTTTCTGAAAAGGAATTCCCATTTTTCTCAGCCAATCATAGGTTCAAGAAACAGCTTCAGTTCCCCAGAGGTTGTATTTTCAGCAAAACTAGCTATTAATCTAGCAAAGCTTTGGAGTTTGGGTTGGCCAATTAGCAGTCAAACTTACAKTTCATCAGACAGAACATGTTGTCTTCCATTTGATATGGCAGCGCCCTGGAAAGACACTTCTTCATGCTGCTTATTGAAAACAGGATCCATTCAGGTTTGAAAACCAACCAAACAAACAAAACCCCTTGCTTGCAGTTTCAGCAAATTAACTCATCAGTATTAGCTTCCTTTGTTGAAGCTCCCTGAACCTATTGGAAACATATATTTTCATTTCGCTGACATTTTGCTGTTCTGCTTGTAAAATTCAGTGAAAAGCTACCTATTTATCTTTGCATGTACATCCACATAAGCTATGTCATTTGGCTGTTACCAGTGTGATCAAAGTTCTAGGTACACAGGTTACTGACCTCAAAACACGCTGTTTGAAATCCTTATTTGACATAATTTGTGTTATTCTCTACGTCAATAGTTATTTGATCTGTTGTGTACTATATTTACAACTGAACAAAATAAAGAGAATAGAAACCACTACTCAATGCAGTTTTCTTAAGACATTCTGTCTCAGTACAGGAATAATTTCAGCTACACTAGCAAATAGTCTACTTTTTAAGAATAGGCATGTATAGGTTTCTGCAATGAACATGAATAATTTCTAACGTTATTAGAAACAGTTTAAGAATCATAGTTGAGAAACATGAACATCTCACTAAAGTGTGCCAGACTTTCCTCTTCATTACTTCAGCTTTCAGCATTCAGAACTATTACAATAAAATTGTGTTCCATATTTTCACTGTATGATGAACATCCAACATGGAGTTAACATCTGACTTCTTTAGGGAAGAGTGTATGTATAGTCAAATGAAACTGGGCTCCCAGCAACCAGTGACACTGAACTTCGATGTGAATTAATGATACAGAGGAAGGACAGGAACAAAGGGAACTGGCGGGGAAAGGGAAAGATGAGGAACAGACTTACCTAATAAGAGGACAGCACTCCCAAGTTTGTAGTCTGTGTTCTCTTCCGATCATAGGCCGGCATTGGCATTAGTTGTGGTTTCATCAGACCAGACCTGCTTTGTGATACCACCTTACAAACTGCAGCCAAGGAGGAGCGCAGAGGGCGGGGAGATAAAAAGAAAACAGAGAGAGAGGGTTACAGCCAATAATATGGTACTATATCCATCCCAAGAAAAGATGGCATGGATCTTCCCATCATCCCCATATCAATGTTCTCAATAATATTCATCAAACAATTTATTAAGAATTCTGAGGTGAAGCGTTTATTCATAGGAATGTTCCTGTGATGAGGCTTTATTAAATCACAGTTCCTGGATGGAAAGAAATACATACCACATTAGATTTTCCTTGCCCAAGTTCACTGCTGAAATTCTTGGTGGCCATGGCTTCTTTAGACACCCACTACCTAGCTAGACCATCTACCTAAAACTGAAAACAAAACATCAGATAAAAAAGATTTGGCATGTGTAACACAACCTCAAGCAGCACTGTGGCATAATTTGCAGGGTATAGCTACATTTGTTATACCTGAAATCAAGCCTCATGTTTATTTGTAACAGCAATAGCCATCTGACTAAAACAATAATAAAACTATAGCATCTGAGTCACTTGTATTGGATAATTAATTTGCCAAGAGCATGAGTCATCAAGTTAGAAATCAGTTAGAGAATGACTCATTTCTAACTTTATAACATTGTCCTTAAAATAAAAGGATTCCTGCCTTACCCCTAAATTGTTGCATGTTTTGGTTCTTTTCACAATGCCAAAATCTGCTTCATATAGAATATTTGGATTAATTGTTGGAATAGTTATCTTGATTTTATAATGCCATTCACCCACTAAGATCTTACGGTGCTTTTTAAATGTGTGTGTATTCTTCAGTGCACCCACATACATGATGAAGTGTGGCAGCATGACAGTACTTGGCAACACTATACAAAAGCACCTGACTGCAACTGCAGTCAGATCCTATAATCTGTTGAAACAGCAAAGGGAAATTCAGATACACAAAATTGAATTACTAACAATGGAATTTTCCTGTTTACATCTCAGTTTTTGCAAAATGGGATTTAGTCTGACTACAGAGGGTAAGATCAGCCAGTGCTTGGTAATACTCATCATTTCAGTGGAACCCTTTCAGTTTCTTCAGATTTCAGCTGTGAGAAAACTTTCAGTAAGGAAGCCTGGCCTATTTCAAAACTCTGCTTATCCTTGGCTGCAGCATGTCGTTGACAACATCAGGCAGGGCAGCATCAAATTGAGAACTGTATGTTGAACTACACTTGGAAATACTCTAACTCTGCAAGTCTGAATATGCCCAAAAGCTGCAATCCAGCCAGCCACCTGCATTTGACTCCTTGCTGAAGAATTGGCAAAGATGCAAGTTCACAAGCAATTTAGCCAATCTAAGACTGCCTAACAGAAGAGAAGCAGCCCTGCCCTTTTGTCCCACCAGCATTTCTGCCTGCTCTTCTGCTGTCCCAGCACCTGTTTGGCCACATAGATCTACTTGCCAATTCGGCTGAAAATAACGGTATAAGAATGTGTTTAAAAAATAAGCTGCTCGTTAATCCACTCTTTGAGAAGCAACGGAGACTTCATGAGTTTTCATCATCTTACATCTGCTGGTCCACTTTCAGGGAAGAAGACTGTGTTTCTCCTCAAGGACTGCAAAGAGCACTGTAGTCTGATTGCACGGCACAAATACAGGCCCTTCTTTTCAGCAGTATGACTTCATTCTATGCAGGGCAGATGTCTAGCATGTATTAAACTCCCTGCTTTCTGTTTTTCCTCCAGGATGGGCAATGCCCAGCCTGAAATACTAATAAAATATAAGCTTAAAAAGAAAAAAACAAAAGACGAGCTCAGACCAGGAAATGTCCTGGGCTAGGTGCTATTGTCAAAGAGCCATTATTTTCAAGTCCTTTAAAGATAAGTCACTGGTTAAGAAATTTGTTTTCTAAATGATCATTCCTTGCCCTTTTAGCATGCTGTAGAATAACTGTGTCACCCAATACTAGACATAAATTTTGATAGCTAAACTAAGAGGCTAGTTAAGAAAGCAAGGTTTCTTCAGAGGGCAATTCGGGTTATGGTTATATTGCCTAGCTGTATCATGTAGCATAACTGCACTTCCAGAACAAGAATGTAACTTAGGCGTGAAACTATTCAGAGCATTTCTCTCCACTGGCTCTACAGGAARCCCAAGTTAAAACATCTGAAGGTCAGTGGCGTGACTATCCTACTCCAGTTGCATCTTCACGAGTTCAAGGAGAAGCCCTAAGTGCTCAAAGCCATGATAACATTCCGAGGAACGGTACATAATGTCAGAGAACGGCACTAGTTTCTGAGGTCAAGACAGATAGTTGACACTTGCCAAGAATAAAAAAAGCTCTGTCTTGGATGTCAGAGGCAGAAAGATGAGTAATACTACACTGAAATACTGTAATGGCTACGCTGTAACATACCCTGCTCCTTGGATTTGGCCCATGTTATACGAGCAGTAAGCTTCTTGCTGTTGAACCACATCTTTTTGAGGCACCTTACATTTTTGAGACACAGAAGTATCCAGTCCTCTGGCCTCTACACAGAACTTGTATATATATATATATATGTACACACACACACCCCTTTAGTGGAAAACTTTCAGTTTCTCCAGCTACCAGCTATATATCTGCTACATATTTAGATATATCTTGGTATCTTGGCAGTTCCCTATTTCAGAATTGCATTACTGTAGATAAGTACTGACTTCATGTTCCAATTTATTTATCTTGTTAAGTTTCTAGTAAGATGACAGAACAACAGTTGAGAATGTAACGATCAACAGAATGTCTTTGGTAAAATTTTCTGGGGCTGTTCTGAAGGCTCTGGGACCATTGGACAGCTATTTACAGCCTGTATTTAAAAAAAAAAAACACCACAAAAGAAGACACAGTATTCTCAAAAAAGTAATCCTAAGGATTAAAGCTTGAATTTCTTTCACCACGAAGAATTTCCATAAGCAGTCTGGAACTAAAACAAAACTTCTGAAACCTCAGTTGAAATAAAACTCAAACATATGTTTCATTTTAGGAAAGTCAGTCCTGAGATTTTACCTTTAAATTATGGTTACCCATGTTGGTATTTACACAGCTCTTGGATGATTGAAAAAGAATCAGTAACACATGGACAGAAATAAGTTTTACTAATAAGATTTGGAATTAATCCCCAGCCCTTAACCTGGAGGTTACAAGCTAACACACCGTCTGCAAAGAAAATATTTAACATCATGTATGGCAAAAAGTGGCCACAGACCTAGTACCAGACTTGGAGCTAAAAAGACATTATGCAAATATTTGCAGAACTTAACCACAGRTTTAGAAATAAAAAAAAAAAAAAAAAAAGAGGGGGCATTTCAGGGAACCAAACAAAATTTGGATATGCAGTTCAAATACCCTTCATGAAATATAATCAGCATGTATAAAAAACATTTTCTGAAGTAGCCTATGTTCCCAGACTGTATCTGTCCTTCTGTATCAACAATACTACTCCATTTTTATGGCCAAAGTATATAAGGGCTTGAAATCCATAGGAAAACTATGATGCAAGATGCTGGCTATGTGAAAACGGCAGCAAAACTCATACTGACTTCTCTAAGTACAGAATTCAATTTATTATTCCAGCTGTAGAGCCATTTCTAACAGTATGTCCTGAGACATCAGTATAATGTTGACTAGGAGGCAAGAAAATTACACACCTAGTCAATACCAACCGTCAGTCTTCCTGCTTGTGGATTCTCTGTCAAGGTTTCCAATTATGTGATTACCAGTAGCTCAAAAATGCCTGGTTTACATGATTCAGCATGATCACAACCCAAAGTGAGACAGTGTACTGGGTCTGGCTGGGATGGAGTTAATTTTCTGGGGCACATCACAAATGCCCCAGAAGCTATATTTAGCAACCAGTTCTATGGAAAAGTCATCTATGCAGACTTGTTCTTAAAAACATAAGACAGCACACAATTTAACAGTAGTCATCTTTTCTCGTATAAATACACTTTCACAAAAAAACCTTTGACTGTATATTTTTTAAACAATTGTTTTACTGTTCACAACATGTATCTTAAATGACTGATAACTAACTACACTATTCACGACATGACTATGAATCAGTCAGACAAAACAGCCAACACATTTATAGGACAAATACTTGTGTCATAGTGTGAAAACAGTTCTTACCATTTTCTCCAACGGAGGCCACTTTTGCTGCTATATTGACTAATACGATATTGTGTCATTTGGCCTGATCAGCTGACTCATGTCTAAATGCTTCAGCCTCTTTCAGCAATAAAGAAGCAAAATACTTAGCCATCACCAATGGTCTTATAGCATCTGTTGCCAGACTTACAGAAAAACCCTAGAAAAGGCAGAAGAAAAAAAAAGTAGATTTATTTTTCCTCCAGTTAGTAAAGCTTCAGTTTCTTTTGGTAGTAAAACATATAGAAATATATGTATACACACACAAAAAATATTTCTCAATTATTATTCATCTTGACAGCCTATTAAATTTTACTCCAAACTGGCAGTTCAAATGAGTTGGGTGTATCATAGAAACATTTAAGAAACATATTTTATCATCATTTATGCTGTGATGATGTTAAAAAGCCTCTGTGAGGTTAAGAATCCCACTATATTAGGAAAACATGAGTACAACTGCCCTAATGGAAGACTCTAACGATCCTGCCTTGAAAAGCTTCCTGTTCATAATAACAAAATATTTAAATATGGGTGGGTGGGTGGAGAAAACATACAGCACACTAATACTGAAAAAAATTAACTGCATTACTAATTCCTCAAAATATACAAGCCATTCACTTGCTTTAGTCGCTAGAGCCAGTATAGAACACTATCACTATGAGGCACCTCATTACACATGCTTATTAAAGAGCTGTGCAAATTAAAGTAACATGAGAACCTAAGTACACTCATACATTTGGTAAGCATAATTATCCAAGACACACAATTATGTCTTCAGGTATGTTTTAAGCCTGGTGATGAGAGGTAGAAGGTTCTGATTTCAAAATGTTAGATCTGACCTTCTAAACTGTGATTATTTATATTACCGTATTACAGAGAATAATTGATTTTGAAACTTTTTGGTTTAATTACAAGATTAAAAGGTTGATTACAGCTGAAATGATCTCTTTAGCTCACCAGAGATTTATGCAATAATTCAAAGTGGGACAGAAGGAATAACCAGAGGGTTGAGGGAGAAGCAGGAAGAAACAGCAGTAGCTTTTTTGTCTCACTTGCACTCCTTCCAAAGACTAAGTCTTGAGTTATGCAAACTGAGCAAAATACATCTCAGTAAATATATTTCAAACTTATTCCTATGTAAGACAATACAGCTCCTGCTCAAGGAGTAATACTATGTTTGCCATATACAGGTTTTCACATGAAGCTATGAGATTTAAAAACAATATGCTGAGCACATGTAGCACATTTTCATTACACAAAACGCTGGCATGGGACCAGGTGGCCTCACCGCATCTATGAGAAACACACATGGCACTACGTAAACAAGCCTTCTTAATGCAACCATGTCTCCAGCTGTGAGCTCCCCGTCTCCTCTGACCTCAGTGAATGGCTTTTTAAACAACCATGACCACAGAGCGCAGGCAACCCCAACACCATACTTGCTGCAGCAGCCAGCCCTGGCAAGCGGCCAGAGGCCAAGCATCAAGGCCCAAGTCCAGCACCAGGCTGCCTCCAGCTGCCCATCAGCAATCCCGTCGTTCCTCCCCAGGTTCCTGGCTGGCTATCTCACACTGGCATGTGCTCCTCAAACCCCCTCTTTGCCGGTGGGTCTGTGATTCATTTTCCAGACTGTATTTTATGCTCCCAGAGCACCTCAAGGGAGCGGCCTCATGAGCATCCGCAAGCTCCTTCCCGTGACAGTTTCCTCCCACCCTACCTGAAATTCCTCAATTACTTAGTTAACCAAATTAGCCATGAAACAGCCGCAGCATTTGCAGACCGAGGGCTGGCAGAAAGCCCCTGCCCATCGGGGAAAGGGCCCCGATGCCCCAGTCAGCCGCCCTTCGCCCCCCGCCTCGCTGCGGCGGCTGGAGACACCGCCAGGGCCGGCTCCGGCGCCCGGCCCTGCACCGCCGTTGGGCTCCTGCGGCCAGCCCCCGCCCTCGCTCCCCACCCCGCAGAGCCGGGCCTCGCCCGGCCCCGCTGCCATCTCCCGGGCCCCGACGCCGTCACCTGCCCCCGGTGCGAAGCCTCCCGAGCCGGGGAGCGGCCGCGGCCGCGGCCGCAGCCGCAGCAGCCCCCGGGCCGGGCCGGGCGCCTTCCGCCGGGAGTCGGCCCGAGAGCCGGGCGCGGTCGGGGCAGCGCAAGGAGGGCTGCGGCCTCGCTCCCGCCGGGGCAGCCTCCGCCTGCGCTGTGGGGCAAGCGGGGCTGGGAGGTGCTAACTCTGGGCATGCTGCGAGCCTCACGCTCCAGGCCACGTCACCTTGTCTCCCATAATTAATTTGACGTATGTTCATGTCTGCTTGAAGGAAGAAACGCGGTGCCAGGATGGCAAACCTGAACGTTTGTTTGCTTGCAGGTGACCGCCTCTGTGCTGCTCAGTTCAAGGGAAAGCTTGAACGTATGCATGCTACAGCACAAAAATTACACTGACAAACGCAAGCCATTTTTCTCTTAAGTTTGCACCTTTAAAGCTAGTCTTGAGCAGGAAACAAGCAAATAGCCAAAGAATCAAAAGTCAGCCATTGAAAAAGGATATTGAACGAACTGGGAAATGAGAGACTGAAGAAGTAGCTCATTGCTTAGAAGAGATTATAAAGGAAAACATACCTATATTATTAAAGAAAAATAAGCAAACGGACAGCCTGCAAAGTCATGAGTTCATAAAATCAGCTATGTATGCATATTAGATAGAAATAATGTCATGTGAAGGCAACTGATTGGAGTGGGAAAGTGGGGGTACCACTATATAGGTTCAAATTAAAGGAAGTGTGAAATGCATCCACAGGACTGTGCAAATAACAAGATAAATGACAAGCACTGCCCTGAAAGATAGGGGTGAAGAGAGGCTGACGTGACAGACTACCAAGAAGATAATGCAACACACCGTTTTCCTCCAAGACACCTGTGTGACAAGGAGCGGGAGCTTTCTGTGCCACTCGGCTCCAAACGAACCCTGCAGAAGAAGGACGGGAAGTTAGTGCTGTCAGGGCATGGGGAAGCACAGCAGAACCAGGAGTGCCGAGGGGAAACCAAAGCACTTTGTTAATTCCCTGGGGAAGGTGAGTTGAGTACAAAGCAGCTGAAGCCAGTTCCTGGTTTGGCAGCTGCTCAGATGTGCTGAAGGATGCTGGGCCGAGTCCCAGCAGTGTCGACTGCGTCTCTAATTACTTCTGACAGCAATGTAAAAGCTAGCTGAGATATGCTGTCTCATAGGGCATCATCTCACCACTCAGATCAGTAACTATCCACAACTTTTGAATCCTGTCCCAAATACAAGGAGCATAAACTTCTAACAAGTCATTTATAAAAAATCTTTTCCCCTTGGAGAGTAGCAACCTTGCTCCACAAGTATAGAGAATTTGAAAAGAAACAATCAAATTTCAGGGGCAAATGAGTTAACAGTTTTGGCAGCAGATATTTTTGTTGCAACTGACTGTCCTTGCGCAAACCACTTTAAGGAGAATATATTGGTGGAAAGCCATAAAGGTTATTTACATAGATGGAGTTTCATCATCTCCCACTTCAAAACAGGCTGGGTTGGYTATGCTGATCTAATGTTTTCTTTATCATGGTTTGTATGAGGCTAGGAGCACATGTCAGATTGTGGTTTAGTTTGCTCTTTTAGTAGTAGTCCTGATGGTAGTCCTTTGACATACTAGTTTAAATTATGCAGCATGTGCAGTATTATAAAAACAGTTTCAGAAATCTAATCTTCAAAAAAACCAAAATATTGCTTGTACCATGAGCTTTGTTATGCCCCAACTTAGCAAGAACAATCTTCTGCAGTAAATAGCCCCCAACCTCTTTAGGAATATACCTTGCAAAATATTCTGGGAAGATCTTCAGTTTTCCTTTCCAACAAGTGGCAGGGAACAACTTTCAGGTTTGATCCCAGGAGCTAATTCTTCCCTTTCTTTGAGAGCCATTCTCAGTCCCCTCCTGGTATAAGAAAGGTGGTTGGGCATTAGGTTAGTTCAGTAGTTTGAATTCACTGTTCTGTTCAGGATAGAAACTAAGATATTTAAAAAAAGTTAGCCTAAGCCTTAAAGAATGCCTACAAGAACTTTTCAGTTTTCTTTGGCAAACAAATTCAAATTCAACGTTGCATCATTTTCTGCTGTTAAAACAAACCAACTCTTGCAACATGGCCTGCATCCGAACTGAAATCAAGTACGCATCTTTTACTGATATGACATAACCTTTTTTAAAGAAAGATGGGATTTAATCTTATAGACAACCTCATCAAAGCAGCTGATACAAGATCTGTGTAGAATTATTCTTTTACAGAATTGCTTGCACTAACTGGCATTCTTTTCTTGAAATGAAAGACAAATGTTTGGTTTTGGTAGTTACTGACTACTTTCAAGTTACTTTTCCTTTTTATTTCAATTTAAAACAGGCAGACGTTCCTTATTAAAGTTCAAAGAATTCCTGTCTGAGTCTAAAGAGAAACTTATGGTGATTTTTTGTTATCAAAACCTGTAGATTTCCATACCCTGACATTGTAGAAAAGGATGATCTGTTTGACATTATGATACTGTTTTGAAAATAAAGCCAAAGGATTTCTCTCGTTGTTTAAGAAGTTAAATCCCTCTCATGCAAACCTGGTACCAAACAATAATTTCCACCTGGGGAAGGTTTTAAACAAAGCTACCTTACTGCTTTCCACAGCTGTCACTCTGTATTGTAACCCAGAGCGAGGAACAGGCACAGTGTGAACTTAAAACTGGAGTGTCCCAATTCTGCTGATCCCTGCTCTGATATAGGGCATCTGCAGCTTGAGCAGGTCACCTGGCCTCTTCCCTTTCACTACCTGCAAACAGTGATTATCCTGTTTATATACAGACTGCAAAGCCTCAGCTTGCCTTTCAGCCTGCAAAACGCCTGTGGAAATAGCATCGCTGTAATCACCCGGAGTATCGACAAGCTCGAACTTACATATATCCTTTTGCCAGACCTGAGGGAGGCAACGCCCGGGCACTGCAGACGGCGAGGCGGGCAGGTGAGGGCAGGCCGCGGGGCAGGCCCGGMGAGGCCAGGGCGCCTTCCCATGGCAGTCGAGGTCCTGCCGGCCGCTGAGGGGGCAGGCCCTGACGGTTCTGGGTGCGTGCAATACAGAAGTCTCGGTAAACACCCCCTCGCAGCCCACCCCGRTTGCAAAGCCCAGCCGCCGCCTGAGAGGAAACCTCCCCCGGCAACCGCCAGCCGGRCGGGCCGGCCCCGCCCCACCAAGACTACACTTCCCGTCGAGCCTTTCTCCGCAGCAGCGCCCGCCCTTCCAGAAGGCCGCGCGGCGCGGCGCACTGCCATTGGTCGGATTTGAAAAGAAGCCGCGGCCGCGCCGGTTACGCTGCAGCGCTGAGCGGCGGTGCTTGCCCGGGCGGGTGAGCGGAGAGCGCTGCCTTCACCCGGCGGGTAGACGGTGGCTGGGCCCGCCCAGCGTGGCGTAGGCTCTCAGGTAAGCCCCCGCGGGGCTGCTGGGCTTTCGCTTGAGGCGGGAAGGAGGTGGTGGTTGCGGCCTGGGGGTCGCGGAGCTGGGAAACGGTGTGGGTGGCCTCCGTGGCGGGTGGTGCTGAGGCCTTTTCCCCTCGCTTCTGCCTGCTGCAATCGCGGTCACTAGCGTTACGGTAGGTGAAAAGTCACGGGGGGCGAGGCGTGTGAAAGCTTTTCGGTATTGCTGTGGGGCGTGCAAGTGGCGGGTAACGCCCGGCCCAGGGCCGTGATGCTGACAGAGCCACGCGGCAGTGTCCCATAAGAACCGGAAGATAGTGCAAAGCCTTGAAGTGGAAGATTGATATTTGTAGAGGGAAAACTCTCCTTTTTAATATTTTAAGTGTAAGGGCTGATGCGTTATGTTTTATATAAGCTGCCAGGCTTATTGTGTGGTTTGGAACCTTTTCTGCCCTTTCTTGTGCTGCCTGACAGTACTACAGGCTATGTGTGTACTGCGACCACACTTTGCTGTGTGTGCCACGCTGGATCCCCTTCTCTTAAGRTGTCTGCAGCTCTAAACTCTATTGTCATGATAAGCAGAGTTACAATAACGTATCCCAGTATACAAGTACCTTCTAGTGGTTACAGCCAGACAATATACCTGTTTACACCACAATATCTCAGGTAATAACAGCGCTGTATGGCAATGCAGAGACAGATGGACAGTCCGCACCTTGGGTTATGCATGCTGTGAGTGGCTGAGCATTACTGGTCTGAGTGCGGGCTCATATGAAGACTTTCAGTTCCAGCTTTGCATATGTAGTTCAATGTTTGTCTTTTCCCTCTTATGTGAAGAGGCACAGAATGAGAGCATAATCTTGACAAATCGCACTTTAAAATAAGCTTATATTTAAAGCAACTAACATGTCAGTTATCTAACAAATATGTTTCCTGTCAAGGCCCGGTAAGAGTTTTGCAGTGTGACTTTGTGTAGCTGATGACTAAGACTTCTAGATTGTGAGTGCACAGGTATGTTTCTTTCCAGTAGTAGCTTATTCACAGGTCAGTGTTTGTTCAAGCTGTGATAATATTTCAGGGCAAGTTTTTCCTGGTTTTGATAAAGTTGCCTGACAAAAATAAAAACTGTAGATTAGAAGAAACAAAGTAAACATTGCTGCTTAGTTCATGTATAGCTTTATCTCATCTGCAGCTTGGTGATATTTGTCTAGCTTCATGAAGTTCTGTATCTGCCTTTTACAGGCTAGATAGGAAGGCTGAACTGTTGTTTAGTGTTTTGACACTGAAGTACTGACACGTTCCAGGTTTTATGTTGAGGTCTGTCCATCGTTTTAATGAACGACACATGTTCTCTGTTAGTATTTAGAGCGACAACAGATATGTATTGCTGTAGCATAGACAGGGGAAGGTAGTATTAGAAGACCRTTGAATCGTTGTGTCTAAAGCTTCAAAATTGTAGGAGACCATGTGGTAGGTGTCAAATTGCTAGAACACTTGCTGCCATAGTCTATGAGTAATTGCCCAATGAATTATTTTAAACTTAATCTGTAGCAAAAGCTGCTGAGTCACATCTATAATATAACAGGAAAAAGCAATAGGAGAGTAAAGTGAAGACAAAATATACTAATATTTTAAATAAAATGCACTTTTCAAGGTTATTTTGAAATTTACCTGTCTACTGTCAACAGTGAATCAATTTACTTTCATTTTCTATAGCAAATTTTCACTGCCCAGATTGAGGTGCACAAAAATCATTAAATTATGGATTAAGAAATGAATTACTGATCTGAAAAAAATTACTAAAAAGCAATACTTTAACTTGTACTCTGGCATGAGGTCTTCTAATTTTCCAGTGTTCCCTTAATAGCTAAAACTACCTATTAGTCTTTAGAATGTTTCTGAACTCTGTCTTGTATTAAGCTACATTGTGTTATCTTTGTAATACCAACTATTTATCAGGTTGTGCAGAGATAACCATGAAGTTTGGGTTACTCCTGCAATAAGCTTTTATTCTAAATGGACACTATTATGGGATGAGAAGCGGATGTGGAACAATGATTGTTTTTTCTAAAATTATATCTTCCTCGTCAGRCATAGTTTCTAGTAAGCTTGTGGTATATGTGTAAGACTTCCCCTGGTAAACAGTTGCTTTTCATTTGAAAGAATAACGGCTGTTCTTGTTTCATCATGATGCGAACCCCTCTGCAGACCCTCTCCCCAGCTATCAGAAACTTGCTGTGTAAATTATGAATAGGGTRAAGAAAGCTTTCTCCTCAAAGAAATTGTAGCTATCATTCTCAAATTGACTTGTCTTCTAAGGGACTTCAGAAGCTCTACATTATGTGATCRGAGTTTTATTTTTATCTTGCAGGATGGAACAGACTTTGGATAATGAGACATTTTGCAGACCATCCTACATTGCTAGTGTTGAGCCGTCTCAAAGAGCAGGACTAGTAAATGTGGAAGATATTAAAGCAGATCTGTCTACTGAATTTTCTTTGGTTTCTTCAAGCTTAGACACAAGCCAGGTAAGAAAGCTTTAATGTTTGGATTTTTTTTTTAAATAAGCTTAGTCCTTTCATCAATAAGAATAATCAGAATTTTACAGAGAAGATGAAAAGCACCTTTAGTATGTTTAATTTGCAGGAGATATGTAGGATTAGACTAAGTTGTGTGGCACTGCACTGATACCTTGGGTGCATCAGTCTTCTGTGAATGAGGCTAATTGCCAGTTCAGAGCAGCTTAGTCATAGAATGTTTTTGTGGGTTTCATTCTTGACCTCTAGTTGGCCTGAATATAGTGTGTATATATATGTGCTGCAAGATTATTAACTAAGTTATCACAGTGAATGTCTGCAGGGGCCTAAGCACTTGTAAAAACTGAGGTAGTGAATTACTCTTGCTTCCCATGTCATCAAATAAGTCTGTTCAAAATAGCCTGATGGAAATAAAACTGCCTTAACATGCTAGCTGTCAGACAAATAATCTAGTCACATTTCTAACTTCCCTCAATTTATTTTTTTTTTTAACCTAAGAGGAGCAGTTTGGAGTCTAAGGGACACATACAAGTTTGCCTGCGTATTAGGCCATTTACATCGTTGGAAAGAGAAAACGAATTGCAGGTGTGACACTTACTTAGTTTAAAAATACTTTAAATGTGTGGACTGTTTTTTCCTGTAAGCTGAGCTCTTTATACTCTTTTCGTGCCTGCATTGTTTGTGCTTCCTTTTAACAGGACTGCATTTCACTTGAAGACTCAACAAGCATCATACTGAAGCCCCCCAAAAACTCTTTGAGTCGACTAAGTGAAAAAACTGCAGGACAGATGATACAGAAGTTCACTTTTTCACGAGTAAATGAATTATCTTTAAAAGTTTTTAATTTATTCCTGGAAAAAGTTATTTAACTTAATACCAAACAAACTTTTTTAAACTGTCAGTAGTCTTTAAGATGATAAACATATAGAATTTCAAAGATTCTTTAAAAGTCTCTAATGAGTGCTTAAACAAAATAAAGATGTTTCTTGGTAATGCTCAGGTGTTTGGACCTGAAACAACTCAAGAAGAATTCTTTGAAGGTACAATGAAGCAACCAGTGCAAGATTTCTTAGATGGATATAATCGTCTTATTTTTACATATGGTGTTACAAATGCTGGGAAGACCTACACATTCCAAGGTATAAGTAGAAATGTGTTCTCCTTGAATGAATTTCCTTTTATTTGAAAGGAGGATTACTTCTAGCAGAAATGTTGTAACTTTTCCCTTTATTTAAACTGTAGGCCCTATACATTGGCTTCTCTTGAATGTTAATAAATAGCCTTTGAAAGTCTCCTTCCATAACAAATATCACTAAACTGGTGACAGACAGAGTCACTGCTAGAGTTTACATAAACATATRGTGATATTGCTTTGTAAAGCTGTAATGATTTCAACCAAGTGTGTGTGACTTTTTTTCCCCTCCAAGTGTCTGGAGTGTCAGGGAGGAGGGGGAGTTGAGAAAATACATCTTCTATGTATCAGGATGTGAAAAGCGTGTAAGTCACTCTACACCAGACTAGCATTTTGTTATTTTTTATTATTATAAAGGTCATATGCATCTTCTATGCACTGTCTTCAGAGAAGGAATAGTGTTTGCATCTGTTTCAATTACTATAGGCAGAGAATAAACGTTTTGAAACATGTTTGATTTCTTTCAAGTATTTCTGTCTTGTCTCAAGTTTCAGAGCTTACCAGTAATATCCTAGGAGACCTTGCCTCCTGAGGCACTATTGCTGTACTGTTAAAGCTCAATACMCTTTCTGGTCCGAAGATATCATTCTTTAATTATTTTTCAGAGCATTTTAACAAATGAGGTGATTTGATTCACATGTAAACAATTTCTCCTATAGTGAAATGGCAATTCTAAATGCTATACTAGTTATTTTATACACAGAAGTAGTATAAGGACAATGAATTTTGTGCCATATGAAATTGATCTTTATTGAAGTGACATTGTCTTTTAAGTGATCTTCTGTTAGGTGGATTATAACTGAAGACTACTGCCAGTACTTTCAGTTGTCATTAATCTGGGCAATAATGGGATGCTCTTTCCTGTCCTAATAAATAATAGGTAAATAACAAAAAACAAAGTTCCTAACATGTGCAGTCCTCCGTGCTCGACTAGTTTGGGGTATGTTGTGTGGTGTGGTTATTCAAGAATCTTTTAATTCACATCTTTTCAGACTCTGGAGACTTTTTAATGGTATTATATTTTTAGGACTTAACTACCAACTTGTGGTAAGAATTGGCAGGGCAGAATGTTGCTTACTGGGTGCCATGATTTCCTCTTTGGTTATTCCCAGTATTGTCAATATAGCCTTTCCACTTTGGCATTGCATGGGAGTCTGTATTCTGTCAAGGGCAAAGGACTTAAGTGAAGGATGAAGCAGTTTTTTAGGACTGTTTGTTGTTTGCCAGTGACTGTTACTTTGTTCATGTTAAGTTGAATTACAAGTGGCATTATAATAAACAAAAAATGATTAGAGAAGAAAGGAGATGAGGAGAAACAAACATAATGCAACAGTACTTTAACTTAATATGCTATTTTGTTCCTAGCTTGGTGTTTGAGTGCCAACCAGATTTTACATAGGTTCTGACTTGGGCAACACAGCTAGTGCTGTAACTGATAAAAGMCCATCTGTCACAGGTGTAGGAAAAATTATCAGAGGCTGGAAGATGATGCTGTCAGAGTCTGAGACAGGACAGTAATTCCTCTTCTACTCTTCCCTCCCTCCCCTTCTTCTCTCTGGTTTAGAAATCAATATTAAGTGAACCCTTTTTAAACTTGCATCTGGGTTTAGAAAGATCAAGCATGCACTGAGGCTTTCATTTGACTCCTTTTTGCCTTCCAGGTGCAAAAGTAGTATGCTCTGAGAAAAGAGTCTGGGACAGGGAAAGGAGTGAGTCTTTACAAGACTTCTAGAACTTTTTTGTAGGGTCTGTGGAATTAGTACAGGACTCCAGCTGAGAGATCAGTAATCAGTTGTATTTCAAGATTACTTCCTTGAGAGAGAGAGAATGAAAGCAGCCTATGAAATGCAATTGAAATACTGCAAATCTCTGTTAAAATGTCTGATGGTTGTGGCTTGTTTAGTGTTGTCTTTTTCCCTTAAGACTAAGCTTATGCAGAATACCCCAGCAGTTTTTGTTTTATGTTATGCCCCTTGCTGTCTAAGGGGTAGAGCATGAGCTGTTTCTGAAAGCCTTTCAAAACACTCTAATGACATTTCTGTGACCTTGAGAATACAAAAAAACCACTGCTTCATGCTGTAAGTGGCCTCCAAATTCCTCACATACGTCTTGAGATTAGAATTGCCTCTCTTTCTGTCTTCATTTATCTGTATACCTTGTTCACAGTAATAACTAGGATCTTTCTTTTGTATGTTGCTTACAGGGACAGAAGATGATGTTGGTATTCTGCCAAGGACTATGGATATGTTGTTTAAAAGTATTCAAGGAAAGCTATACACAGCAATGGATCTCAAACCCCATCGGTGTAGAGATTATATAAAGCTGACTAAAGACCAAGTGAGAGAAGAAACTGCTATTAAAAATTCAATACTTCGCCTAACAAAAGAGGTAGAGGAACACTTCTTTCTATACTGATGAGTTCACACATCTTTAGATAGCTCAATGTTCACTTTTCAATGGGAAGAGACTATCTGTGTTTGAGCATGGGTGTGTCTATTTGCTGTCAGCCAACTCTTCAGATTAGTAGTAAAGTGAGCAATAGAGCTGATGAACCCTGTTCTCCTGTGGATTTCTGTCTTGTGGCTGAATACTTGACAGGAGCTAAACTCTAAGCTTTTTTCCTATAGCTTGGGCCCYGACAATTTATCCTCTGAGGTTACTGGTGCTTAATAAAGACTGAATACAAATAGTCTCTCCATCTGTGGGGACGCTAGTAGGTCTGCTCCTTTAAACAATTTACTGTCTTTCAGGATACTTGAAAAAAAATTAATGATTTTGAGGTTGTTCCCGTCTCCCAGTTTGGCAAATATCCTCAAAGGAAGGAAAGCATTTTTTGAAACAGAAGAACTATAAAGCCAGTGGACTTCTAAAGATTTGAATTAAAATAGGTTTCTCCTGGACTTTATTCTTAAACAGATCACTGTTGAGCAGTCCAGAAATACAGTTCAGTTTTAGGAGTTGTCTGGAATTTTGAAGCTGTTTAGTCCAATTACAGTTATGGGGGATTTGTAGTTTGTATAAGCATACCTTTTCCTTGGTGTTTTTAATTCTAAAACGAATGGAATAATATAAAAAAACTGAGCATATGCTAGAAATTGGAACTAGAAAGGGATTATTGTGATTTTTATTTTTTTTTTAAATTAAGAGAATTAAGTATTTTCCTAGTGGCATGCTAGTTTATAATAGGGTGTTCTGGCCGTTGTGGGATGGAATACAACCGTTACCTTGATTTTTATCCATGAGTTAATTAACTGGACTTCTCCAGTGTGGAAGGCAGGTGGCAGCAGAATTCTTCAAGACTTCACTTCAAAAGCACAGGCATATGTTAAATCTAGCTCTAGCAGTCTTTAAGGACTTCAGAAAAACCTGTCATGTATGTGTGTTTGAATACACATATATGCCCCCTCTAGTTTCTAAAATGGTGRCTATAAAAACAATACTTAAGCTTATAAATGTGGTGGCAAGGTTTGCATCTACTTCAACAGATTGGTTTGGGTGGGTGTTTTATATGTGTAAAGTTTAAACCTGAAAGTTTTGATTACATAAATATCTAACTGTTTCAGGAATCACTTCATGGAATCCCAGCTTTATATGAAATATACTCTTGACAAAACATTAAAAAAAAAACCACCACAAAAACAAAAAAAMCAGGAAAACCCAACCCAAACCACACCTGTTTTTTAATCCATCTTTCTTCTCTTAAGCATACTGGTTTTGGTAGGTGAGTTGCACTTCTTTGTGGTTCTGTGCCTAAAGAAACCAACCAAACAAAACTAAGACTGGGAATGGAGTGTATGTATATGAACCTCAGAAGCTTTAGCTGTAGGGATTTGTTTTACCTTTTTTTTTAAAGAGCTCAGCAGAAGAAAACTTTCTCTTCCTAAAACCTAGGCTTTATTTCAACTGTGAAAGGTTTCTACAGCCTGTGTCATGAAGCAATAAGTTGCTCAATTTCTTAAGTGAATGAGTGTTCTATGTTTACCTCTGTTTCTGAGGGTTGACCTAGTAAGCTGTAAAATATGGAATCCTGAATTAGCAAAATACCAATAATAAAAAATTTCAACACTCTCTAGATCTGCGAGGTTAAGTAATGTGTAAACTGCAGCTGGACTCCTGCAAACTATCCTGTTTAATCACCCTGTTTCTGTGTGGGTTCCCACCTCTATTTTTCTGTGGCTAGTTTTCTTCTGGTTCAGCAAGCTGAAATGCTATATACTGTGGTAGGGCCTGATGTAAGGGAAGTGTTGGGAATGAGCGTTAAGGTAAGAACAACGCTTTCAATAGGGCTGTACAGATGCATTGAACTAGGCATGATGTGTAGCCAGGATATTTGTATTGGCTTATTGCAACTACACTGTGTTCCTATCTAGTAGGACAATAGAGCTGTTACAAAAGTAACTGGTGGTGTACTGGTGATGTACTGTCAACAATATATCTTAAAGTCTCTGTTCTCTTTTATAGGTAGACCATCAAAATAGCACTAACAACAAAGCACCAGTTGGTTCTAAGGGTATGTTTTATATTAAAGAATTGCAATTAAAGCTGGCAAAGAAGGTTTCTTAGGGTCAATAACTGATTTCTGACCTATGTGAATAATAAAATAACTCGGCAATTTTATATGCCTGTGAATTGGATAGTGAGCAAGTTATCTAGGCAGAAAACACAAGGATAAAACAGTTAAAAGAATACCTGGATGGGCATTAAATAAGATGAAACTATAGCAAGGAAAAGTAGTACTACTTATGCTCTGGGCCCTAGTGGTATCCTGACAGGCTTTTGGAGTACCTGTATGTAATTAGATAAACCTAATCCTAGCATTTAAAAGCTACCTAAATACTAGGTTTGCTTTAAAAATTCAGAATGAAGTGTACTTGTCAGTTCAATGTCTTTAGAAGACAGAATTAAAGAGGCTTGAATAATTCTAACTAAGCTGTACGTGTTTAATAGAATTTGCAGATGGAAAAGGAAGTGGTAGAGTAGGTCTCTTGCAAATATGTAAGCATGTGACATCCAGATACTTAAGAAAGGGGAGGAAAACTTCAGTGGATTTTTGTCTGGGGTCAGTGTGTTTTAGAAGGCTGCTATAATATCAATTTTCACTTACTAATTTTTAAAATGAAACTCACTTTACTGGGCCTATGTTGACTTGTAGTATTTTGTACTTGGCAGATTTAGAAGAACTCTCAGACTTGGAACAATCTAGCACAACTGTGAAAAATGACATGAAGTTTTCTGTTTGGGTTTCATTTTTTGAGATTTACAATGAATGCTTTTATGATCTGCTGATTCCTATATCAAATGACAAGAAAAGAAAAACACTACGCCTTGCTCAAGACATCAAGGGATGTTCTTATGTAAAAGGTGATTAGAATACATTGCAAATCACCAAATGTGTAATTTGAAAAGTCAGTCTTCCTATAATAATATTTCTTTCTAGATTAGAAAACTTGTAACAGCGTTCACTGTGGCACTAGAAATGTCTACCTTGAGTGTGAAAGGCAACAATCTACATACATAGAAGTATCTGTACCTTTAAGAGCACTTTCTCTTTATTATTGACTGTAACTCTTAAAAGCCTGCGTGTACCCCACTGCCTTGGTATTTCTTTGAAATGGGAGAAATATTGAAAACAATTGACAAATTTGTTAATGGTTTGGGTTTTATCCATTTTCTTAAAAAAAGACTCCAAAAGTTCTTAACTACAGTTATAATTGGCTCAACAGTTCTTTTTTTAGTATTTTCTGTGGAGAAACAGACTTCAGAGAATAAGTGAGAAAGTTCAGTCTGACTACAAATTACATTTTACAGTACTCCAGTTTAATCAAGACTGTAATGTAATTTGTTTTGGGTTGGGGGGCGGGGAGTTTTTCTGGCCCTGGAAAAAATAGGGTTTGAAACCTGTTTGATTTGTTACAGGTTCTTTGGACAATCAAGACACCAATCTAGATTAAAGGCTTTTCTGTAGGTATTTGGCCTGCTGCTTTTATCTTTCATATGCCAAACTAAGATTCAAAAAGCTGAATTGGACAATACACCCAACTTCTTCATTTCTTCAAAGACTAGAAAATGTGTGAAGTATGAAATAGTCTGCTTTGAGCTATGCTTCAGCATAATCTTTTTTTATAAAGCTTGGAAGTGTAAGTCTGTTCCTGATGTTATTGAGGAAAACCAGTTAATGATTTCCTTGGTTTTCTTGGTCACAGCCGGTATTTTTGGTAGTACAATTTTGGTGACCTCTAGTTTAACACAGGCCATAATGTTTGTATTTTAAGTTCTATTAGTAGGGTTGTAGGTATTTACTCTAGCACAAACTAAGATGACATACAGTCATCATATTGCAGACAAAATTCTTCACTGATCTTTTTCAGTTAAGTTGATGGCCCTGAAAGATATCCAGATGACTTCCCTGCCCTGCTTCCCCCCCCGCACCCAAATTGTAGGTTAAAACAGAGAAGCTGTCCAGGTGGAATTCTGCCTTGATGAATATGAACATACGGCTTTCATACTCTTATTAGACCCTACCTTTTGGCTTTTTAGTGCTTAGGCTGAGGTTGCTCACTGAATTTGGATGGAATGTATTTTAGTGTGCTAATAGGATGAAATGATGCGATATACTTGTCCTTCCTTTCCTATGAAAGGAGGAATCTTAATCTTATTTGTCGTCATATAATTTCTGTCTGAAAGGCTTAGCAAAATGTTTGTATRTCTCAAGTAAATATATTATTCTTGGTGTGCGTACATTATCCCTTAATCCCTTCTTTATTTTTGATAATGATATTTACAAGATTATCATGTTTGTTCTTCTTAAAGATCTGCAGTGGGTTCAGATTTCTGATTCTAAAGAAGCTTTTAGACTTCTAAAACTGGGATTGAAACACCAGAGTATTGCAAGCACAAAACTAAATACTTGCTCCAGCAGAAGGTGAGAAACATTTTGAATAACATCGGGCATAGGATGGTGTGTGGGAGGAAGAAGAAACTAAAATATGGCTTGTGGCTTTTAAGAGGGGAAGAGGCTTTAAAAAGGTCTAAATATCTAGGTTTCAGTTTTGGCATCCTTTAGCAGTATGTGACCCAATACTTTAAGCCAAAAGGATTCAATCCTTCAGTAAGATGAACATGTTCAAAAGCTAACAGTGTTTTTATCAAATACTGTCCTTCAAGCAAAAGCACTTAGCTTTATTCCATCTAAATGTCTGAGGAAAAAGCAAAATAAGTGCTACATAAATATCTCTTTAAAAGTTTGTATCTGATAGGGTATATGCTTAGATATGTCAACAGATTTAACAAAGTTTTGAACAGATGTTGTGGAGGCTAAAAATATTTTGAAGGTATTGGTCTACTTTATCACTTCTCTGCTGACTTAAATGTCTCCTTTTAGTCACAGCATATTCACAGTTAAGGTACTAAAAATTGAAGATTCAGGAGGACCACGAGTGACCCGAGTCAACGAGTAAGTTTAGAACAGAGTCCCCCTCTTCTTTTGCGGTGAAGTTGTCAGTTGTCCTCCATGTTGGTGTACTGGTACTGCACTATACACCCAGTGCTCCCTGGTAGAGCTTCATGCATGTTTGGTGGTTTCCCCCACTTCCTACACTCATACAGTACTTGGTCCTCTACCTCAAGCCATCAGGCTGCAGTGCTGTTCTATATCTTGTCCCCTCTGTTCAGCACAAGGTTCTTCTAGCCTGCTAGACTCCTGAACTCATATAAGTCTTCAGAAGGAAGAGGATGGGGAGGAGGAGGGGGGATAGGAAGCATGTTGGGAAAGGGTTTGGCAGGAAGTAGTGTGAAATTTGATTGGGGAAGCAACATTGAAAAGGATGGAAGGGTTCATGCAGATGAAGATCAAGAAATTCTTTTTCTAAGAAAAGTGATCATTTTTAAAAGTGAATAATTCGTGCATGTTCTAAGGTAAATAAAGTTAACTTTCCTTATCTGCTTTCAGATTGTCAATGTGTGATCTTGCTGGTTCAGAAAGATGTACCAAGACCCGCAATGAAGGTGATAGATTGAAAGAGAGTGGAAATATAAACACCTCTCTCCTGATTCTAGGCAAGTGTATTAATGCACTCAAGAACTGTCAACAGTCAAAGTAAGTCCTTTTACGAATTGCAAACTGGTTGTGGTTTTTAAGTATTGCCCACAATGTTTAAAAGCTACTGTTTAAAATATGCAATGCTAACACTAAAGTTTTAGTAGAAAAGATGTGTAGACTTGTAAGGTCTATACTGTGAGGTCTTGTTGATCTACCAAAGTTATCTTTAAAGTTGCCTTGTTTTGCTCTTTAATTAAATTCTAACATCCTTTAAACATGCTATCATAGATTTTAGCAATTTAACTTTCTTTTTCTGAGCTTGGCTTATCAAACAAACTTTGGAATAAGTTCAAAACTCCTTTTTCACTAGTGTCATAGTAAGAGTCAAATTTTCAGCCTTTTATTACTCCATTTTCTACATACTTCTACTGTAACATTTTTCATCAGCAGGATATTGCTGTGTTATCATAACTGTGCACTCTTTGACAAAATTTGTTTTTTCTAAATCTTGACAGAACTTTAACACTCTCTTCCTGATCTAGCTAATCATATGCAGACAAAAGAAAGCCTTCCTGCTATTTATGCCCTAGCTTGGAGATCTAAATAAGAGTACAGTATTACAAAAAGTTAGCTGTCTAAAAACCAGTACAATATGTAGTCACAGCTGGACGTAACTGTCCAGGAACTGCTTTCTCCACAGGTTCTCATTTGAAGATCTATTTCTGTCCCAGAAGTTAAATGAACTCTCTGTCTGCTGATTGATATGCCCAGATATGCTTTGCCAAATTCACTTACCCCATAACACTGTTCCTGATAGCCTATTCAAAGTCTATCACACCTTAAGATGAAAAATCTTTGCTAGCGTGTGTTCCTGATTAACCCTACGTTTTGTGAATTTACGGTCTTTATCTTCCTGGTCTTTCCAGATAGGAAGGATGCATTAAAACTAGCAGCTGCTTAGAGGGCTGTTAATGTATTCAGAATATCTTTTTCTGATCCTAGTAACTTGGAATTTTAACAATATAGAAGAAATGTTCTGAAGCATGATCTCAGTCTTAATAGATGCCCCTTGCAAGTTGAATAGGAAGCGGTAACTTTCTTAAAATGATTCTGGTTTATCAGTCCTGCAGCAAAGCTGCTTATGAGCCATATATGTATTCTGGCAGGAGTGTCGCTATCTTGCTGAGTTCTGTAGCACTATTCATACAACTGAATAGCTGTCACGTGTCCAAAATGTAGGCAACCTATTCAGTGGCAAGTGTGGGTTTAGTCATGTTTTAGGAATTCTCATAAAACTTCTTATAAGCATCAAAAACTACATCACCAGCTGTTAAATTCAAGGGCACAACTTCTAATTTAGGAAATGCCAGACTGCTGGGGGATTAGGAAAAAGTTCTGAAAAGTATCTCCATGTGTTTGGTGTATATTCACTTTCTTGCCTAGGCACTTGCTATTGTCCGTTCTCAGAGGCAGGATACTGAGTGAGAGAGATCTCTGATAATGTTGGATGCTGCATGCCTAGAACTAGATATGTCCTTTTCATGTATGTGGAAAGGAAAAGAGAGGTGGGGTATAGTTTGATGTAGCATGAGGCTATGTGACCTACCCTAGGCTAAATGTTGAACATGTTCTTGGTTTAAGGGCTCCCACTGATTGTATTGCTGTAGCCTATCTGAGMTAATGGCTAAAGCAGCAGTCACAACAGCCATGCAATCTCTTCACAAACAGCTGTATCTAGTCCAAAACAATTTAAATTGATTTAAAGACTACTGCTTTTATAAATTTTTAAGTCTTCAGGCTGGATAGCTCTTACACTGTCTGGAAATTATTAAACTTATGGTCATCTGTTCTTTTGTCTTTAAAGGTTGCAGCAGCACATACCCTTTCGGGAAAGTAAGTTAACTCATTTCCTTCAAGGATTCTTCAGTGGAAAGGGGAAGGTATACATGATAGTGAACATAAGCCAATGTGCTTCAGCATATGATGAAACACTCAATGTGCTAAAGTTCTCAGCCATTGCACAAAAAGTAAGTGTTGTAGTTTATCTTGTTGATCACTAGTTTTGATTTGCATTTAAAAAGCAGGTTCTCTCACTTCTAAAAATATGAATTTAGTTACTGGATTTTTCTGTCTCATGTTGCAATTGTATTTTCTAATTACTCCTAGTCAGGCTTTATTTCCTTGTAAAGCTTTTAAAAAGGCTTTGTTGGGACATTTTTTTTCCTTTGGAGAGTGGGAGCATGTCCTACTGAAAATCCATAATTCCTATAAAATGTCCAGCCTAACAAGACGCTTGCCATATTTGGAAGAAATTCCTGAGATCTAGGTAAATTTTTCTTCTGTACTCATAGCATGCTCTCACCTAGCAGCAATTCTAGCTGCCCCATATACTACTGCTATCTTAAYTTGCTCACCTGAAATATTGCTAAAATAGGTTGAGCACAAAAGAGTGTGAAAGGTTGCCTTTATGTTCATAGAGGCTTCACTGGGAAGGTGAAGGTTAAGCAGCACAAGTAGGAGTAAGTGCAGTGATATAACCCTGGTGAAGTTGGAAGATGAAAGTATCAGGGATCAGTGCTGCAGCCTTAAAGGAAGCCATGGAAGACTTCTGTCGATAGTTAGATGTATTTAAAGGACAATAGATCCAGGCCTTTGGAATGTGGGCTTGTCTAAGCAGGTTAAGTATAACACTAGAAGGTGCAGACTGTAGGGGTGATACAGCTGTTCAAGAAACAGAATTTGTAGAATGACATTCGTGTAATGTAACTAGAAACTCAGAGTATAGGAAATACAGAAATCTGTTGGTGCATGAGGTGGCAACCCTCTTGTAGGTTGGTGAGCTAGTGGAACTTGGTGTTCTTGGGATCAAAAGAAGGGTTAGACTATAAAGTTAGTCCTTTGTACTCTAGCTGGAAACTGCTCTAAGTAGTGACTCTGACCAGAGGATAGGCTGGGGGAGTACTATGCTCAGGAAACCTACAGGAAAGTGCAACAGGCATCTCTTGGAAGTTCCAGTAGAGGTTTAAAAAATACTGATGACTTTGTTCTTTACTTTCTGGGTAGGTTTTGGTTATGGACACATCTATTCTTCCCCAAGATCAGTCATTTGGCCAGAAATCAGCAAGAGAAACATCACTACTTGGTGACACTAAAGTGCCAATCCCAAGGAAAAGAGCTACTATCCTATGGGACAGAAGCTTAGAAGATGTAATTGAAGATGATGATGATGAGATGGAGGAACAGCATAATGTGTCAAGAGAAGAAGCAGTGCAGAAACATGAAGAAAACAATGTTCTTATTGGAAAAGAAGAATATATGGTATGTGCTAGGGCTACTCTAAGAATTAGTGTAGCATGGAGTCTTGAAGCAAGGTATTCTCCCCGTTTCCCCCATCTTTCACCTGTGTTATTTTTCCTGATCGCCCTTATTCTACCTAAATCCAGTGTTAAGAACTAAAAGTGGGATTACTCATGACTTAGTGTCTATTGTGGGAAAACTATGAAATGTGTCTAAATACAGACTGAGCAGTAAGAATTGCAGATTTGGCTTTCTCTCCCTTTGGTAATATATGGTCAATGCACAGCAAGTATTACTTGGTTTTTAGCAATACAGAAGACTGTTCCTTTGTATTCTATGCATAAGAAAACTCTGAAAACCGTCCTTTAAGGATCAGCAATTTTAGTCACTTCTAGGGAAGACAAGGAGGATGGAACAGAGGACTAGAGACTGTTTTGTGGAGGTTTCATCAATATTACCTGAAAAATAAGCATCTGGAAAACAAGAGCCAAATCCTGTGGAGCTTAAGCCTGTTTTTTAAGACAACTTTGAGAATTCTTGTATTAAACTTAATGATCTTTGCAAATGTCTACTCTGTGCAAACTTATAAATTGCTATGCTAGTACCAAACAGATATTTCAATCTACTCATGAATCTTCCTGTTTATAAATAAGCTAATAAAAGAACTGGAAGAACTTTTGCCAGCTGGAAGAGTAAAGTGTTGTTGTAGTGTTTGAGGAATGGGAAAAGTCTCACTTCTGGGAAGCTATTTCTTTATGAAAAACTTARTATTAATGGTAATTCTAGGCACTGCTGAGTCTCATAGAAGAGTTGAAGGACAAACTTATTACTGAAAAGAAGAATAAGTTACTGCTGGAACTAAAAATTCGTGAAGAAGTGACACAAGAGTTTACCCAGTATTTTGCTGAGCGGGAAGTAGATTTCAAGTAAGTTAGCTTTAAGTGGTTTTAAAGTTACTGGTTAAAAAAATGAAAGTAAACTCACCTTATTTCTTAAATCTGTCTCTTGGCCATAAGAGACCCCACTCTTCTGCTGGGCTTACTGCCTCTGTTAATACATCAATTTCTGTTTGGACTACAAGTTCAGGAACAATACTCCATAGGAAAGGCTTTGATTTTTGTGGGGGCGGGTAGGGAGGTGTGTGTGGAATCTGTAAGCGGTGTTTGTTCCTGTAGAGCTCTCTCTAAGAGAAGAGCTTTGTTGATAGGATGTCTACAGAGGAGTGATGCTTGCAAATTCTTTAGTTACCACAGTCTTAGTGATACTCCAAACAGGTATTCTGACTCAAGAAGCTTAGAAAAAGTGCTTGTAGTTAAGTGCTATCCATAATCTGTGTATATATGTGTCCCCCTAATTCTTCACGGGTAAGTATGGGGGAAATATACTTCTATTTTGGTGTAGCAACACTGTTTTATGTATTTTTCTATTGTGTCAAAATAAAGAAAAATCTTTGTTTATAGGCAGCTGTAATAATAACTTCTTAGCAGCTCATACTGGCTAGCTTTTAACTGACTTACTTTTGCTGCTATAGAGAGTGTCTTTCTTATGAACGAGAACGGCTTGAAGAAAATTCTGAAAGACGCCTGGAAATCTTCAAGGAACTTGTAAAAGATTGTACTAAAAATGCAGATGAAGAAAATAAATTAAAGGATCGGCCTTGCAGTGAACAAGCTGGACCTCTGGTATTTTTATATTCTGCCTCCCCCAATAACATCCCTTTTACTAACTACCTGTTATAGTGATGGTCTGTCTCAAGGATTAGAAGGTTGGTTTCAAGGAATTGCATGCTGTGTAAATGTATCCTCAACAAGATATATTGATCACATTTAATAGGAGTAGTTGCTGAGCCTTGGGTATGCATTTAGGAATCTTTGGGGTTTTCTGCATTTCTGCAACACAAAGTGGAAATTACTGTATACAAAGAAATTGGGGGGGGGAAAGCTGCAATTATGATATAAACTCTATTGTATTAAGTGCCTATTTAAAGTATTTAAAGCTGACTTCTTAGGCCTCATACATATATGGACTGCATTGGAGTGGTCCCAGAGACTTTTTCCCTCTTAAGGCTATTTTAGTTACAACTGAAGAAATGAGAATTTTATATACACTTAAACCATAACTAGACTCTTAACTTGAGACCAGCTCTTGTGAGTTTGGAACCCTTTGTTTAAAAAAAAACAAAAAAAAAAGAGGAAGGATAAAAAGTCAATGTTCTGAGTACAACTTAGTTTGTGGTAACTTATCAAATTTATTTTACCTCACAAACTTTTACTGATATATGAAAAATTTCAGATGTATTCCTTGTAAAACTGTTCACTTCCTGTGTTCATTCAATGTTCTCATCAGGTAAAAAAATACTAGCTTTTGTAGTATTTCTGTAGTAAATTTGGAGGGGATGCTTTTGTGGTGATATAAAAGGGAACGTGATGGTGGGTCATTAAATGCTATAAAAATAAAGTAGCTATTACTTGATACTGGAGGCTTGTGCATGACAGTAGACAAACTGGCAATCAAATTGCATATGAACCCACAAGATAGCTTTGAAGCCAGAATTAACTGTACTTATGTATTTGAAWTCATAATGGTCTTCCAAATTTTCTGTAGAAGTAGTGGCTATTGTGTAATTATTTGCCATTTCTAAATGGATATACATTATCTTTCAGGATGGAGAATATAGCATAGGGCCAGGCACCTACATTGATCTTGAGGGCATTATTGATTCTCTGCAGAATGATGTCACTGATATCAAAAAGCAGGCAGAAGAAGCACACAGATACATTGTGTCCCTAGAGGACCCACAGGAAGCTATAGGTTGGCTTGAAAAACAACTGGGAAAAATTACCACTGAACTAACTAAGACCAAAGAAGAGCTGACAAAGAAAACCAATGAACTAATCAAAACTGAAGAAGAGCTGACACAGAAGACCAAAGGTGAGCTGAGTGTAAGTGTGATGTGAAAGGCAGAAAAAGGAAGTGACTGACTACTGTAAAATAGAAACAATAATCCAGTTGAGCAGGATTTTGGAAGCAAATCATATGTATGGAGGTGGTAACTAATTGTTTTGTGTATGTTCAGGTTGAACAATTCCACAGGCCTTGGTTATTTCCTTTTTAAGACAAAACTTAAAACTATCAGTTGCAGACTTCTGAATTGTGGGATAAAATGTCAATGTTATTGATTCTTGATTTCATGGTTATGTAATCCCCACACTTCTTTACATCTTGCTGATGCAGTGTTTTCAGGTATCCTGTGGAATGTTCATAGAGGAAAAAGTAGCAATACCTCATAATACGGTTTCAGCAGAAGTCTCTTGACATGATCTATATTTTATATGGGTTGCAAGGCCCAATTCTACTATTAAGAAAACCTAAACAATTTTTGAAAAGTGTCCTTTAAGTAGAAGTCAACATGCAAATACATCAGTCTATTCAAAAGCTACTGAGGTACCAGAAGATCTGGAAAAATGGATTACTGAGTAAACTATGTAATAGCTGCTTATTTGATGCAGTCTTCTCTTCCTGTTACAGACTTTGAAATGCAGATGGCTAAATTGGATGAGTCTGCTGAGCAGCTTAAGGAGGCAACTGAGGTAACTTTCTCAAGGAAAAACTTGTGCAAAATTATTTGCTTTAATACAAAATTCCAATAGCTTAAAATGCTATTATAGTATGCTTCTAGCTCTTATTTTTATATCAAGCCTTAGCTTAACTGATCTTGCTTCTAAATGCATGGTATTGTTCAACAATTTAACATTGATGACTGAACTACTATTCTTTCTTTTCCAAGAAAATGAATACACAGAATAAAAGGATTCAAGAACTAATGGACATTGTGGAGCAAAAAGATGATGTTATTATGAGACTACAAGATTTGATATCCCATTTAGAAGACACCGTAAAAGACTATGTAAGTCTTAGACATCTCAATTTTCTTATACAAAAAATTTAAATCTATGCTTATAATGGACTTAACTATTTTGGAACCTTGAAATTTTCTGTAAGTAATTGCTACTTGCTTGAAATTGTAGCAGGTGAAGTTGGCATTGAAACTAAAGTTACAGCAAAATGTGTGCAGGGGTGTGTGTGAAAAATGGGACTTTCAGAAGCAGTGATCTGTAGTTATTATTGAAGGACTATAGATGAGACTCTGAAGAGCCACTCTAAAGAAAAAAAAAATTAAACTGGGAGGACTTAAGCAGTGGGAATAGAGGGATTATGTCACTGTGTCTTTATTTTTGCCTGAATGGAAGAGGAAGGAAAGGAGGTCTTGCTGCAGCAAAAGGTCAAATTTAATTGAAGTTAGATGTTAATAATGTGAGAAAGACAGTGATTGTGTAAGTTGGCAACAAAAATCAGTGTGTTCCTCCCACCACCACCATGTGCACACACTTTCAAAGGAAGAGCAATGATATGAGTGTATTGAGCAGAGTTTGAATTAGGAGTGATTGGCCAGGCTATCTCTGCTTTTGATGTGATTAATAAAACTTGCAATTGGCTAGTCTACTGCTACTTGCTGAATGCCAAAAGACTAGCTTGGCTAAATGTATACAGGCTAAAAAAATTAAAACATGCAGTTAGGTTTTTTGAGGCTGATGTCCAGTAACCTGAAGTAGTTCTGAGAACATTTTAAATGAAATAGTCAGCACTCTGAGAAGCATTTCTCTCTTCCACTGTCTTCCTCTTAAGGCTTTGAGCATACTTAATCTATTTCTTCTCTCTGCCCCACAGTAACTTAGCTTTTCAATAGTAAGAATGCTCCGAGTTTGATAAGTTGTGATGACTTCTTTCAATTACTACTCCTTCCAAGAGCAAGACTCCAACTTTGTCCAGTGTTTCTATGAGACTGTGTGGCATAAAACTTAAAACATGACCACAAACCTGAAGTCTGTTCTATAGAATTTTTTTTAAATTAATTTTTTTAATTAATTAAATTTTTTAATTGCTTAAAGATGAGTAATTGGTCCTTGGCAACCAGTATGGCTTGCCACTTGTGTCATCTTGCAAGTGAAAAAACTTTATTCTTAGTCAAGTATGTAGTCTAAAGTGTGTATGACAGAACTGACTAGGCTTTCAAATTGCATCAGATCTATCATGATAAAAATGATCTGTGGTTTTGCTGATGGCGGTTAAAACTCCAAATCTACCAACTGTGACAAAGTGATGAACATGTAGAGCTGACCATTTGCCCTTTGAACAAATCAGGGAATTCATCAACTCTTTTGACACTGGAAATTGTTTTCCTCTTACTTGCAAGTCTTGCATTTTGTAGTTTCCTAGTCTCTTGCTCTGCTTTCTGTACAGTGCAAAGGGTTGTGCTTATTAGTATCTGAAGGTTTATCTGCTTTTGTTTAAGTAACTGGTCTGTAACTGACTTGTTCCTCTGACAATACCTATACATGTTACCCAGGTACTTTTGTAAAAATATTTGCATATAAAAGATTACTAAGCCTTTTAAGTGCTCACTTTGTAAAATTTCAAGGTAATTGATCTTATTTTAACACAGGACAACACTGTAACTAGCATTAAAAGAAAATTGGCAGAAAAGAACTGTAACAAAGTGATTGAAAGCAGCCAATTCAGGGATTCTGAGGAAACTGTATTGGAAGTGGGAAGAAAACGTTGCTTTGAAAATAAGTCTACTGTGGAAGAAGAGCCACCTACAAAGAAAGGTACAATTTCTGCCGTCACTCAACAGGGGGTCTTCCAAAAAACCTTGATTACTATTCCAGATCAGAAGCAAAAAGTTGTGAAGCGTAAACGTTATGTTATAAGGAGAAAATCTACTATGTTAAACTGTAAATGGAAGTAACTGTTACGTAAATATCATCTGTTTTGCAGAAGGTCCTATACTGTTCACTCCTAAATGCTTAAAATAAAAGTTAGTTTTTAGACTCTCTCTGCTGCTTTTTCTCATCTGTTAATGTACTTGCAGACTCAGSTGTAGTTCTTAAGCAATTTCTTAACAGTTGTGTTTGTACTAAACTTGCTGTTGCTGGACTTCTGGGAAAGTAGCATCTCCTGCTCTAGCTTTTTAAAATTGTCTAAGCAAGCATCAAAGGTGTCAATGACTTACTGATTGTTCAGTCATACAGTATGTGCTGTGAAACTTGRTGTTTCATTCTGTATGCATGCTGTGAATACACCAGCTCTGGCAAAGGAAAAAAGCTTTCCACTTGAATGGAAGGAAAATTGTTTTAAGTCCACAGATGGCATATTTTGTGTAGCTTTCACATTTGCGCTTCCAATCTTTTTGCTTTCCCTGATTTATCTGTGAGCTTACCAGTCTTTTTAGAATGAGGTGAATAAACTAGCTGCAGTTGAAGACCTTCAAGGATAAGGGTGAAACTTAAAAGGACACCACTACTTGTTATCCATTTCATTAAAGTCTATTAATCAGTGAGATTGAGCTACATGGGACTGTTGTGTGCAARATGGTATTTGTAAGATCTGCCTGCCTCTAAATTGACTTCAGGACACAGCTGGGCTTCAGTTTCTCATAGAACTATGGAAAGCATATGCAAAAGGAGAATGAAAGGTCTTCCCTTTGTGTCCTTTACTTTCTTACTTTCTTCCTGCAGAATAGGTGCAAGTAAGAAAATCTTCCAGGCATTGTTTGGGTGAGGATGGGATAGAAAAAGAGAAATAAGATTAAAAATGGGAAGCACAAAATATCTATCTCCCTAACGAGGGATAAAACCTGTTCAAAGGAGACTTGTCAAATTCACATGATCACAGAAAACTGAGGATACAGATGGTGAATAAGCTGAATGCTGGACTGTCATTCATCACATTCTGCAGTGAAAGAACAAGGGAACACTCAATCTAGTAGAAGATCAGTTTAAGTTTGTGTAAGAAAGCACTTCATGCAGTGGGTAGTGAACTAATATTKGCTGCCCTAGAAGGTGGGAGAGGCAGATAATTCTCAGATTCCAGGAGTGGTTAGACAAGCTAACAGCCAACAGGTTCATGCATAGATACTGAAAGGGTTAAGCAGGGATGTATTGTCTGATATTCCTCCAACATTCCTAATTGTTTTATGTCAGGAAGGGTCCATAGGAAGTGGCTGGGCCTAGCAACAGTAGCAAAAGGAGGTAAAATATTAGGCTATGTCAACCGATGGTGTGTGATCCAGTAGGGCATTTCTGATGTTTGTACAACTTGTTCAAATAAGTGTCATTTGAAGTCTGTCTTAAGCTTCTGTCTGTGTGCCAGATGCATCTCTGATTAGTCTCTGCCATCTTTGGTTGGGATGAATATTGGATCCTAGCATGACCATTTGATGGTGCCAGCTATATAAATGTTACAGGAAGGGGGTGGGAAATGAAGCTGATGTAGACTTCTTGATATACGAGACAGTGGTTGGTTTGTTATAATCTCATGACTGAAGCTCGTTTAAACAATCCAAAAAATAGAAGTGATATCTCTTCTCAAACAAGAAATTAAAGTGGWTAACTAACAGTGTGAACTAAATGTCAGCACTGAGATTTTTCTGTTGGGAAGAACAGACTATTCAGTCATGTTAAAGGTTTCTTTTGTGGGTGTTGAATACAAGGCATCTGATTTAAAAACAGTTGTTAGATGCTCCATAATGATGCTATTTATTAAGATATATACATATATATACTTACTTTTAACCATTTTCGTTAAATGTACTTGGCACAATAGAAATCACATGAGCACAGCTACACTGTGATGGCTTTCTCGTAGAATTTARATATGGAAGCAGCCTATAACCAAAATTTATTTTAGGAGAAGATAGGTTATCTTGTCTTGAAGTTCAGGTTTTTGTACTCTTTCCTAGGACTTGCCTCCCATGTTTTGGGGTGGATCTTTTTCTTTCTTAGTATTTCCTACATAAAAAGCTTCTGGACTGAATATCATGTAACTTTTTGCACTAATATTTATCCTGCTTTGCTGCATGATTGTGGTTGTCAGTACAAAACATCTACGTCACTTCTAAATCCTCTTGTGAATGATCATACTCTTCTCACTATAGGTGTTGGGCTAGGCTGTGCTACTTTTTTCATCTTGCCACCTTAGATCACAAAATACGTCTTAAGACACCTCAATGCCATTCCCTTTTAGTGAAGTAGGTAAAATTAATGTCCAGTGTAAGGAGTACATAGTGTTTTGTCTGATATGTTTTCTTGGGGCTACACAACTGGGCTTTCAGAGAGAACCATCTCCCAATCCAAAATTTTTAATCTTGTAGGATTTAGAAGCATGGCTTTACAAACCAAAGTAAAGCTGCTGTTGTGTCTGACTTTGCAGGAGCACTTGATATGTCTAATTGGAACAAAAAAGAAAAGATACAGAAAAGCGGGAGGAAAAAAGTGTCCTGTGGAATTTGATTATTCTAAAAATAATCAAAAACCAAAACCTGAATTGAGATGGAAAGCGCTATTGCTAATGCTTCAGTATGACTTTGTTAGTGACTCAAAGTTAGTGACTCTGAAACTTCTCGGATCTGTTCAGAGGATGTACACATGTACCCATGTGCTTAATGYTCCCAAAGTGAGATGACTGCCAAACTCTACCTTACTGTAGTTGCAGCACTCACGAAGTACTCACAAGAATCCATAGTATCTCCCTAGAGTAYATAGTTGTGATGACCTAATCCTTAAGAGATAGTTGGGCTCGATTTTAATGCTAAAACATAGCATGCATGTTACTAAACGGACACARCTGGATTCTAAAAACACTTGTGTACATCTGGAGTCAATTTTGAAGATGGTGAAATGCATGTGATTTTAGTTAGAATTTATCATTATTCGGGGAAAACCCGGTCTTAAGCTAATAAAATATTTATGGAAATTTGGAGTTGTGATGGAATGTTGTACATCTTCCTGGGAGAACTTTACATGCAACACATTAGGTGTAGGCATAAATAGTTATCCTTGTATCTAGTTTAGAAACCAACTGAAGAAAGAGAGGAAGGCCCCAAACACTAAGCAAAAAAATTGTGCTGGATTTTTAGTTTCCTTTTTAAAGTAAGGTGATACTGAGTATGAATGAAACTTCCCAGAAAAGTATACAATACCATTGCTCTTCTAAATGTAGAATGGGTGATTGCTGGCTGTGTTAAAGGGATTGTTGAACCTGTGAATGTGGAAACTAAATATAACTGTGAATGTTATCTAACTCATAGCTATTACTACATATTAGTAAAACTAGCTAGTTTTTTCTACTAGTGGTGTAGAGTAGAAGGCTGGAATAGAGCCATGGCAAAGTGTTGTTTAAGGCTCCTGAACACCTCTTGCTGCAAACTATGTATAGAAGCCTAAGAGGCACCTATTGCATGTTAAACCATTCAGAGGGCTTTAACTACTTCAAGACTTCAAAATGYCATATGATATGAGGGTATGGCTTTCAGATGGTGACCATTTTCCATATAGGAATTGCTATTTGGTATTGCTAGTGACTTGTACTATTGATTTTAATCAACCTGAGCTGTATGTTTTGGGTTTTTCTTTTTTAGGAGATATGGAGGAGTGTTGGGAAGATGACTCTGTAGAGCCAAAGAGAACTGAATATGTGAAAACAAATACTTCTGAGAACTATACAGAAATACTAGCACTGAAGGAAAGAACTGAAACCTTGGAAGGTCAGCTAGCTGCACTTGAAGAACAATGTGGAAGAGAAAAAAACAAAAAAGAGCAGCTCAGTGGGCAGATAACAAACTTGCGTCTCAAGCTCTCTGCTTCTGAAGAAAGGGCTTCTGGCTTAAGTGAAGAACTTCAGCAGTGTCGAGCTGACTATCAGGAGATTGTTTCTGAATTGGACAAACAGAAAACTATAAATAGGGAACAAGAAGAAAAGATTATTCAGCTAAACAACGAAGTAGAAGGTGCCAAAAAAAATATAATTGATAAAGTGTCACAAATTAAAACAATGCAGTCGAAAGTATATGAGTTGTATAAATGTCACTTAGAGTCTTATGCTATGGATATTGATTTAGTTAACCTAAAGGATTCCTTAGACTCTCAAAAAGATGAACCAGAGAGAACTCAAATGAATCCTGTATGCATGCAGTCCCAAACTGCTTCTACAGCAGATCTGACGCARGAGAGCTCCTTTCACTGCAGCATTGAAAGCATTTGGGAAGAATGCAAAAATATTATTAAGGCTTCTTCACAAAAAAGTCAGCAGATTCAAGAACTACTTCGACAAGTTGAAGACTTAAAGAAGGGACTTGGTGACATGGAGAATTATAATAATCAAYTGAAAATAAAATTAAATGAGATTGCAGATCAAGATCGTCAGTCTGTAAAGGAAAAAGATCTTATGAGTCAGTTACAAGAGCAAATCCAGAAGAAAACCCAGGATTTTGAAAAACAGGCTGCAGAAGATCAGAGAGTAATTGCACAGTTTGAGGAGGAAGTTACCAGCTACAAGGGGAAAATAAGAGAGCTTGAATGCCTCTTGGAGGCTTATAGAGCTAAAGATGACAACATAACAAAGTTAGAAGATGTACTTAAAGAAAAAGAATGTATTATTTTAAATCTAGAAAGTAATACAGTAGCTCTGCAAGAGAAATGTGCCAATTTGGATGAAAAAATCAAAGAATTAAAGGATCAAGAAGCAAATCTGAAGAAAGAAGTTGTGCAGTTGATGAACAGCTTGGAGAACATGAAACACTCTTTTCAGGAAAAGGAGAAAAAAGAGGATGAGCAAATACAATCTATAGAATTGTAAGTAAATAATGAGAACTCATAGCCCTTTGAGACTAGACTGAAGTTAAAAATACCTTCTGTGAACATCAGTTTATTTTGACATAACACATTTGCATGTTTATCAACTTTATTAACCAAACTACTTCTTARACAAGTTTTAATACACTACTTGAATTTTATATTTGCATATTCTGCTGGCTGTGTTTTCCTCACCTGTTTGTATATTCTTTCAAAAATATAGATCTAAATCATGTGGAACTATTGTAGGGGGAAACAGGAGCATGCAAGGAAATAAAGAATTATTTGGGGATTTCTAATAGTTTTATGTTGCGTACCCTTTCTGGAGGAAGTGACATATASGTTAATGTTATATCCCGTAACTTGTGTAAAAGCAGTCAATGTTTTCTTTGGAAAGGACTGAATGGTAAAAGGGAAAAGAAGAAAGGAAAAAAAAAAAAAAAAAGCCTAGGGAGTAAACAGCTGGTTTTAGTAATAGCTATTCTAGGTGAACACAGTGTACTATAAGAACTTGAAAGAAGAATGGGTGTAGGAGGGTAGAACTTCCCCTAGCCCCCTCTACTTTTTAAATCTTTAAGAAATAAGATTAAATGTATCTGAGAGATTATATTTGCTATGTGGTAAGGAAATGGCAATCATGTAAAAATAGCTTTAAGATGCTATGTAGCCCTTCTCCTGACTAGGGTTTCTTTAGTGCGGTCTCTGTGTGTACCTGCATATACTCTAAAGTACAATTTAGCATGAAGGTCTGGGGATCCCTGACCCTGGGCTTGTAATGCTTTGAAAGGTTTTCCTTTTGTGAGGCCTTGTTTTGTATTGTCAGTTATAGAATCTAAAAAACCTTCTATTAGTTAGTYTTAAAATAAAAATCTAAGATGTCTTACTGTAAACTTTTTTAAAATAAATACAACCATTTAAAAATAAACCCATCAAACTTCTTAATTACTTTGTAGCACTTGTAACAGAAGTACTTGCTGCAATGTTATTGTTTTTTCTATTTTTTTTTTATTTTTATTTATTTTTATCCTTACAAGGTCTGGGATGTAGATATCAAGCTTARACTTACTTGATATTAACCTTGTTCCTTTTGTCACTTTGTAAGGACACATAATAAAAATAGTTGCTCTACTGTGCGTAAACCTAAAATTTAAAGAATTGCAGTGTTCAGAAGTGAATCTGAGCAGTTTGTTACTTCAGGATCATATAATAAGAAAATGAAATCGAAAAGTAAAATTGTAAAGCTTGTCACTGATCTGATAGATCTGAGATTCTATTAATGAATAAAACCAGCAAAGAGCCTGAGTTAATGTGTAAAAGCTGTTTCTTTGAGATGTGTAACACTAATGTTATTTGTGTCTTGTAATTTCTAACACAAGGCTACGTAAAGAACTTTCTGAGACCTCTGCCCTTGTGCAGAGTTTGAAAAAAGATTTGCAGAAGAAAGAGGAAGAATATATGGATTTGAAAGAGAAATTTTCTGATGCTAAGAAACAAATTCAGCAAGTACAAAAAGAGGTTGGTAACCACAGGCCAAATGTTTCTTCAAGTTTATGCTTGGGGTTCTGTTATTAAAACCTGTCTTCATAAATCTCAATCTACAAATGTTAAAAGTGATTCATAAAAAGGCTATTTTGAGTGATACATTTAGAGTAACAGTGAATCTTAAGCTAAGTGAATCTTTAGCTGTAAGCTAAAGGTGAGACCAGATGTCAAAAAACAGGTTAGTACAGATATCGAAGGGGGGAAAGTAAATTTTATTACTACACTTGAAAAAGGTTTGTGAAAACTATGACTAATCTGGTTATGGAGGACTTCATAATCTTTATAACAAAATAAAGATTTGTTGTTTTTTGTGGTGACTTCAAATTCTCAGACTTGTCGAAAATGCTGATCTGTGTGAGGAAAGGATGGATTAATGAGAAAAGGAAAGCACTAACTTCTAGAGACTTTTTAAAATCTAAGCTATGTTTTCTATTAAGGTTGGGGAGAAGAAATGAAAAAATGGAATCACTTTTACTAATGTTCATGGTTAGTATTTAGTTATCAAGCAGTTGGATTTCTTAGAACCTCAGGGGATATCACAAGAACTTAAAATCCAAAATACTTGCAAGAGTTTGGGCTTGAAAGTTAAGCCTTTAAAAAGTATATACTGTCTTCTCCAGCAACCTAACATTTGAGGACGTTTTCCTACTCAACATTTAGTGTATAACCCTCTGTTTGAGAAGTAGCAAGGAGTGGATGGGATCACATGTCAGAAAACGTTCTCTTTTTTTTTTTTTTTTTTTAAAGGGCAACTGAATCTGTAGTTTGATTAGGCTATTCCCTGGTGGTCTTGGGGTGGTTTTTGTTTGTGGTTTAGTGTTTGTTTGGGTTTTTTTCCTGCCTGCCAAATGTATTCTATGGTGAAAATCCTTCCCTAGGAAGGATGTACAGTATAGCATACTTCCAGCTCCTGAAATTTAGCTGAGAAGCCTGCAAAARTTTGACTCTTACAGCATTTGGTTATTTAGATAACTTGCAAAGATTGTAAAAGGCTTATAGCTGAATGTTAGCTTTGCTTGCTGTCTTTGTGTGTTGTTACAGGTGTGTACAATGCGATCTGAGGAGAAATCCCTGAGAAACAAAGTTAATGAACTTCAGAAAATTAAAAACCAGTTTAGCGAAGAACTAGAGATCAAACAGCGCACCATCCTGCAACTTAAAAASGTATTTTATTTAAAACTTTAATTGCTCTTAATTTTTTTAACTAATCAATTAACAAGGCAAGTTTTCCAAGCAACAGGAGAAAGTTTACAGAAATTGGGGTAAAAATAAGAGTAGCCAGCTAAAATTAGTTTTAATGGATGAATGAAAGATATTTAAAGAATTTCTCACTGCAGGACATAGTCAAATTGTTTTAAATAGAGTAATCTGCCTGGTAAATACATACTTAATACCTGCAGATATCCTGATTCTGATTAGTGACACTTAAATATGTTAGTAGTAATGTCTTCCCCTAAACATTTTTTTTTTTAATATCAGCTTCAATGCTCCTTTACACTATACGAAAAACTTATTTAGTCTGGACTGTTTGTCTTAAATACTTTATTCATTACTTATTAAAGCTCAGAATGAAAAGCTACTCATTTCTAGTATGTATATTTGTTTCTTTCAACACATTTTCTTTAATTTGCTTTCAATGTGATACTTAGGAGCAGTTGAATAATGAGAAGCTGGAAGAAATCTCCAAACAGTACGAGAAAACACGTAAAGGTCAGAAAAAGCCAGTATTGTTCCATTTTTTTGGTGTGGAATGGCCACATAATGAGTTGTCATGTTGTTAATGAATTTGGAGAGTCTTGTATATTTATATTTTATAAAATACTGAGAAACTCCAACCTGGCCATTCAAATGTTGACGTCGGGAATTAATTTTTATTGAATTGTTATTAGCAGGTATATTTGAAAGTAAAGAAACTGTCTCAGAATAAGAAACATAAGACCCAGAGAAAGTGTGTATTTGCGGTATCAGTGTTAACTTATTAAATGTTGAGATTTGTTTGCCATTTTAGTTGGCCATTTAAACAAAATCAAACACTGAAACATGAACTAGCACAAGAACAGTTTCTGCAGGTTTGATAAACATTTAGCAGTTGAATACTGGTTAGTTTCTCATATAATGCAAGCCATAGTCTGACGTGAACACTGAAATGCTCACCTAATCAAGTTGATGAGAATCACTCAAGAATTTTGGATTCGGACAGTTCAGTAGAAATACTTTATTTTTTTTCTAACAGAGCTTTTGATCTCGGGAATGGGGGAAATGACTTGTAATGAAGGCATTTTGAGAGAGAATGGTGGTAACTAGGAAGGGGCTCATCTGTAAATTTATTTTCAAATCTTCAGATCTGTGTGCAAAGGAAAAAATAATTGAAGATATGCGGATGACATTAGAAGAACAAGAACAGACTCAGATTGAACAAGATCAAGTGCTTGAAGCCAAATTAGAAGAGACCAACAGATTAGTTTTGGGTAATCTCTCAATGGAAAGGGAGCAAGGAGGCAAAATTGTTTTGGATGTATTGTGATAGCTGATTTAAACTTCTGGTTTTATTTGTTGACTGTTATTTAGGCATTAATTTTATGTGGTACATAACAAACTTCTAACAGTTAAAGGCTTCTGTTGTCCCTTTGTGGTCATAGCTGATAAATCCAAGTAACTTTAGTAGAAGGATGTAAATGTGGTCAAATAGGCATTTGAAACTATACATTATGTAACCTCATTTTGTGTACTGACTAGAACTGGAAATGTGGAAGCAGAAATATAGAGAGCTGAATAACCAGAGCGGTAGTGACTGGCAGCAAAAGATGAGCAAAAATGAGGAGAAAAACATAAATGAAAATGAGGAATTAATAAAGCTGGAAAAAGAACTGAAGGTAAAATATGGTGACGTAATTCATACTTAGTTTTAAAGTCATAACTTTCATTTAGGAGTCTAAATTTTTTTTTGTGTCACTATCTTCAAGAGCTAGGGCGTGATATGGCAAGTTGTTACACTGGTAAAGGAAACCTCCTTTAAAAGCTGCAGTGTAGCAAAGTCTGGATGCAGTGTCTTTGTAATATACGGCATGACTGATGCCCCATAATGGATTGCACCCATCCCTATGTTATCCTACCATGGACAGTGCTTTTGTAGCTGGGCTCCTCTTACAGTTGTCTTAACCAATCCAACTCCTGGTATTTGTTCCAAACCTCTTTCCTGTCAGTTGCTTGGGCAACTAAATCAAACTCTTTCAAGATCTTGTGCTTGCTGTATGACCTGTAAGCCCTTCCTGTTAGGGCTGAGGATTTATCTCTAATTCTCCTTGGATTAGAAAGTAGACTTTTTTCCAAGCAGCTTTTCAGGTGCCTTCTGTCTTATGTGGGAGGATGTATTCAAATTGTACTGCTTTCTTTGCCTTTCAGTCTTGAAGTAGAAGTAAGTTTTCTAACATGTCCTGTAAGGCAGCATAAAAGATTGGGAATTTGTAAGTTAAAAGGGTCTCTTCACCATAACTTTTGGTGTAACTTTTATAGTGTTTGTGACTTACCCAGAGCATTTTTAGGGAAAAAGTTCTGTTCCATGAAGATGTGCCAGTGCTGAAAATTGTTAATTTTTTTTCCATAGAGAAGAACAAATGAGAATGTAATACTTGCACTTGGGAATATGCTGGAGTAAAACTGTGCTAGTATTTCCGTTATCTTTTTGAAACAAATCCATTTAATGGGAATCTGGATTTTAAGACTTCTTTTTTTGCTTAATCTCTACCTGTGGTTTTATTTCTGGTTTCATTAAAATAGGAAAATGAGGCAAAGTATGAAACTGATAGAAAGAAGTGGCTGGAGGAAAAAATGGGACTCATAAGTCAAGTAAAAGAAACTGAGAGGCATCGCAACAGAGAAATGAGAAAATTTGCGGAGGACAGAGAACGTCATGTAGAGCAACAAGCAGAAATTGTAAGTGACTGGAGGTCTCAGCAGCGTCCTCTTGTGTAAATCTTTAGTACAGAGCAAATATCATGTCAAGTGATAACAGTGTGGGCACTTGAGGGTAGCTGGCCTTTGCCAAAGTCCTCTCGGTTTATCACATGGCAAAGCCTAGGTGAGATCTTCACAATATAAAAAAGGGAGAATAGGAGGGTCACAAAATGAAAAAGCTTAGTATGTAATGGAAGTTAACATGTCTGTTCCTTTGTATCCTATCACCACCACCACCTCACTATGAATTCTTCAAATTTCATCTTTGCGTGTAAAATACCAATAAGTAACCTACACTTAAATGAATTGCTACTTAATGAAACTATGCAAACATACTTTGAAAAACAAGATTTGTTGCTTGGCAGAAGTTGACAAAAAAAATCATTTTTCCAGATATAGAGTAAAAATACTTGGTCAAAATTCTAGTGGTTTTGCTCTCATATCACTTTCAAATTAGAGTGACTGATAGTTAATAACAAGGTGGATACCTTGCCTGTTCACTGGACTGTGTTAAGTTTGTAACTTCTTAAGCATATGAAATTATTATATGAATCTATACAATCTAAAACTATATTTGCATCTAGAAGTAGTTAGCAATGATGTTCTGCACCTGCAATCAGTGCAGGAGGATGCTAGGAGTTCAGGACTACTATCATTTTCTGTGACTTTCCTTGACTGAGACTTGTAATARAATCACAAAGGGAGCAAACAGGAGTGGTGGTTCTTACCAAAAATTCTCTTCACGAAGGGTATAAATATAGATACAGATTTTCTAAYTGAAGCATGGTTTGCTTTTGCATATTTGTAGTGAAACTAGTTCTATATGAACTTTTTAAGATCTACAGGGGCTCTCAAGTTTGCTAAGGCTATAAAATAGTACTAACTATGCAAAACCAAACTATCAGAACAGTTCAGATAGTGTGTAGAAGTGGTGTTCAATTCTAACCTATTTTTTCCCCATTTAGGAAAGACTTGCTGCACAGCTGGTAGAAAAGGACAGAAATCTTCAAAAGTGGCGTGAAGAAAGAGATAAATTAGTAGAAGCTTTAGAATCACAACTCAAGAGTTTGGCTTCTAACACCACGCAAAAAGMTAAAGAAATAGCGGAACTGAAACAGGCTGCGCTAAAGGATTCAGGAAAGGTCATCTCTCTGTCTGTCTTGTTCCTGTGTGACTCTTTTTCTGTTATCCATTAATTATGTAAAACAYTATACTTGCTTTTTGCATTTTGGCTCTATTTTTTGTTCTTAAACGCTGTCATATGGAAACCATTTGCAGCTAATTTAAAAAAAAACCCTTTTTTTTTTTTTGAAACTGAATTTGTAACAGTAACTGAAGTTTTGAGATATTTAGTAATTCAAATAAACGCTGAAGTCTATGTGATCCTTTGATTGCAAAGTTGGACTGGAAATCTGAAACAACTATCACATTTGCTGCCTTTTTCACAGCACCAAGGACTTCATGAACAAAAGGGAGGTGACCTTCTTATAACTCTACATAAGTAGAGTAAAATAAAAAATTTTGCATTACATCTTCCCAGGCTGTTATATGACGTTTCTTCACTTTAAATAGCGGCCACTCATACATGAAACTATTGGCTTTTTGTTGGATAGCTGACTCTTTTAGCCTGCAATTCTAAAACTGATGCTACCAAGTAATCGTAATGATGCTCGTGTGTATGTTAATTTCTTTTGCCAATCCTGCAATTTGTGGAATTTTTGTAATGTTTATTAGGATAAGGAAACTGATATAGAAGAACTAAGAAAACAGCTGGCTGAGAAAGATGACTTTATAAAGCAATTGAAACAATGCATTAACCATGAAAGTCTTCAGTCTTTGGCAGATGTATCTTYACCTGAAGAACAAGATAAAATAGATCAGTCTGTCAACAAAGAGGTATGTTTGTTATATTTATAGAAAGTACGTACCAATAATATGTTGTTATAACTTTTGTTTTGTTTTCCCAGTATATATTTCAGCAACATTGGGAATCTCTCAAAAGTTACTTTTCATAGTTCTTAGTACTTTTAACTATATCTTCAGTTCTGAGTTCTTGTTCATTCTTTCTCTCTCCCTCTTTCATACTCGCTCTCAGAAAAAAAGTACTTTAGTTAATAGAATACCACCTCTTTCTACATTATAGAACTTACATCACCTTATTATCTCTGAGGGTTCTAGAGATTTGAAGACACGATATTTGTAGTATTATCTCAGTTTGGTTATGTCAGTGTTAAGGGGATTTCAGCTCAAACAACTTTCATGATGCCACCTATAGTGTGGTAATARAGATAATTCTATAATTAGAGCTGCCAGCCCATATGGGGGTTCACAAGAACAAAACAGTATCTTGAATCCCACTTAAAACTAAAACAAAACAATATTTGAAGTTTACACAAAGATCAACTTTGCATATTTCCTGAACAAAAACTAAAAGGCTTGCAACTGTACTGAGACTCCTGATTCTGACTGAACCCTTGTGTGCTACATAAACAGTATTTAATGAGGTGGTTCTCCTGCTGAACTGAATTAATGCTATGTGGCTCCATTGCTAATTAATAATGAACAGGGCTGAACATGGATTTCCTAGCAGTCCTCCCCTGGCTGCTAGAAGATGCATTTCTTCTCTTGTTGCAGAACTGGACTGAATGCCAAAATGCATCTCTTCATCTTTTTCCTGTCTACTGCCAAATAAGACTGGCTAGTTTCTTGCTACTTCATCAGTTCAGCTAGTGCTGTATAGATGAAGCTTGTGATGTATGAGGGAGGACAGAATAGCTCTCAGAAGGGTTACTGCTTTATATAGCTCTGTAATAGCGGCTACGAGAGCACCATAAAATTAGTTATTTTTGCTATAAAATGATAGAGAAGAATTGTGAACAAGTTGGTGCTGAAGTGTTTACTTTAAGCCAGTAGCAACCGTACTTGATGTTATGAATAAGGAGAGGCTGCTAACAGGATTATCATGTGAGAAACTGTTATGGTGATGTTGAATAGGGTAAAGTTCTGGGGGGAAGTCAATTCTCAGCAAAGACATAGTGGAGATAAAGAAGAAACTAAAGTGATCAAGGCAATATGTGTCTCCTGCCTTGTGAGGAGAGGCTAAGAAGCTGGTACTCTCCTTAGGAGAGGTTAAGGCCACTGGAGGGTTATGGGGCTGAGGCTTACAAAATCATGGTTGTGGTGGGTAAACAGAAGGCAGAACTGCCCTTCCTAAAATCCTGCAAGAACTAGGCAGCACTTGATGAAACTAATAGGAGATAATTTTAAAACAGTTAAAATAACATATTCCTGTATGAAGCAGCTAGTGATCTTCTGGAGGTGGTGGAAACAGGTGCTGTCAGCAGAGATTAGAAAAATTTGTAGTAGAAATCCATAAATGTATTAGTAAATACATACTCTGAGGATTAGGCAGAGGTGTACCCTCTGACACTTCTAATGCAACAACTGAGAGTGCTGGGAGAGTATGGAGGGAACAGATGACAAGGTCGCCAGGATCACACATGTTATCCCTAAATAGCATCTTCCTTTGCCAGTCTTGGAGGCAGAATATTGAACTAGATGGACTGTTGGTGAGACCCAGCAGGGCACATCTTATGATCGCATCATGAATAGATGTTACTGACTTAAGCTTGTGTTGTCTTTCAGCCCAGGTGTTCATTAGTTGTCTACGTTTGAGCTGTTATATTGTAACTTTAGAAAACTCAAAATATTTTGAGGTTACAGTCTAGCATAATATTTACTCATTCTAAATATTTACAGTTTATGGAAAAACGAAGCAAAACTAATCCTATGGCTGGACAAAGTATTCCAGTAAGATACGATGAAGTTAAAGAGAATTCATTATCTCTATGTCCTAGCAGTGCCTCTTCATTAAGTGAGGTTGGTATAAAACTTTAAATTTGAAAATTTTATGCAGTTGTATGGATTTTGCTAAATGCAGAATAGAGAGGAAAATGTGTCCTGTTGCCTGAAGAATTCTAAAGTTTTATTCTGCAAATCCCTTTCTTGGTGATCAGATCACCTGATTTAGTGGCTTTTGGTAGAAATAAAAGCTGTATAACATAATCATGTCAATAATTATATCTGACTTCAAATGTATGCTCTTGAAAACTTACCTCTCACCAATGCTTATGAAGTGGCTGATTATTAGATAAGTCACCTGAAAAGAAAAAAAATATAAACCCTTTTAAATGGATGAGCAATGAGCAATAGCAGGGCAGATTAGATTTGCTTTCTTCCACTGCAGGATTCCTGTGTGTAGCTTTGTTAGCTAATGACACTAACCATGCCTGTGTAACTTTTTGTTTGCTAACTCTTTCGTGAAGTAGCACTTATAAAGAAAAATGTTTTTATTAGCCAACTCCATTCTTGGGAATGCAGTGGTGCTGGTATTCCCACTCAAAATCCCAGCAGAGCCTGTTGAAGAAGGTGACTGCCTTTTGGCTTTCCATGAGCTTTGATCATTTTCCTTTTTGAGAAGAGGAAGGTACCCCTCAGGGTGAACCAACGTAAGAAGCAACAGCAGCTAGTCTGTTTGGTACCCTACTAGCAGCAGTAGTAGCAGCCACCTGCCATTTCTCACCACCAGCAGCCCATCTTCCATGTTTCATTCAAACAGCTGCTGAGTTCATTTTTGTATGCTAGCCAGCAGCTGAACTGCTGCCACAGAGATGCAGGAGCTGGGGAGATCACAGCTCTGACTTTCTTGCTGGTTTTGCTAAGAAAAACAGGGTTGGGTGGATGGTGGAAGGTAAGTGCTGCTGGGGAAGAAGAGTTGTGCAAACTGACCTTTCCATCCCACCCTCACTGTGCAGTTTTTGCAGTTTGGCGGTAAGCAGGTACAAGACAAGGTCTTCAGCTTGGGGGCAATGGTGCTGCCTGAATGCCTGCTCTTCCTCCAGAGAACAGACAGTGATGTAGAAGTCTCTCGTAGGTTGAATTTGGCTTGTAGCTTGCCAGTTGGACATTGTTATTTAAACAATTAACTTCTCTAGTGTTGAAGAGGAAGGGAAAGCTCCCTAAAAATAAGCTAGAGAAAGATTATACTTTTCTCCCAAAAGCTCCTATTACTGCCTGGTTCCTAAGGAGCAGCAGAGTTAAGATGAAGAAAATCGTCAATTCTACTACTGCTAGCTGTGAAAACCCTGACTAGCTGTCTCTCCCATTGAGGAAAATGACTTGGAAACAAAGTATCAGGCTGAGTTCAGCAAGGAAAACTTTAAGTTCTGTGATCATAGATAGAAAGAAATGTTAACTTTTTAAAATTTAACAAAAAAGTTAGAGTTAAACTCTACTATAGCTGAAGTAGATTTCTTCACTTCTATTATAAGTGTTCCAAAAGCTAAGAGCTGGGAAATGGAATGCTTGCTTCGCAATCTGCTGGAGAGGGATATGTGTTACAGCTTTTTAACTCATAGTCATTTTAAAACTTGTTTTCTTAAATTTATATATGCTTGCAGGACCATTCAGAAATTGTCCTTGACTCTTCTGAAGTGTCCACAGAAAATGGAAAAACTAGTCGGTTCCCAAAACCAGAGATGGAAATCCAGTTCACACCTCTGCAACCCAATAAGATGGAGGTGAAGCACCAGGGTAGCACCTTACCAGTTACAGTTAAACTGCTCAAGCCAAGAAAGAAAAGGAAGAGTGAAGAGATGGATGAGGTATGACCTAGACCAACCGACAAAACATGTTGTGCAGTTTTTCAATGTATCATTCTGATCATTTGTTAAAATCCTACCTTTATTTTTCTGATTCTCACTGAGATCCTAAGTATATAACTAGGGTATATTTAAACCTCTTTCCCCCCACCCCCTGCCACCATGTGGTGGTGATCTCTGGCCTGTATTGAATAAGGTCATAGACTTCAATTTATCCAGATTCTGGCCCCTTGTCCCTGATTTGCACTTCCTCTTTACCTTTTGCATTTCTCTCTCCCTGCTGGTACCACTTGCTCTTGTCTCCAGCTCTGATCTGTGGGATTACAGACCAGTTCTATAGAACTACTTCTTTTGGCTTAGGCAATCATTGGTATCAATTATAATCTCTTCTGATAAGCAATTACAAGTTAAACCCTTAGGCTTCATGAATGCATTTCAGAGTTTCAAGACCACTTCCTTTGACTTTCTCCAKCCTGTATTTTCTTTGATCTTTTTGTACTTAGAGGGACTATACACARCTAATTGCACCAGCACCTGAACCTCCCTGTTTTCTGTAGACCTTAATTCCTCTTTAATTCCTTCAGTTGGGCTAGGTTATATGCTCCAGCCTTCTTAATGTGCTGTGGTGTTTACATGTGAGACTAAGGTTCCACAGCAGTTCAAGGTGGTGAAAATCTTCACTGCTCCTACCTGAACTGCATGTTCCTTTCCTGTGCATTTTATCAGCATTAGCACCAACATAGCTATCTCTAAGACACTTACAAAGGCTATGAAACCCTAATACCACGTTGTGGTGGTACTTACATACTTGTAATCATACTTGAGGGGCTTATGAATCTCTATACTTCTAAGGACTTTTGAAGCTGACAGGTGAGTATGAAGGAGATGACCTGTGGATGATTTGGCTAGGTGGTAAGTGATCTCTTTCAGTGGGTGAGCTTGTCTCAGTTGGAGAGTGAAATACCTGATGCTTTTCTAGCATTTCTCATTCAAGCATTCCCAAGTGATATATTTTTTTACTCTCTTAGTAAAATAGTTAAGGGAAATAATCACTTCAGTGATTAGTGTTCAACAGTATTTCAATAAACTGGTTTTGTTAAACCTGGATTGCAAAAGTAACTGTTAMAAGCTGTGTAAGTTAATTCATCTGGAATTCAACACTTCATTCTGGAATAATGTCCAGAGTTGATTTAAGCTGCTTGTCTTGAACCAATTTTCTTTGAGAGTAGTATTCTCTCAGGCTGCTGGAAAGGTAGGTGTAAAAATAACCACCCTTCTGAAGGCACCAAAAAAGTACCAAACCTTATCTACAGATGAATATATTTTATCTAGTGTACTTATCCAYGTTTTTAGAGAAGACTGTTTTACCAATCCTTTCATAGTGTGGTAGTCCATGTTCATACCCTTATGGGATAACATTTAGCTAAGTAACTTTTCAATAACATGGAACTAAATTTAAAAGTATCTTCCTGCTCTTTTATTCACCTGAATGTTACTCTTAAATATTATTTTCATGTTACATATGCCAAACACAAATAGATTATAAAATGATTCGGTGATTTTAACTGTCACAAGTCTACTGAAGACACAATTTTTTTTTTAAACTTCCTAAAACTGAAAAGCACATTGTCAGCACTAAAACTAAGGACTGAGGGGAAACTTGTGGTGCTGAAATAGCCGCATACTGCTCATCTCAAATTTTTAAAAAATAAAACAAAACAACCCCTTGTTCTTATAGAAACAAACAAAACCAAATCTTTTGCAGAGACTCCCTTCTAATTAAACAAAGAACAAAAATCCTCTTTCCCATTTAGAATCATAGAATCATTAAAGTTGGAAAAGACCTCTGAGTTCACCAAGTCCAACTGTCAACCCAACACCACCATGCCCACTAAACCATGTCCTGAAGTACCACATCTACAGGCTTTTTGAATGCCTCCAGTGATGGTGACTCCACCACTTCCCTGGGCAGCCTGTTCCAATGCTTAACTACCCTTTCGGTGAAGAAATTTTTCCTAATATTCTAATATCCAATCTAAACCTCCCCTGGCACAACTTGAGGCCATTTCCTCTTGTCCTATTGCTTGTTACTTGGGAGAAGAGACCAACACCCATCTCACTACAACCTCCTTTCAGGTAGTTGTAGAGAGCGATAAGGTCTCCCCTCCACCTCCTTTTCTCCAGGCTAAACAACCCCAGCTCCCTCAGCCGCTCCTCATAAGACTTGTCCACTTTTTCTGACACTGTTATCAGTCAGTATGGCTATCAGTTATCTGAAATCTCTTGGCACCACTTCACAAGATAGATGATGTCTTTTAATGATAGCTTAACAATGGTACTATGTCACCAACCTGTTTTTGTAGTTGGCACTATAAATCTGAATTTACATTTAGGTTTATTGAGTTAATTTTAATTTGTGTGTTTGCTTGTCAAATAACTTAAAGCCAAAATAAGGAAATAATGGAGAGGAGAAAACAGTAAGTGTCAGAATGGTTTGACTACAGGTATTTCTAGTTCCCTTCCACAACTTTGTTTAGCGTTTAATTTACATTTGAACAGTTACCTCTATCCAGTATTAGCCAAGGCCTCCCTACTGTTAGTTATAGTGTTTAAACAGAGGCTGCTTCTGTAATATAAATAACTGTTGTTCTTTCCAGAAGGATCCTACTTAAAATTTGTCATATTTATTTTCTTAGGATTTTGTGAAAAGTGAGAACAAGAAAAATGCAAAACCTGCTATGACTAATTCACCTTCTACAAGCAACAAGAAAATGGTTTGGTTTTGTTCTATTTTTGAAGCTAGTTTGGCCTTTTCTGTGAAGGTGGACTTGTGAAAGGAGCAAACATTCTTATGCAGCAGTGTCTTATCCTTATCTATGTAGTTGAATAGGATTCTTAAGCACTTACATTGTCTTCCTACTAAACTCTAAGCTAACCAAAGAGAGTAAGTCTGTATTTGCCAAGAATGTGCACTAGCTGCAGTGTACAATGATTCAAAGGGAAGGGTGAAGACTAGTTTGAACATACTATTAATATATGTGATGTTATAGGCAGTGCCTTTGAAGAAAAACTAAGGTTCATGTCATCTATATGCATGACAATTATAAAAAGATGATTTTAGGCGTTAGTAGAGACCTGGGCAGGTTCAGAGGCTGGGTAGTAGATTTATTTTCCCCATCAGTTTCCTCCTGTTTTATTTATAACTAGAACAGCTTGTCTAATGAAATACTCTACAAATTTGAATCTACTGGGGTTTTTTTTAAAGAAACTATTTGTTTTCTATATTACTCATGCCCTTAAATGTATTCTGTGAAACTTTGACAATTTTTTTTCTTCTGGGTATAAAATGAGACTGCCTACATTGCTTATTGTTGTAGTATCATTRGTATAATGAACAGTGTGTCAGTAGCAAAGCTCAAAATGTCAGCTTGAAAATAACATTGAAGCCAAATAAAATGGAATTAAACTGGAAGATAAGTCAATTTTCAACTTAAACAATGATCTTGTGTTTCTGTACAGATGTCTACTACACGATCGTTTAGAAAAGAATACCCCTTAAGAAAGCAAGAATCTACTTCAAGTAAAAAGTCAGCTAAAAAGAAAGATGGAACACTACAAAAAATTGGAGATTTTTTCCAAAGTTCTCCTACTATTATTCACTCTAAAGGTTTGTACAGAATAAATAAGGTTTATTCCATGTTCTCTGGGCATTCTAGAATGGCTTTTTTTTTCTGCTGCAGTCTATTAATGTACATGTTGTTAAAGGACACATTCGCTGCATTAATTTGTTCTTTCGTTTATGAAATAATGGAGTCTGAACTGAGGCCTGCTATATTGAATCTTGCAGAGTAGAAAAGGCTGTCTTGATTGCAAGGACCACACGGTTCTAAAGTTTAAGTGTGAAAGGTAAACCAGGTGGATTGAAAGGATGCARTGTGGAATACATGCATATAAATTTATTATAAAAGCAATGGTAACTGTTAAGCTCAAAATGTCTGAGTTACTTTGGTTTTGCTTACAGTAAAACAGTTAAAGGCAATTTCAGAAACTTGCCCTACTGCTCTAAAAAAAAAAAATAAATAAAGAGCTGAATCCAAACTCCAAATCTTACCTTGTTCTATAGGCAATCCCTCTTCCCCCTCCTTCCCTGCTTTGTTTCTGTGGAAACTGTATTAATGATTTTTGTACGTGTGTGGGAGGGGAAGATTAGTTCTACAGAATCTGAAAGCAAGTGTCTCATGAAAATATTTGGAAGACTTCAATAAACTGGTTATGAAGCAATTAATGGATTTTGTTAAGTTTAAGCATAGCCTTGGGAAGATTAACTGCTAGGACTTTCCATTGAAGAAGATATTTTTAGTCTTTCCTACCGTAAGACAGGATCTGAGTTACTGTGTTTTTTTTTTTAAAAAAAGATTAAAATTAGCAGAGGGTACAAGGACTCACCAGTGTTAAATTCTAAAAGACACTATTATTTGGTTGGTTAAAACAAGGTCAGTTGTTATTCAATGTGGACAGTTAAAATTCTCTGTACCAACTTGAAAACTTGACTTGCTACAGAGTACATCTTACTTATCTGCTGCAAGGCAGTCTAGATGATGATAGCAGGGTTTTTAAAATTTTCCAGGTTTCTCAGATTGGTTTCATGAGTACATCATCGTTATCAATGGAAACCAAATTCAGACTACTCAAAATTTCACAGTGAAAATACTTAATTTGAGCAAATGAGTTCTAGTTTGTAACCCTTATTGCCATGTCCTGTGGGKTTTTTTTCCTCTTTTGCATAACTTAGTGTTATTTGGGATTTCTTCTTTCATTCTAGCTCATAATATGCATACATGCATCTCTTTACAGATCTAGTACTAGTTTGATAAAAGTATATWAGTATATAGAGAAAATTGACTCTACCCTGTGCTTCTGTCAGCACAAAGAAGTTAAGCCTGTTGTTCAACTCCTGTTGGAGTGTTTAACTTCCAGTGAAATCCAAATCCTAATTGATTTTTAATGTGTCCTTTAAGCTTTTACATCTGAAGCTATAGAAAACTGTTTCCAGCTATACAAAACTGTGGTAGTCAAATACCACTTCTGAACTTTTATGTTTAAATTTCAGACTACATCTGTTTCACTTTTAAACTTTTAATAAAGCTTGCTTTATTCATTAATTTAGAGGCTCACAAAACCAGTAAGACACTGATTTACTATAAAATTTTTCTTCTAGCAAAGAAGCTGATTGCGACAATAAGCTCTCCCAAGTCTGCAGAACCAGAAAGTGTCAAAGAAAAYGAGCTCAAGCCAAAACGAGCTAAGAGAAAGCTGTATTCAACTGACATTTCTTGCCCTCTAGATATCTCTGTTTCTTCAGTAAGTGATTACAGGTTGCTGTTCTGTCCTCTGTAATGTATTTCTCTAATCTTGGCTTAAAATAAACTATTAGGRGGACAGAACAAACCTGAAGGTCTGATCAAGTTGCAGAAGAGGTTTGAAAGTACTAACTTATTTCTTGATTCTACCTAAACATTCCTTTTGGTCTTCCTGCTGTTTTACTTCATTTTCTCTGTTTTCTCACGTATCTTCTGTGTTTGACTGCTGACTTACTCTATAGATGATGCAGCAATCACAGAGATGTCTTTAAATTTGGATTCATAGATACTTTAGCTGTGGTATGTGGAGGATTACTTTTTCCTCTGCTACAGCAATTGAGTCTTAATTTGTTTTTCCAGTAGTTGGTGTTCATTTAAGTGTAGCATAAAGGGAGAATAGAAATAGAGACCATTAAGGGATCCGTAGTTTTGGAATAGCATGATTGAAATAGTATGATAAARGTCTGCATGTACAATTAACTTTGCGGGGCAAGTGAGCACCTAAGGTAATTTCTGACTTCATTTATGCCTAGCTGATATTTGGGTTACTTTAGGATGTGGATACATCCATGCTTTTCCGAAGCACAGTTTAGATAGCTTTCTGGGTTTGCTTAAATTGTGTTGCCCTGTCTAAGCTAGCCTATAGAAAGTCTTATAGGCCAGGGCTTGATGTATTGTTTCTGAAATCCAGCTTGATGTGTTTGACAGTAACTATAGTGCTGAGTGTACTCTGGCTCTGTTGGAAGTACATCTCTTCATTCTGTTCAATCCTTTCTTCCCTTCACTATGGTAAGCATTTGCCCATACTGAGATATCCTATTGAATTTTCTGTAAATTGTATGAATGGATGAGGCAGAAACCAAAATGCTGTCCATAGGAGGATGAAGAAAATGACAGAAATGCAGAGCAAAAGAAGCTAAGAAGCTTAGAAGTGAAAGGAAAAGTGAAAGACTGAATCCTCGGAAAAATCAGAGAAAGCTAAAGGGATTTAAGCTAAAAATAGGWTTTCTGAACACTTCCTGTTTCACAAAATGAGTATTAAAGATTAGAAGTGAGAGCTGCTTTCATACCACATTTTTCTTTGGACTTTGGTATTTGTTTCAGCAAAAATGGAATCTTGTATGTTCCCAGTATTTGTTGCTTATTATGATGCACTAGAATGGTCTCTCTATCCTGGAGACATCTGACTTAAAAGATAATAGGCMAATTTCATTCTGAAAACAGCTTCTGGGAAAAAACATGTAGCTGGCTACATGAGTCTAGAAGTACATGTTATTTATCTCTGAAGAAATGCTGAGTAACTCTTGAAATACTATCTTTTTCAGGTCTTCGTAGAACAAAAAGAGAAGGAAAGTGATCATCAAATCATCAAGCGACAGCTACGATCAAGAAAAGCTAAATAATCTTGTAAAAGCATGTTTGTATTACCTGGTTAGGACATATTTCTATTGTATTATTTCAGCTGATTGTATATAGGAAGTAATAGATGCTTAGTCATGCTCCGAAGTCTGTATATAGATGTATAGAACTGTTCTGATGGTTTCCAGTTCTGACTCCATTAAAGCTGAAATACTGTTCAAGAAAGCTTGTGTCTCAGTATTTTTTTTAGGAATRGTGTCTTCGGAAGTGGTCATAATTGACCCATTGTGCAGTAAGAACTATGCCTGTGTGGAATGGTTTAAGTTGCTTTTTTCAGGTGGCCAGTGTACTTACCATAACTGAGTGGAAAAAAATGAGTACACAGCAAAACTTGTATATCCTTAAAGTCTTTAAAAATATTTWAAAAAAAATTCTGTGAGGGGACAAAATTAAGGAATTGACACTATGTGGAGAAATACTGTTTTTCATCACTTGTGTGGCTTTAACTGTCTTCTACTTCTGAAATAAGTAATTTATAAGCATATTTTTTTCTTGTGGATTATARTATCCATAAATAATTGTAATCTATTAGAAGTGACCCACTCTCAGATAGACATTTGACATTTTATTCTAACCATCCAGTTCTGTTCAACTAGAACAGCTACTTTTTATACATCAAGGTTTCAGCTTATAATCAGTGACTGAGTAAACATTTAAAACACTTTTGGTTTCATCAATGTACCATTTACTTAAGTCACAAGCAGTGACTGTATTTCRTAGGATTTTGCATTGTTTGAAGAACAGTACTGGTCATCTTTCAAAAAGAGCTGAAATTACATTGACAATGACCTGCTCGTGACATGGATGAAGCATGACAATCCCAGTAAGTGATCATTTACTCTAACTTCTTGCTCATGTAGCTTTCTTATTTTTATGTTCTTCAATTAGTGCCAACCATAYAACATTGTTTTTACTTGTACTATTGGATTATTTTGATTATTAMTGCATTTTGGTCTCTTTCACCCATCATATCTATGATTCTATGATATCTTTCTGTTCAAAGAGTTCCTTATCAATCTGTTTTGCACATACTCTTCCTATGGTGCTAAACAGTATGTATCTTGTTTACAAGATTGCCTTTTGACCACAAATTTTTCACAAGTTGTYTGTCAACATCCAGTCTGAGAGGTTTTTTTTTTTCTCCCTTCCTCCAAGCCATACTGGTTCATCAGCAACAAACAGTTGGTCTGTAGAGGCAGTGATAGTTTGCTCATACAGCCAGGTTAAGTGCTACTCATTTTTGATAGTACAGCTGCAACCTTACTGGCCTTCAGAAATTATTCCATGATTTAACASTTATAAATTTTGTTTGTTTTGTTTATTTTCTTGGACTGCTGCTCTGTATTGTCTTTTGTTTGACTGAAGGAAAAAAATAATTGATTGACTCATTGAGACAAACGAGATTAAAGTTGTTTTTCTTGAATGAAAAAAAGTGACTTTAAATTCCTGTTGCAGTTTAGCTTTAATAACAAATGATACCTTTACAAATGCAAATCAGTGTGAAAATGGTCATTAGTCATTCCTTTAGTAGAAGTAGTTTTTCCTTTAATTTTTATGTAACTATAGCTTAAATGTGGACAACAATGCTGTGAGTCAGTTTAGTGGCAACAAACTCTGATGTGGTTTTCTCTACCATTCTCCAGTAGATGTCTAAGCATGAAATGTCTTTTCATAAGGATAATGCATAGTTTAGCTCTGTAGATCCTGACTTGTAAGATCAGATTCTCATAATAAGTTGCTTCTCTAGTTTCCTGACTGTAAAATGGAGTTGTACCCCTATACTCTTCCATATCTTGTCCTTAGCAAAGATAGATTGATGTTTTGTTCTTTCTAACTTGAAAGTGGTAAAGCGAGCCTGATTCACAAATCATTCAGCTCTTCCATTGCTTCAGGTTGCTTTCTTCATCTTCTGTCTGTGTGAATGAGAACTTAGATTTCCTTTTCATTAGCTCATGCCTGGTATTGCCATCTTCTTTCTTCCCTCTTTTCATTCTGATAGAAAAATGTAAAATTCAGGTGATGGTCAGATAATTCTAAATAAAAATAAATGCAATGTCACTTAATATCTTTTCACAGGTAGGATTTTATACTTCGAGCCCCTTTGTCCTTCCCCAGATCTTCTGTTTTCTGCTATCTGTGGTCCAGATACCTGGATTGATTTCTTTCAGGGCTATAGAAGAGCACAGCAGTGAAGATTCTTACCTCATGTAGGAGCAAGTTGCTCATTTTACAGTAGTCTCGTAGCTAGAGACAATAAATATACAAGGTGAAGTCATATAACAGTCTTAAACAATGGGACAGTACTTGGGATGTTTATTCTTTGTCTTTCTCTTAACATTTTGTTGGGGTTTTTTTTCATTTTTAGCAGATGTTCTCAATCAGCTGTTCGTCTTGACCCTTGATGTTKTTTTCTGAAAAGTTTCAGTTAATTTTAGAACCCATCAGCCATGTGCCTGTTTAGCTGGATTGTTCCTTCCATTGTGTATAACCTTGCTCTTGCCTGTAGTGAAATTCATATGCCATCATGTTGCCTTGAATGATAGTTTGATTGCTTATCACTAAATCGTCAAATGGCCTTATAGTTCTTAGTTAACTGAAAAACATTTGCAAGGTAAATGCAGGATTGGAAGAATGCTGAATTACTTGATTATTGCATGTATGAGTTCTTTATTGATTCAAATGTGTGGAAAGTAATAGAAATATCTTCAGCCATTTGATGTCTCTGAAATTGCTGATTGGTGTTTGTTCTTCTCCCTATCAAATACAAAATTTCATAACGCTTCCTTCTGATTTCGTGGGCAAATAACAAGTGACAAAAATTTTAACAGTTTATTTCAATTACTCTGGTAAATTGCAATTTACCAATCTGTGCAACAAACTAGGAAGTAGAATCTCTCAACTTAGTCAAGCCACTATGACACTCAGGAATGCTACTGTACTTCTATTTGTATTGCCAATTTTTCTAAGTTCTTGTATTAACCAAAATTTTAACAGCGTTGCTATCTGGAGGCTATATGAAAACCTGTTTTTTCTGGAAGTCATTTGAATGGTTATTCTCAATATAATCTGAGCATTAGAGTAGCTATATATACATGCCCAAAAATTTTGTCTGTTTCGTTTATTCTACTTTTTTGTCCCTAGGGGAGCCTTTGCAATTGCAAGAACCGCACTGAATTAACTTCCTTCATAGGCGTAGGCTTATCAAACTCCATGGTTAAAGATTTTTAATACATACAGGAATAAAGCATGCTCCCTTTGCTTTGGTCAAGGGATTGTGATTTCTGTACTTTCAACAGCTCTTGGAGTTTGAACCTATATGTTGGTAGCCTAGAAAGTGTGTCCTACTTTGTGTACCTCCTTTGTCTATGTCAGGATTATCAACTATTTCCCGAGCAGGAAGAACATGGGTGTGATATGAAGGGGGGCGGGAAATAATCCAAGAAAGCAGGTTTTCTGATACTATCACATATAAAGATGTTTACTTTCAGTTCTTTGGAAGTAATGGGAAATACTTTTTTTTTTTTTTTCCCCTGGTCAAGACTGAGGCTAGCTCAGTATTGTCCTTTCTTTCAGTTCCTCCGGAGAATGAAGCAAAAAGGTGGTTTAAGACATCATTTTCCTTCTGCCTTCTGACTCTTCCTGATACGTACTGTAGCTAATTAAAAGCCGATCATGAATATGCCTCGTCTTTATTTTATTCTTACCTTAGTGTAAGGTTCAATTAGCTTGCAGAGCAAAGAGAMTAGTTTCAGTCCACTAATGGAGGTGAGCTCAATTCTTTACCTAGCAAAGACTAAGATAAGCACCATTTCAGGGAAACTTGGTCTATATTTTGACATGGAGAAGACATCTGGTAATACTTAAATTTTCCTTGTTCTCTTCAGAACTTTCTTGGCTGTAGGAAGGCTGTACCCCAACAATGTTGTGTGGTACATGTATCCCTGCATCTTTGGCTGAAGAGGGGAATAAGAGCCTTCTATGTATTAAATTGGGTCATGCAATGCTGATATCCTAAGAGAACTCAAATCCCACAAAGGAAAGTCTCCTGGGGTAGCAACAGTGACTTCCACTGTGTTGCCCCCCACCCCCCCCCGAGTAAATCTAGTTTCTGAAACTATCTGAAATAGGACAACCTAGTTCAGTATCAATCTCTTCTATGCATTGAAAAATTCTGGTACTTAAAATGAAGTTTCCTTTTCCCAAGAGAACAAGCTTAGATCCTTATAACTTTAATAACAGACTTTTAAGACTTGGCCTCACTTTGGTGTTTTGTTTTCCCACACAAGGAAGGAAATCCTTCCATAATATGAAATGGTTCTATTTCTGGTGTAACACCCAAATTCTGCAAAGTGTCTTGTACAGCAACAACATTGTCTTTGAGTAGTTCCTTTTGAGCATGTCATGCTGTGAGTGATAATTTCTAGAAAATAGCCCATGCTATACTTGGAACAGTTGGGGCAGCTTGATACAATAGTTAAGCCTCACCTTGCAAGCCTATTCCTTCCTCAACTTCAGCTTATTTGGGATGAACACTTTTTCTCTTCCATCCTCATGGCACTCCAATTACAGACATAATGAAGGCTTCTGGAAGRAAAATATGAGGACACTACTTCACATAGGTCAAGCTTTTCTCTTTGGCAAAAGAAAGCAAGGAACAGTGGCACTGTTTGATCAGACAGTTCATGAAGTGAGGGTGTTTCTGGAGTCAAGAAAGCAAGAAAAGGGAGCAGAATATTTTGGGGGTGACTTTTCAGCGGTAGGATAGCTTTCTGTAGATAATGCAAGTACTTGAACGTTCTTGAAACTTGATTAGTGCTGTGAGAAAGGAAAAATAAAGATTCTTCAATAAAACAGGCCTCCTTGGGTCTCCGCAAAGCCCGTTGATGTGAGTGTCTCGCGCACGACAGCGAAGTGCCCAGGAGCTGGCGCCGAGACACCGCCCGGGTGGCGGGGGCAGGGGGGCAGGAATGTTTTACTTTGCTTTAAACTAGCCCGCTTTTCATCCCATTTAGCCAAGCTTCAATAAAAGTTCAGAACGTGGCCTTGCTGGACTACATTCTCTTGGCAAAGTCTTAGTCCTCCAGACGTTTTTTCCTGCTACAGTGACACTACCTACGCTCACAAGCAATCAGCATATAGCCCTGTCATATGGGATTTTGTTCCTCGCGTCGGGATTCTGAGGTGAAGTATTGGTTTATAGGCACTGATGTCTACTGTAACCTGTTCATCCATTGGTGCACACTAGCATTTCACAGGAGTTTATATACTTTTCTCTTTTAACGAAGATAAAGRGTATTTCCATCAAAAAATTCATTAGACAGAAATAGAGGTTCTCCAAGGCTTAAGAAAAAGTATGAGATCAGATTCGTTAAGGAAGAGTTTGTTTCCAAAGTTGCTGGATTTAATGTTTATCGATCTTTGTATTGATGTCGGACACTCTCTTCCCCAGAGATGTTGACACTAAACAAAACCAGTGTTCTGCTATAGGGACTTAGAATGCATTTCGTGTAAGTGCTATAACATTGTTTTATTTTTGAATGATCTATGAAAATAACAAATCTTCTGAGAAGCAAGCTTTGGCTTATTTTATAACACAAAAATACTAAATTGTACCTTTCCTGCTGTGCACTGAAGTGTCCATGCGCTCTCAAATTGCTGCTGGAAGATGAGTTCTGAAACTCTTATCTGGGAATAAAGACAGCGTTTTTTGAGTTTAACTCATCTTTTCAATTCATTAAATAACTAGAATTGCATAAAATGAGCTTGCACCTCTTTCAGTTAATTTTCAACTGTTTAAAGTGTGTTTTTCTTTTAAAAAGAAGTCCTTTTAATCATAGATGAATTGCTAATGTGGTGCATCAGTGCTGTTTCATGTCAGATCGGAGAAAATAAAAAAATCTGGCTAAAAAAGAACCTGCGGATAAGGAGAGGCAGCAGGTGTAGATAAAATACCTCAGTACGTTAAACAGCATGTCTATTTTAGGTCTCCTTAAAGTATTGGACCTTATGAGCAGGTATACTTCCTCGTCTTGGAGACCTTATATAAAGTAGATAATTCTGACTGTGTATGTTTGGAGAAAGCTATCTAGCTATGCTTCTGTGTGCACAACTAATCAAGGAAGATTTAGATGTTCTTTCATTGTCATATGTGGTCAATAGCGCTTAAAGAGTATCTCTGCTCTGATATATGTTAATGTCTCAAAGCAATAGTAAAAATGATTGCACAGGTTCTGTGCAAGACTCCAAATACTCATCCTCCCCTCAGTGACCTTTAAAACTCTGGGTGTAGTCAAATGAGCCAGCTGAGAGGTTCTTGGCTAGCAGTATGTCCCCATGAAAACTCATAGGTCCAGCAGTTCCTATGGATTTGATTGCTCAAAGGATAGAAATGTGGAAGGAAGCTGACATGAGTGAGTACTTGAGAGTGTTTGCAGGAGTGAATTGCCTTAAAAGCAGCTGGCAATAGAATGATATGGTTTTATTTTCTGAAGAAAACAGAATCATGGTATTTGCTGCTGTACAAATAAGTCTTTTTCCTCGCTTCTAGACTTGTGATATTCAGGTTTGTGTTCTGGAGAAAATGATTGGTGAAAAAAATCACAGAAATTGTGTTTATATTTAATTACCTCATTAAAAACTTGAACTTCGGAAGCTTAACTGCTTGGTGTTAGCCAGACACATCTGCATGTGGATGCCTATGTGGAGGTTAGTACTGATCTCGAGAGGAATGCAACATTCATGACTCCCAGAGAGACAGGCAACTCCTACACAAGTACCTAAACAAGGAATTTATAGAAATAGGTGCATTTGAAATTACTGTCCTTGCCATTTTCTAACCCGTTCCACATATAACAGTAATGAGAAAACACTGTTTGAACTTTGGCGGAAACTGGTTTTAGAAGTGTTATTTGACTTACTCTAAGGGGATGTGTGCAATGTCTTACTCCACAGGGAAATGTGTGTACTGCATCTATCCCATATTACTTATTTTGGTTTGAGGTTTAGGATAGCATTGGAAAGGAAGAAAAATTAATATTAACATGGGAGGGAAAAGTACCTAGAAAAAAGGAATCTGGTCAGATAAAAACTGTTATCCTCCTTCCAGTATTAATGAGACCTGGAAGGTAGTAGACAGCAGAATGCCTTAGGACCAAATACAAAATGAAACACTATAGCTTGAAATGATCGGTTAGGCCATTGAAGCTGACTCTGAATAACTGCAATCTGCAAATTACTTAAGCAAATATTTTCATTCCAGAGATCTACACGTTATTGACCATGTGACATTAGAGGCAAAGGCGTCCTAGTGGTGAGAGTGCATGTCGTGGTGTAACCCCAGCYGGCAACTCAGCCCCACCCAGCCGCTCGCTCATTCCCCCCCGTGGGACAGGGGAGAGAATCGGAAGGGTAAAAGTGAGAAAACTCGTGGGTTGAGATAAAGACACCTTAATAAGTAAAGCAAAAGCCGCGCACGCAAGCAAAGCAAAACAAGGAATTCCTTCACTACTTCCCATGGGCAGGCAGGTGTTCAGCCATCCCCAGGRMAGCAGGGCTCCATCACATGTAACGGTTACTTGGGAAGACAAACGCCATCACCCCGAACGTCCCCCCCTTCCTTCTTCTTCCCCCAGCCTTATATGCTGAGCATGACATCATATGGTATGGAATACC
>JASVER010000083.1:4323122-4427179 GCA_030449065.1 Oceanodroma leucorhoa | reverse complement strand
ACTAAATCCAAAACATAGCACTATACCAACTACTAGAAAGAAAATTAATTCTATCCCGGCCAAAACCAGGACAGGAGGTCAGGAGAAAGAGTCTACTTTCCAGTCACCTGTTTTAATTGTCCCCTTTATGAAGTGTAAGTCACCTGCTATGCAGCTTTCGGAGCACTAAGCACTCCACAGCCACTGAGAAACAGTCTTGGTTTGTTTGCTTTCAGTGGTTTGATGAACAATTCCGAAATTAGGGAAGTGATTGCTTTGTGGAACRTCTGTGTGCAAGATGCTCTGGATGTCTTTCCAAGCACTTTAGCCAGCTAAAACATATTATCCAAATAATAAATTTTAATAATCCTTGTTTTTCAAACTACGATTTCAAACATTTTGAAACAAATTCTGGAGAAAATGCTTTGGGCTTAAGTTATGTCACCTTTTTAAGCATATGATATCAATGTGTGAAATGCCACATGGCATTAATTTCCTCTAGTGTCTATTAACAATGTTAAGATCATTAGATAGATGCTCTCATCACTAATATTGACTGTTAAACTTCTGGCTTATGAAAAAAGGCCTGGTGAAGTGCTTGTTCCCGCAGATGCTGCTTAAGTAAAGCTRGAGCACCAAGTTCCCAGCAGGAAATCTCTTGGACAATCTCACAAAGAAAGTTTTCTCTTCCTTGTAAATTAGACTTCATAAACATAGTCAGACGCCAGCGATGCAAATGAGTAATAAAAAAATGAAATAACAAGTACAGTCAGTCTCTTCAACTCTCATGACAGCTTTTCAAAGAAAAACCCTGAAACTCATTTTCATTTAAGGAGTGATTCCTGTTTGCTAATGCAATAAACATAACTGATGAACGAGGAAATTTCTGTTATACAGATATTGCCAAAATACTAAGTACTTCATAACTTAAACATTTCAGTATTCTGGGACATAGAAATCTGTGTTCCAGTACAAGACAGAGACATATATATAGAGAGAKATATGCAAGCCGTGCTTGCTTATTATTTGTGATTTATGGAAATGAAATATTCTGCTTGACTTAAACACATTTACGATATTTCATTCTCAAAGAATTTTGAAATTTTGTTTTTAATTTAGGAAAAATGGTTCAAAATCCTGGGTAAAATGACCTTTCTCATCTCTGCATTGCTTTAATGTGATAGCCACTAGGGAAAATATTTTGTTTATAGGTCAATGCTCTACAGATAAAAAGCAAGATGGAGAGTAACTGGTATGGTTATGGACTCCCTAACTTTTCCAGCAAACAAGATGAAGTTGGGGCAAAAAAGAGGTGTCTCTAATCATGGAATATTTCAATCTAGCYAAGAATGCTATATTAAAGATTATATTTTGCATCAAATGCTATCTACATATATCTCTTTTGAATGCCTTTAGAAGTATTGATATCTAYCTCTGTCTCATTGCCTTTCATTCTTCTGACTTTTGTTTTGTCTTTTATGTCACTTTTACAGTTACCTGTTAAGCCTTAGATATTTACATGTCTTTTTTAGTGTTCGTCATTCCATTTGTTCTCCCTTTCCTAGAGATTAAAAGTTCTGTGCTGTGCACTGTTTTTATGCGTTTGTCTCACATTCTTCCTCATAATACAGACCATCTGAGTAACTTCTATGTAGAATTCAAGGATATGGTACCTGGTTTAGTCAAAGCGTGATACTTTGTGCTGTTTCATAGCTTGATGGGAGCATGCAACTACTTATGGTTTTGACTATATTAATAGCTCTTGGTCTGAATAACTACTTTTGCTGAGCCTCCCCTCTTTAGATCTGTCCTGTGCCTTAAGGAGTAGGTGTCTCGCCAAACACAGCTCCCAGCCAGGGCTAGTGTTTTTTGACTAGCATCTTCAGCTGTTGCAGAGAGGCTAACGAACTCCACAGTGTTGAGGCTGTTCTGCTCTTGTAGATGGGGAGAAGGAAAGATGCCTATAAACTACTGAAGTCATGCTATCTTGAGAGAAAACGTGTCTTGGTAGATATCTTCTCTACCATTCCTTCTTCCCTCCCTTTGCTTTTATTTCCTAATATGCCACAGCTTTCGAAATAGAGGCAGCATTATTCCACAGCTCATTCTGTTCTCTTATAAAAATTGATGCTCTTTATCAGTATTTTGGTTTTGTAGTTCAATAAAATATCATCTACAGTAAAACAGCACTTTAGGGTCCTGTTTACTACAGTGGGAATAGGCTGATGACTCTCAGTTCCCTTTTTATGTAACGTTATTTCAGTTCACTCTTTTTCTTCTAGCCCACATGGGGAATCAAAATATCAATTTTGGTTTTGTTTTTAACTTCACTGACAGAGATCTTATTGCTAGAGAAAAGTACAATAACACTTCTCACATCTTTTTACCATAGAATTTTTCAGATTCTGTAAACTCTATTAGTTAACAATGTTATTGTTTAAATAAAAAACTGGGTTCCAGATGCAGTGAGTCACTAAATAGTATTTTTTTTAATGTCAACATTCAAATGACTGAAAAAGAATTAATTTATTACCACATGAACAGCAGTGAATTAAATTAAAACTGTGGGCAGAGAATTTCAAAACTACCTTTTACTTTATCTTTCTTTTGACATATTTTTCTCTTGCTTGCTGTCAGGTTTTTTTCGCATTAACGAAAGACACTTGAAACATGAGTCCATGTAATCGTAAGACTAATTGCAGATGATTTGGAAGAGCTCATGATAGATGCAGTGATGGACAAAACCCTCAAAATGCATTCAGAACTGAGACACTGCAGAACATCAGGTACTCGGATAAYGAACTAGAAAACTGGAATTCCAGAGAATACTGAAATGAGAATGTACCAATTTTAAAATTTTAGATCATGGAAATATTTTTTCATACCTCACAGCTTTGCTTTCCAACAATGTGGTTCAAAGATATCTACACTAAGGACTAAAGCAGGAACAGGAGACTATGTCATTATATTGGGAACATACATACCTTTTTGTTAGAATGTCTTAGCCCAGTTTGGAAGGTGACTTAATTTGTAAATTGAATTGGAACAAATTGCCTGTGTAATAAATAAAATGTCTGTATTAGCTGCTATATTATTCAAGCTGTTCTGACTGACTTCTGTGTTAACTAGAGTGTGCCAAAACCTGTCCTTAAATGCAATTGTATGTGATTGTGTTTGCTTCCATGSAAATTTGCCTGCAAGCAGAATTAGGCTTGTGGCTTCATGAGGGACTGTATTCAGAAGCATTTGTATTTACTTTAGGAGGTATAACCTCTGAGCTCTGAATGAAAAGTAAGAAATCTGTGGCTTAGAGTCTGCCACAACAACAACAAAGTTACCATTTCATGGACACTGATGGAACAAAAGCTCCTCAAGCAYTGAATTACTTGCTGGTGTTATCAGAGATTCATTGACAGGCAAATGCTGACAAGTTGATTTTGTTTAAATTAGGAGCTGTCGAAGCTGTCAGCAGCTGCTACTAAGAGCATAGCCTCAGAATTAGCAGAAGCATAAAGGTTAGGCTACCTTAGGTGTTTTAAATAGTTTTTCATCAATGAGTGCTTAGTCCCTGCAGTGCTGCTTTGTAGCACTCCAAACAATGAGGGGATGAAAAACAAATTAATTAAAACTGCCACTATTTCTAGCCTCCTGCCTTTAGTGAACATCACAAACTTTTTGCCAAAAAGCAGTTCTTCAAGTCTGTCTCCACAGTTTAGCATCGACTTTCTCTTGCTCACAGCTATGGTGTCAGCATCAATGGGATCAGAGAAATCTCATGGAGCTCCATCAGTGGCCAGTGAGAACAAAAACCAGGGTGGCAGAAATGTGAATTCCTACTTGTCCCCGGTCTGATCTGTATTCTGTTAAAGCCATTACCTGAAAGCTGTGAATTTATCCATGAAACTAGGAAAGRTAAGAACTTGAGGCTAAAAACCTGAGATGGTACTATCTGTTGCCCTTCAGCAAAAGGACTTTCTACAGTCAATGGTGTCATTTTCCTTTAATAGAGATCACCAGTGTCTGCAAGCTATTCAGGTGTGATCTCTGTTAGAGGGGTACAACAAAAGCACAAAAGAATAGCACGCCTCTGGAAAGGATAAAGCTAATTTTTAACTTTAACAGTAGCTGTAGTCAACCTTTGCAGGAAACAATCTTCAGAAAATGTCCTACATTGCATATCTCTGTGAAATTTACTTTTCTCTTTTAAACAACACAAACTTCAGAAAATATCTAGGCATAAACATTTCACATTTGTTTTGATCTTGCTGACTACAAATGCCTTTCATGTGGTTTTTGTATTTTGAGTGTTTCAGTAAACTTAACAACAGAAAATTAAGGGAAAAACAGGGTGGATTATCTCCATGAAAAATTAGGGGAAGGATTACTGAGTGGAGTCAAAATGACCTGAAGAATGGCAGCATGCAGAACTAGAAGTAAGATAAAAGAAAAAGCTATAGGAATAAGAGACTGGAAGAGAGCTGGACTGGATGAGTTTTCCAAGAACCAGGTCACTCTGCCGCATCTGTGTCAAAGCCCTCCAGAGTGGGAGTCCAGACCTTTCTGGAAATCTAGTCCAAGAGCTCATCCTCTTCACCCTTAGATTTCCCCGCCCTCTAGATCGGCCTGCTGCAATATCAGTTCGTTATTCCTTGTTCTGTCCTCATAGGATACAACCCCTGTATAACTACTTTTACGTATTTAAAGATGGCCTTTCGTGTTCTCTGACGTTCAGCCTTTCTTGAAAGGTCAGGAACTGGTTGTAGATTTTTCCCTGACATGGGAATGAGTGTCCCTGACATTTTCTCAGAAGTGCAAATGTCTCTTCACTGGCCAGGTGTCATCTCTCATTCTTTAATGGCTGAACAACACGTCCTTGGGTGAGAAAGGGGTACAACTCCTCTGCTGACCCAATGCATGCTTCACGGTCACTCTGCTTGACCATGCCAGAGGATAGGATTCAGTGACGAAGGTGAGCTCATCTAGTGGCCTCTTGCTGTCAGACACAGAAGTCCTGTGCCCCTGCTGCCCCTCTTCTTGCTCCCATTTCTAGTGCTGATACCAGCACCCAACAGACCATTTGGGGAGCCACAGAAAACCGCCCCAGGAACAAAGCAAATGGATCTTTCTGTGGTTTGAGGAAGGGGGATGGGCTGGGCGAGGGGGCGGACAACTGCCTTGGCTGCAGCAGGAGCACAGAGGAGGGGGAGGATGCGGCTGGGCGCAGAGCCCAGGCGGAGCGGCAGGAGTGGTCCATGGGGCCTTGAGCCTGCCCATCAGCTCAGCTGTGCTGGTGAACGGCGGGTGCCCTGTGCTGTCTTTCAGCCTGGACTTCAGCAGGCGTAGCTGACATAAATATTTAGGGGGGATAGCTGTCAGCAGCTTGTTCCTGGCTCTTGCTGGAGACCAGACACACTGATGATTGATTTGGAGGTGACTGCCAGCATCTTTCTTCCCAGAGTACGTAATCCCTTGCCTGACACTGTGGGCTAGAAAGGGTGAGCAGGGGCAGGGGTCTCAGCTCCGAGGCCATGTCTTGCCCCGTGGTGCAACAGGGGCGCTGGCCAAACACAGAGGGCGTGAGAGCATTGGCCACTTCACAGGGGACTGGGATGGGCTCAGATGTCATTTTGGATGTGATAGAATAGCTTCTTGCTTAGTGGAGCTTTTATAATCTCTGGGGAAGTTTAAATGTATTTTCTCTAGAGACAAATATTTGCTACATGGAATGAGATTTATGTGCTTTTAAGGAAAAAGCTAAGAAAGTAGTTTTCATGTGTTTTTAACTATGAGATTCCAGGCTCTCTAGGGATACATGACAGTAAATAAAAATCTATAAATGAACATAAAAATTCTCTTGATCAAGAGGTGAATTTTTACTTTGTGTAAACCGGAGCATAATTTTACTCTGTAGTAATAAAAAGGAATTGTTGCAAGATGTGCTCCAGCCATAGCTTTCCAATATTAGCAGATAAAACTTAAGGTAAATTTTTTTCATTAGAAAGAAGATAAGTTCTCAGCAAATGCTATCACCAGACTCTTCTAGGACAGAGCAAGGTTATTCTATTAATTATCGTTCTGGTCACTTGTCTTACTAATGTCAAAGTCTTGGTGCACAAGATTCTACCTCAGTGGACAGAGTCAGCTGAAGATGAGCGATGGAGCAGCATTACAAACTGCATGTCTCTGCTTCCAAACACAGAACTTACAGTGAGCTCACTATGGATGTTTCTGGGCAGCTGTAGTGTGCTCCTACAAAGCAAATCTTGATTTGTCACACCTGAGATTCAAGACGTTTCAGCTAATAGTCTGCTGTGGGTGTTTTTGCATGAGATTTGGGTTTCTCCTGATTTAGTGAGCCGGATCAGCTGGTGACAGGGCCCCACAGGTGACAGAAGAGAACCGAGGGGCACAGCCAGGAGTGCAGGGGAAGAAAGCCAAGGTGTCCCCTCCTGTCCACCAGTACTGAGCTCTGCTTCTGAAATAAGGCTGGAATTTCACAAAGACAATTACAGCCAGCAGCAAAGGCACATCTAGCCAAATTTATCTAGTCTGGTGAAGGGAGCAAATGGTATAAAATGTAAAGAGGATGAAAAAGCCAGAGTGGAGGAGGAATGTGGGGATTACCCTGTACCAGTCATGTTTTCTGTGAGAACTAACGCTTCCCTCTGCAGCGTTACCGGCCTTTTCTTAGCATGCACTAACTATATTGAAAGAAAGTGGAAATAAYCTTGCCCTGGAAAGTTATTAGATGATCTGCCTATTACCTGTGCCCTTTCCCGTTTTGCCAGGCTAAGCTTAATTTTCAGCTCTGGTTTTRTTTTTCTGCCTGTAAGTCTCTATCTAGATATCTGAGTTGACTCATACTAGAATTTCAGTTACAGCTTTGTGTAAAAAAGGCAACAAAAWTTTTCCCTGATAATTTCTTGGTGGTGGATGACTAGTTGTGCCCTTGGTGTCTCAGGAGTTATGGGAAGAGTGTTGGAATTATGGAGAAGAATTCTAACTGGATGCTAAAAAAGTGCTCAGTGCTGAAATGGTTAATAAAGTTAATGTTTCTGAAGAGCTAATGTGTTCTTGGCTTACTTGGAACAGCTGATACCCTATAACACTGTTTCTGAGGTGGAGGTAGACAACAGTATCTGTTCTTACATTCTTCAGGTAAGCAYTGATGTATTGATAAGTCTACAGAAACATTATATACATAGAAACGTAACTATGAACAAATGAAAACTGTAGATTTGTGGTAAAGTATACCTCTGAATATTCTTCAGGCAGTTTATTGTGAGATTGCAGCATTTGGACTGCCCTTCATAACTCTGTTTTGGGGACAAGTCTCCCTGAATTCTTAAACTTGTGGCTTGCTCATTCCCTGCAGCATGCTGAAATCTCAGAATTTATATAGCTTAAGCTTGTGTCCCTCTCAGACCCCCTGTGGAGTTAATCTGCACAGTTCTGCAGAAACACAGCAAGCAGTCAGCAGCTGATAGTYTCTGAATATTTATGAGTACTGAAGGCACATTCTTGTCACTAGAGTAAGTGAGAACTGCTGATCTTCTAGTGCCAAACTCTTTTGGGGATCCCAGACAAATTAGATTATGTGCAGCCCATCAGTGGCCCCTTCTTTGATTTGTACTGGCAATAAATCAAGAGCTGTCTCCTGAGCTACCTTCTACACAACCATGCAGAAGGASGGAGACCTCTGCAAAGAGAAACCTTTCCTTCAGATGCAGTTTTTGCTTCAGTTGWAGTATGTTGAAAGTGTAAACAAAGCAAGGAAGCTCCTGCTGACATTGCCTGATAACACTTGGCTGAGTGGTTGCTCTATTACAGTGTTTGGGGATGGTATAGATATACCCCTTTTTTTACCCAGTTGCAGGCTTTGCTTCTCCATGGTTGTACCAACAGGTAGCTGGAGCGGTGGAAAGAACACCTGAAGTGCCTTACTATGRCCTTACTCCGAGGTTAAGCCAAGGACTGTCCACTCTACCCAGGTACCGATGGTTGCTGATTTACTTGAGCTGAGGACTTAAAAGGTCCATTGGGCCTGTATTAGCACCCATGAAACAACGCTAAATTAAAGGCTCATGTGGATCTAACAACTGTCCCTACTGTGGACCTTGGTCACTTAGCTTAACTCTGCAAGCAAAAGTACTCCAGAAGAGWTCATACGGCTCTGCCTTCATCTCAGCCCATTTGATCTCCCTTTTGGAAGCTTGTGTTAACTCATGTACAAATAAAATTATGATGCAAAGCCCTGCACCAGCAAAGGATTTTACCTTTACTTTACTTACTTTATCTCTGTCTCCACACAATCTATGTACAAAACATTTTTTTGACTTGAATTCCCTTACAATCTGTTGTGTGCTGAGGTGTGCACCTAGGTAAACATTTTTSTCTTAGAAAACTTACAAAAAATGTGGGAGAAAACCTATCTTTGATTCAAAAAATAGATAAAAAGTGTGGTGTACTATAGCATCATTTGTTRTCTTTGGCAGTATTTGTATTTATTGTAACTGTGTTAATTAAAACTCCTAGAAAAACCACATRAGGCTATCTTTGAAAAATCTAGGAGAGTCCCAACTCTCAGCTAAACTTTCTCCTTCATGGAGTTTGGTGTCCCTATTTCCATTAACGAGTAGAAGAAAGGATTCTTGGAAAATGTTGATATGTCAAAAGGAGTTAATCTGAGGCAGTTTATGGGTAAGATTTACTGGAATTTTCTTTAAATTCAGGTAAATAAACTAAATAGTACGTGTGTGTGCATTTGGGGAAGAAAAAGACACTTAAACTCCAGATACTATTACAGTAGCCAAATCTTTGCTCTGTCTGCTTTGTTAGCATAATTTTACAGCTGTTCTCAGTTAAGCCCATTACTCACAAATCTTTTAAACAACCCAGTGTCACAGAGCACAGATCAAGCTKCTTCTCATTTAATTATAGCTGCTACACTATATGGTATAATTGGATCTTCAGGAGAATTTCCCTCTATGTCATGGAGGATAGGAAGAAGCAGCCTGAATTCAAAATTGGGTGTAAATGATTAGAAAGGGGCTGTAACTGTGTGTTATAATTTATTTTAAGAGTCTGAAAATTATAGATTCTTTCCAAACTTAATGCTCTTTTTTTTTTTTTTTTTTTTTTTTTTTTTTTTTAACATCTAGAATTTTTTTTTTTTTTTTTTTTTTTGTTTACTACTGAATTTGAGAATCCTGGAACTGAGTTGGCCTTGCATCAACAATTCCTAGTCCAACTGTTTTTTCTTCTGGAAAATAATTAGATTTGAACCTGCCACAGAAGAAKTGAGTCCCCTAGGGGAGAGAGAAGGTGAGTGTTGGTATGATATTCCTCATACAGACTTCTGCTGGCCTTAATGTCAGAACTAGGGACATTGTCCTATGCAGTGTTTGGCCAAAGCTGGTTACAAAGGAGTCTTGTCAGCACATGTGGATGTACATGTGCAGGGAAAGGAAAAAAACTTATTTCATTCACTCCAAGGTGCCCTATTGCAAATTGTATTTTTCTTGTCAATGTCGTCTCTACCTCTGACAGGGTCTTGGTGCTGTTGGAAATGGGGATCAGAGAATTAAGTGAAATTTTCCTCACATGCAATTTAAACAGGCAAAGTACAATTCAAATCAAACACAAATGCAAGGAACAGTAGATAGRCTTTTTATGAAAAAGAATGTCTGTTTGAAGGCACAAACAGTGCATGATTTTTCTCCATAGTGTGAAATTGGTTTTGTTGCCTCTTCTTCAACCAGTCCCTTGAGTGCTTTCGGATTTGCAGAAGACACATACTATTGGTTTTATTCTGTATTTTCTGCACTKATCCCTTGAGGATTTCAGCCCATTGCTGTTTATCTTTCTCTGAAGGGCACAGAAAGTCTGCACAATGACTCCTGTCAATGAGGAAATGTCCGAAATGGCTGTCGTCCTGTGTGCTGCTTACACCTTTCCACACGGGGAGGGGATGTCCCTTCTTTCACTGAAGCCCCGAGTGGGGGCTCCGTCCCGAACACTGAGGGATTATCAACTCTTTTGGGGGAGTATCTGTAACACAAACCGATTAGCATTAAACTTCTTAACACTATAATCTATCAAATACGGGGGAAACATGGCAATCTACAGAAGCAGTCTGCACCTTATATCTGACATCATCTGATATACAATTGCAAAGCAACTTGTCCTAGTAGAGGAAAAATTGCATCTGAATTCAGTTGCTGATCAGCCTAGCATTCTTTTTACAGTTGAGAGAGTCTCCCAAACTGTGTCTCAAACATGGATGCCAGAGCACATTATCGTACCAGGCGAAGCTACCCTAGCTTGTTTATGGAGCAGCGTGATGTCTCTCCTATAGCCAAGGCTCCAGCCCCGGGTTCCCATGCTCGGTATCTCATTGTGTCGAAGTCTAACCTCTCCCAAGGCAGCCTGATCTCGCCGCGCTTGGCTAATCCTCACTGACCGGGGTGGTTAGCTTCTGATTTTTGTGCCAGTGTGTTAGGCACAGAAATTCAACTGTATCCTTGTGCACTGGTTAGTTTTGCTTTGTCATGAAACCTAAATCATCGTCAGGTGAAAAGTCCTCTGTTAAAGTGCCTGTAGGACTCGCGGATTAATTTCAGTCCTAAGCAGCAGTTCAAGTTGTAGCAGCACTTAGAATGTTTTGCTGAATGCCCTTTGTTTATGCATTTTGCAACATCATAACACACCCACACACTTTTGTATGAGAGAACATCCTGAGAAGGAGGCTTCCTCTTATGGACTGTAAACAGAGCTAGAGATGCTATTCAGTAATGTTTCTCACAGGCATCTCAGCAATTTCTAAGTATCCAGGGACTTCCCTGTGTCACTTAACAAAAAAAAAAAAAAACAAACACCAAAAAAAACCCAACCAAAAACCCAAACCAACCAACCAACCAAAAAGAAATAGCACTATATGGTAATAGCAAAGCCTAGGAGAAATGGTGTATGGACTGGCAGATCCCCAAAAGAGGTTGTTAGTGGAAAATCATCGTTAAATGGCAGTATTTCCAATGGAACTGTAAAGACTAGTGCTAGGTCTGATACAACTCAGTGTTCTTTATAGAGAACAAAGAAAGGTCTCTGAAATCTTTTACAAAGTTTCAGGTTGTTAAGTTATGTTGAAAGTTAAATCACAGAGCTAAGCTGAGCCCATGTAACTGAAATGTGTTTTAAATGCAAACAAATGCAAAGTTCAGTATCTAGCAGCAATGCATGCAAGGTCACACTCATAGAAGGGAGGAATGCTTCTGGAACAAAGTGCCTCTGAGTATCTTTGCAGGGTACTGCATCAGACACCAATAYGTTGAGTTTAATGAAAAATGCAAGACCTGAAGCAATATTTAGGAGTGCAGAGACCAAGGCAATTCAAATGGGAAACTAGGCATCGGTTTTGAGACCTAGAAGGCTTAAGCATTTCTAGCATATCACTCCAGAAACAGATAAACTCATTGCAAATAAACTCRGGCCTTTCTTGAAAAGATGTTTTAGACAAACACAACTTAGTGGGTTGAGTTAAATACTCTGGCCTCTTCTAAACAGTTTCAAAGAAATCTGGACTGAGAAGGGACCAGTCARTCTGATCACCATATGAATCCTTCTGGCCTCGGTTCCCTTCAAACCTGAAGCAGGCAAATGGCAGAGGGCCTTTAAGCAATGGCTGTTGGTAACCGTGCTCTTGTTATTCGCAATGTCAAGGCAGGACAGCATGTGATGCCATCTCAGGTGCTCTACGACAGGAGGTAGAAGCCTGCAGAAGATATTCTGTGGTGTGAAAATATTTAGAAATGATCCTACTCGGCAAACCCTGTGTGGCAGTAAGAAAGGCAAGTGGAATTCACAGCTCAGTTTGAAAAGGAGCCTCATCAACACCCAGGAAAGCATAGCGTGAGTTAGCTCTAGAGTGACCAGGTTTGGACACAGTGTTGAATATCAGTGGCCAGTTCAAAAGAGCTGAAATCAGTTAAAGCCGTCCAAAGAACTTGTCTTGTATAGCCATGAAAGAGGGAAAAAGCAACACAAGAAGCATGAGAGCTGGGAATAAGTGATTAAGAAAATAAAGCAGTTTGGTTTATTGGAACAAGAGTATACTGTATAATTAGGCAATTACTACCATTTCTATCATTCTGCTGTTTCTAGCTTGTAGGTCTTGTTTTAAAGGGCCTTGACCTTCGCTGCATTTCAAGTGGCTACCTGTACGTGGGGAGATAGTCTGAATTGGCAGGCAGATGTATGAGCYGTAAAGGAGCTCTTCTAACTCTTAATCCTACGATTCTATAATTATTCAGCATCCATCTGTCCTGAACTCTTCACAGCTTCTGAGCAGCAACGCTTTCCATGCATGTCTTCTCCAAATTTCTGCTCCCTCAAGTCTTTTGGATCTTTCTCATACAACTCAGAAACTGATTTAAATTGCCATGGTATACAGCTATTATTTGTATAATTTATTTTGGCTAGAAAATACAGGCTTAACAGTGTTTACAAGTACGGTAAGCACTGGGTGGTGAGGTTCTCCTGAGAGGCATCATTTTATATTAAGAATTTTCTGAACTGCAGTTTGAAAGAAGAATATCTTTAGATGTGTCTGAAATAGCGGCTATTACCTGGTAGATAGCAATGTTTTCAGAGGTCTGTATTCTCACAACCAGCAAGACGGCAGACATCTGTTCCCTGCTGCGGTCAAGGTATAACCAAGTATAACGTTCACAGGGACTTAATTTTATAATAAATACAAGCAGTTTCGGCAAGTGYTACTAAAAGAGGTTATTTCTCATGTAAATTAATTTATCTCTGTGTCAAAGACTATATTATAAACTGTCTATATCGTCTTCCCTATTGAAGTAAATCTGCAATTAGCATAACTATTTTCAAATAAATTTATTTCAAGAGCTTTTGTGGCTCTTAATTATAAATAGCTTTACATTTCTTAGGAAAAGGAAGAAGATATTATTGTCTTCCCCCCTCCTATTTCTTATAGCTTGTTTCTGTTATGCCTAAGCCAGTTCTGGAGATCACCCTGTTTTTCCGTTTAGGCCTTCATTCAGTCAGATACTTGCTTGAGTTTAAGCAAGCGAATATGCAGAGTGATTTTTAACKGAGCTGAACACTCATGGAGAGTATCTTGGTGAATCTGCACTAAGGTTGCAAGAATAATACGGCTATCCATATGATGATAAGGTGGCGGCTGTATTGGGGAAAACAYCTTGAAGATCAATACAGGATCAGCTAAGATCAGTTTTGAGTTTATGGATTCTGGAATAAACGAGCACATATATTACTTTGCATAGAACAAAATATTTTGCTTGATGCAAAACAGAACATCCTGATTTTGGAGCACTTGTAATAAAGCCAAGGAAACAGAAGACTATAATTACAAAATAAGAGGCACCAGTGGAGATTCCCTGCTCCAGATCACCTTGGTTAACACTTCACTTATGGTCATGGGTTCACTTCTTTTCTCCATTTCAAAACAACTCAGACCTAATTACCATACCCTTCTCAGTTTGCCCGACTGACTTTTTCCACTTTGCAAGGATGGTTCAAATGCTCACTGGGAGGGTTGGGGGTGAGAAGGAACAGGCAGATGGACAGACAGCCACGGGTGGTGGCTAGGGTAGTGTGCAGGTCATGTAGGTCACCTCCAGATCTTCATGTAGATCATTGCTGTGAATCACAGTAAGAGTTAACTTTCAAGTATAGCGATTGCATATATTCAATGGTTTGAAATGTCCACGACAGAGGACAATGTACAGGTATCCAATTATGCTCTGCTTTTTGAGGGGCCCCTGTTTAACATTGCTTTCCACTTTTGGTATGAAATTGTCAGGGCTAGAGATACTGCCAGTTCTTCTCACTCACCAGGTAACTTACCAATTGCATAGTGAACATCTTCCTTGACAGTAACTTACCCATTTCAGCACCCAGTAACCTTCTTCTATCAGTTTGTGTCTTTTCCCATTTAAGTGATCATTCTTCTGGCAGCTATGAACCTGGGGGCAAACGCCCTATCACTTCATGATGTTGTTAGAGTAGGACCTTTATGTCATTAAACATATCTCAAAATCAGTGGGGAAAAGTGTCTAAAGGAGGGCTGGGGATGGGAACCTTAAAGTCAGAAAAGCAGTGCCAGCTGTCTTTGCAGCTTTGCTGCTTTTGTTGGGGTCACTATAGGCACATCCTCTGGTAAGACACCTATAGAAACCTGATGCAAATTAAACTGAAGACACAGAACCAGCTGTGTTTCTGCAGAATGAAAGCCCTCTGATTTGTGTTGTGCCTGGTGCAAGGGAAGACTTGGTAATAAGTTTATAGGCCCTTCCACTTTCATTAGCATTTTCCTTTCCAGAACAGCGCGATGGTTCTCTCTTCTCTCCCCGCCGGCTCTGTCGGGGTGCAGCGAGGGCTGGGGAGCCGAGGGGGATCCCGCGGATGGCAGGGCAGGGCTCACCCCACAGCATGGTGTGGGAGCAGGTCCTGGGAGGCTGGTCAGGACTATTAGAGCCCACAACGCCCTCACAGGCTCTTTGTTTAAGCAAGGGCAAATAAGAACCAGTCCAGAACTATTTTACTATGTAATCCAAAGGAGAATCAGGCTTTAGTATTCTGGGAAATGGTGAAAAACACGGGAGGAGATGTTCATATTTCCTTATCTCAGCTGATCCTGACTTCCTTTGAAAGGTTTTTGTGCAGCTATGAAAGGCTTTTTTTTTTTTTTTTATAAGAGGCTGAGCTTTCACTCTGGCTGAAAACAGTTTAATTGAGTACAATGTACCAGTGTGATTCTCTTCCATAAAAAGAAAAAGAGCTGAGGCTTTTTAACAAGGTTTTAGTAAATTTCCCACTTTCATTTAGTGCTTCTTTCTTTGGCTTCAGATGCCACTCTGAGATTTTTTTATTCTTTTTTTTTTTTTTTCTTTGTGACACATTTATCTGAAACACATGTGATGCTTCACAAAATGCTATCTGTTCTTGAAAGGGCTGAAGTGGATCAGCAATGCTTGCAGAGATTGCCAAACTACAAGAGGACWGCACTGAAGCATCCTATATTTTCTACCCCTCCTTAAAGAAACTTCAAGACTAAAATCAAAGCTTTTTGCTTGATTTTGGGTTTTTTTGCTTGTTTTCATATAAAGGTACAGAGAGGAAAGAAAAAGATGTCCTAAAGGGAGTTTCATTATAAAAGTTCCACCAAGAATAGGACAAAGGCGTGTTTTTCCAGGTTATGAGATGGTTAGTCTATTCCTTATTTACTACCAATATATATCAATAATTAGCAATTGCCATTGGCAGATGACTTTTATTAAAGTGAAGTAAGCTGTTAAAAAAAATTGCATTTGCAGTAATTGTGAGTTTATTCAAGAGCCTCTCACCTCTGGGGTGAGCCTTCAGCTTTTGATTGAATTAGATGTTAAAAGAAACTGTTTCAGTCTCCAGGCTACTGCTTCTTACAGTGTGACTTGTGACTGAATATCTGCTTCCAGGAGGTGGTGGGGTTGTGAGTGGGGAGTACTGCGAGACAACATTTGGTACACTGAAAGAGAGGAAGGCAAAGCTTCCAGCAAGTCTGTCCAGACAACTCCAGAGATGCCTCAAACTGCTGAAATTTCCTGAACATGAGACTTAATCACCATTTACACTTTCTCTTTTCAAGTTCTTTTTCTCTGTCTTTGCCTGAAATCTTAGTTTGCCTTTTGAATCAAAAGTATTTTATAAATATTTTCATCAGAAGGAATAAACAGCATAAGATATGTTGACACCTGCCTAAGCAATAAGAAAATCCTTTTTGTTTTCTTCAGTAAGCAAAGTAACCTATAGCGTGGAAAGCTCCACCATTTGCAAGTCAATGTATCTAGATGTGTGCGTTTCTTGTGACACGTAAAAAACATACCTTGACAGCACATCTAAAGCACCTTATCAGGGACCACTCCTGGACCTTCCTTAGGCTCAAAATTTAAAAACATGTGCCTGGTGGCTTGGAGGGCAGCCCAGCAGCAGGGGAACCTTCAGCAGATGTGTGTACAGTGACTGTGACAGTTGCCTGCATTTGCCTGGTGAGTAGATTTACACATGGGCATTTTAAGAAGATGGATTGCTCTGGTCCTGCAGGAGTTACCCACAGCTCTTCTGGGATACAGCCATGGCAAAGATCAGCTGTAGGTAAGTTACGATGTCTGCAACCTGGTACAGCAGCTGGTGGGTGGGTTTTCCTTGGTTTCCTGAAGAGACGAAACTTGATACAACCTTTCTATGTGAGTGTGTCCACATCTTAACTGTTGAATCCACTGGCCAATTTCAGCCAGGTTTAGAAGATAGACAGATGTGTCAAAATTATTATATCTCCACAGGTGTCATGAAAGCAGGCAGCCAGACAGGGGAGGGAGGAAAAAACTGCAGAATGAGCTCATTCCTTACCAGATAATCCACACTGACGAAAGTCACATGCAGTAAATCATATAAATCTTATTACTGCAATTAATAATACTTGAATAAACAGTATATTGGTAATAAGACAGTTATACAGCTTTTTTTCTTTAATGGAGTAAATGGGCTTCATACCCATTAGACTGTATGTTAGCTCAAATAATGGATAATTTATTGTCACTAAAAATAATGACAAGAAAAGTAACTACAAAATCTTGTTATACATACTATAGTATGACCTTGCCATTATGAATTAGCAAGTTTGTGAGAACATTTAAAGATGATTTAATTCAGGAAAGCATGATGTGGTTTTGCCACAGCTGAAGGTAAGACTCTCTTCCCTAGTCTCATGCTAGATGTTTTTCCTTCTCAGAGCTACTGATGTGTACTGATGTTCAGAGCTTGCTTTTCTGAGTAGTCACCTATCAGTCTTTCTCATTGAGGAGTTCATGTGGGCAAGATGTAATTTAATGGCAGTTAGACACAGACGAGCCACTTTTGCACTAAGGAATAAAGACTAATTGACACAGCACAATTTGAAGTGTTTGGCTTATATTAGAACTAGAAATGTTCAACAATGTTCAGTGGGCCAGTTTCATTAGGACCAAGTGCTGAACCCCTAGTAGATGTGATTACAGCTGACTGACAGAGTTTGCATTTGAAGAGAACAAGACACTGAAAGTTTCTTCTTATGTATGTACAAAGTTTACGAAACAACTGTGCACATTGCAATGCCTACCCACCAATTCAGGCTTTGATTTTCTGTAAAGTGGGAATTGAAATTCTTCTGAGGGATGGTCTGCGAAACCCATGCTTTAAATGAAAGTGTAATGTGTCTCTTAAACCCACCAGAATACTAAAAGTAGAAGAGCTGGAAAGGCTAATCTTTGTTATCATAGCACGAGTGTATGGGGCAATGCTTGGATTTGGGACAGATGCAGCTTCACCTCTGGCTATTTGTCTGCATCTCTAGGGTGATGTAGATTATGAGATTTGGCAAATGAAAATTAACTGGTATCAGGAAAAGTGTTTCATGCAGATCACTAGAACCGAGTAAGGGTATGGGATATACAGATTATTTTAGAGGGTCTCATACAAGCAGCAGTCACAAAAAAATTAAGGCTATTAAATCTCACGTCAGAACAAAAGGATTTACCAACTTCTGCCAACAATGATGCCAGTAACTTTAGGAAATCTTTAAGTCCAAACAGTGGTACACAGCACTTTGACGATTAGTAAGGATAGGAGATTAGTTAGAGGTGTTTGAATTGCATAAATATTGTTTATTTGCTCACAGAGGAGTGGGAAACTGTACTTTAAGGAGGTTTGTGTTATGTGAAACATGTTTGAAACACTAAATGAAGCAAGTGCTATATCTCTGCTAAAGACAGATTCTCCCTTCTCTGTCCCATGGCTTAGAAGGCATGGAGTCATATAAACTGAATGCTTTTCTAGGTTCAGTTTTGCTTTTAGCTTTTTCAGTAGAACCACTGTTTTGAATCAGCATCATGAAGTGAAATGACCTTTTACCATTGCTTCTGGCAATTCATTAGTGGCAAGATGTGGAACACTACTTGTTACTGTTAAGGGTTAGCCGTAACAATAAATATGTTATTATTAATATAAACAATCCCAAACCTCAGCTCTAAATCTGAACTTTGCAAAAGTTCAGGTAGTGAAACTAGGTGGTATGAATTTCTCCAGAAATCTTATTTCCTCGTTCTAAATGCATCTCCTGCCATGCAGTCTATGCACTTGTAACCCACAGTCAAATGTGGTGAATGGGATCTGGCTTTGGCTAGTGTGCCGAAAAGATCAGGATGAGATAAGGATGTAAGCATTACTAGCCAACACCTATGGGCTTTTTTGCGCTTAAGAGAAAAAGTCTTCTCAAAATGTTTAATGAAACATAGTGATGTGAGCTGTATTGTGCTGGGACCTGCACTGGCTTCCTTGCCAAACTGTGGGGAACTGGCAAAACCTTTACACACAGAATCAACTGAGGGGATGGAAAACTGTTGGTAGATGCAATTTGTTCAATTGATCTTTTAGGGAAGAAATACTTTGATTTTTTTTCTTTTTTTTTTTTTCCATTTCAAAAAATCATTTGTTTAATTTATTCAACAAAATTCTGGATCAAAACAGTAACAAAACATTGACAAAATAAACAGCTCAGCTTCCTTAAAGTGCAGCTTATTTAGATAATAAAGTGTGACTATGGAATCTTTCTGTTTGCATGTTTTAAAGTAGAAAAAACATAGAAAAGCTGAAAAAGTCCTTTTCTCCWTAGACAAAAAAAACTTCTCTCACAAATTTCTGGAGGCAAATTTGTGGTCTTCTAGCTCTGCTAATACTTATGGATCCTCAGCAGAATTATTTACTGAGGTAAATTTATTAAACGTGTGAGAGTTCACAGGTGTCTCTGTAGGCGTGRGTTGATGCCTGAGAAGTTGCTCAGGCATTGGTGATGATGTCTGGTCTGAGAGATATTAAGGACAGCTGCAGTCATTAGCTAGATAGATCTTCTGGGGTTGGAGAGAAGGGGTGTGTGGCGTGGAAGCCTGCTGTGGCGTCTGCTCTGTGCTATGGAGAGTGGAAGAGAAAGACTTTAAGGATCTGGTGGAGGTCTGCAGTCTGAGCACAAGTTTRGGACTGTCTGTTGAAGGCGTTGAATGAACCAGTGCAGCTTCAGTCCTCTGCTAGGTAAGAGTCATGTGCTTATTTTCTTCTTTACATCTTTTTTAAATTTATCTTTTTCTCTAGTGGTTAATGTTTTCCTCATCTGTAAGGTGTTTCTGCTATTTGTCTGGGAGGTTATTGAAGTGACTTCTGATGTAGGCTTTATCTTCCATAGTGCAGAAAGAGATGAAAATACCATAGATTTTTCAGGTTCTCTGATCTTTATTTAGCTTGTGTTTTGTAAAACTTTATTTCACTTCAGAGAGTGCTCTGCTTACATAAGAATTGGAGTAAGCTGTTTTAAAGAACAGTTATTTCTGCAACAGATGAAGAGACCTAATGCTTTTCCTAGCACGTCGGGCTGTGTTCAGCGCTGTGGAAGCGAATACTTGACTAAGAACTGCATTAAGTTTGTGTTAATCTTTGGGTTTTCACAAGTGCAATATGTTGTTTTTGTCTGTATTTCAGCAAGCAGATTTTAAAATAAATGTGTAGGTAAATGTTATGGTGCTGTTAAGACATAAAAGTATATGAATTTAACTGAATATTAAATAGAGCTTTGTTTTGCTTTTTTCATGTAATTGCAAGTGAAAACCACTTGTGTGGTCACTCCAAATAAAATTCAGGCATTTTGTATTTTCACGTGAAAAATGTGATGTTTTTGCAGCCTCGTTCTCAAGTTGTACAGTGGTTCCCTTCCCCCCCCACAGGTAACTCTGTAAGGTTTCTATTCAGAACACTAGGCAACTTAAAGGATTAATTCTATGTTACTCAAAATCTGTCTTGACTATAAAGGCAAAAATCAAGCCCTATGGTTTCAAGTGACTACCAAATGTTTCAAATTTCAATCTTGAAACACAAAGATGTCTTTTAACACAGTGAAGCTCTGCTRTAAAACTATGAGGCTCGGCCATGATCAGATTGATGTGCAGGAGCTGTGAGATTGTGAGTTTGATATACGTGTAGTGCCCATTAGTTTTTTGGTACACTGCACGGATTTTTGCTTTCATCTCTAATACTGCTGGTGAAGGTGGYAAGAAATAATAACATTTAGATTGTTGTGCCCATGCTCCTGAGGGCTCAAATGCAGAAGCTGGAAGGAGAGGGTAGGGGCTGGCAGGCTGGCCTGATGTCATGCAGGTGGACCAGATCAGGCCAAGCAATGGGCTGCCTACATCAAAGGTGACCTTGAGGTTTGCTGAAGCTCCTTGTGGTGAGTTTGCACAAATTGCTTCATGTGTTTGCTTGTATAAGGACTGGATTAGAACAACAAAATGTAGGGACACACTTGAAACAAATGCTTTGCTCTGGGAGAAATGGTGCTTGAAACAACTGCATGAAGTGTAAATGACTTGGGGAATTGGAGGATCCATAGGTGACTYTGAGTGTGGTTTTCTGTTAAGATTTGAGTCAAACCTGTTTAATTTTGTAATTCCTTTGACTCTTGCTGCAAGCAGCCCGAGAGGGGGGTAACAACAGTTTTCCTTGAAATGTAACAGTCTGAAATACCAAGTTGTTAGTTGAAACACATGAGGTTTGCATGAAGGGCATGAGTCCTTTGCCACCTGTCTCATAAAGTGTCATAAGAACTTAATTGCAAAAGTACTAACAGCTAAGAGCTGGAATTAAAACTTTGGGCAGGTGGGGAGGAAGGACAGCTTGGCCTGTAAGTCAGCTACATTCAATAAGCCACGRCTGCTTTTTGTAGGTCTGGCTTCTGTCAGTATGAGCCCTGCCAGTACAAATTCAGGTGTTTCTATTCAGACTCTGAACTTCATTAGCTGTGTTTCCATCATGACACCTGTGGATGGTACTTGCAGCWGATGGCTAAAGCAAAACCTGTCTGAGATTGTAAGTGGTACAAAAAGAAAGAAATGCAGCCAAGAGCTGTAGCATGTGTTTCCTGAAATACCTGTGTCCCTGTGGAGGGACAGAGCTGGATCTRACAGAAGGATGACTTTGCTTGCAGGATGTTTCTCTCCACATGTGTGTGCAAAAGGCTTTGTTATTTGACTAGATCTGCCCTAACTCTGTTATWAAATGTAGTAAAGGTTGTTTGGTAGAAGCTTGTATTTATTCATGATATTGGTTTCATCAAGAATCAAACATCTGAAAATCCTGAAGTATACAGGGCCTTGCCCCACTTTACCTGCACCTTCAGAGGCTGGTGGTGCATGCAGGTAATTCTGTTTGCCTTGGGTGTAACTGTGCTGTCAGATTGGTTAGGGTTGTATGGCAGTGCTGTGAGACTTGGAAAAAATGAKCTGCTTCAGGTTCTCAACTCTAATGTTTTTATGCTTGTGTGCTTTGCATCTGAGAAGACCCAGTATATCTTGCTTAAGCACTGGTTGCAAGTCCTCACTGCTGAGATGTGGAAGTGAGCCTCCCGTAGATCCTCTTCAGTAGCTGGAGATCAGTAGGACTTCAGATGTAATGAAGGGCAATTGGGAAGCATTAGTGTAAAGYGGCCTGTGACGGCATTGTGGGAATCAACGTGACTATGAAGCTTATTTCCATGGGTAGAGGGAGGTGGAGGTGGGCAATAGAAATGCTGTTGGACATTGCTTAAAGAGACCAGAGTTAAGAGAGGGACATGCAGTTTTTCTCCTTGAGTACTACTTAACTTGGTGTCCTGGAAAAGTACTGAACATCACTTGGCAGCCTTAATTTTTAGTTAATAAAGGTGTTTATCTAAACTTTTCAGGGGAAAAAAGTGCTTTAAAAGGGAAGATCTTATACACTTATAAGAAAATGCATCCTGTAAATCATTGCTGTATATGAGGCTAAAATGCAACTGTGACAACGCTGTGATTTTTATGTGACTCTTAAATATCCCATCTTGCTCATGCACACTCCCACTGTTAACAGAAGCGGCTGACACCATTTCTCCTCTGTGTTCTGACGATAATACAGTCTTATATGATGGCTACACTGAACTGTAACTGTCTTGGCTATGCCTGGCTGGTCCTGAGTGCTCCCTGCTCATTCTCAAGGGCTGGAGAATTCTATATGTAAGCACAAAGCATTTGAGGTGCAGCTGCAATTCAGGAGCTGGATGTTTGGTCTGTATAGACATAACTTGCATCTCTGAAATGTTATCAGATTGCCCAAGCTGAAGCATTGAATTGTCTTTGGAAGTAACCATGGAGCCTGGTGGTCTGACAGAACTCTTCAAGGCAGCCATGGCTCGGCTTTAGGCTGGGGGATGAAGCTGAGTAGCTGAGAAATGAAGACTAGGAAAGGCACTAAGTGTCTGTATTTAGATGTTGCTGTGCTTGCAGTGGTTTTGGTGGTCTGTTAGCTGATGCAGTGCTCCTGCTGTTGCAGAGCAGGGTGGGGGAAGAGGGCAGATAGGTACCTTCATCACATGGCTTATGCTTCCTTGCATATAGGCTTTTGGYCATAGAACTAGGGAAAGCTGCTCCTTGCTACCTCCCCTCTCCACCTCTCCTCAAGTCTCCTTTTCCCTCTGATAGGCTATAAAAGTAAACGTTAAAGCCACCAGTTTCTCCCCAAACAGAAATCTTACTGTTGTGGCTAGTGGTGTTTTAGCAGTTGATACTGTTATGAGAGGAAAATTCTTAATGAAAGGCCTCAAGAAAACGAACAGACCTGGTGAGGAAAGGCTTCCTAAACTCTTACTGTTTTAAAAAAACAAACAAAAAAACCTACCTGTAAAAGTCGTCGGTCAACAACCAGCAAGCCATGGAAAGGGCATACTGGAAAATGATTACAAGCCAATTTCCAAACCATAATTGGCACTTGGGTAACAAAAAGCAAGGTATCTTTTCAAAGAGATAAAAAGGAGAGGTGTGTCACCTCTTCATAACGGCAAAATAAAACCAATTCATAGTGATTGAGTGAAGATTTTAAGTCTCTAATTTGAATGTTATGAATAATTAAGGTTTAGAAGTACAACCAGACAATGAAATTGGTTATCCTGGATTTAGGATATGTAGAGTAATTATACAAATGGTCTGATATCACCAGTATAGTTATGAGCCAAGTTTTTATCCATTTTCAATATCAATATGGAATTAGCTGCTTCTATTTTCTACATAATTAGAGAGATTGTTCTGTAAATCTATGCAGTCAAATCCTTTGTCTCGCCTTGCTCCAAAAGCCCATGCACTGTCCTTTTCATATGCTCTTCAGGATCACAAGGTATTGCTTAAGACCAGGTTGGAAATGAAATAGGCAAAATTAACAGGTGATGGAGAGAACTACTATTTTTTTCTTTATTGCTTGTCCAGGGCAAGACAGCTGTCCTTACTGAACCTCACTGACTAATTCACCAAACTTACTAAAGAATTATGTCCTCAGTATGTTACATGATCCAATTAGCTCAGTYGCTCTCATTTCTTGAGAAAATTATAGTCTGACTAATTCCTTTGTTTTTCTTGAGGTTTTACAAGTAATTTAACATCTTGTAAAGATTAATGTCTCAGAAATGTCATTTTGTTCTTTGCTCCAATCTGATAACTATTCTTTTCATTTTGCAGCAAGAGCAAATTAGTGAATTTCAGTTAATGCAGTAATCTGTCTTCCTGGATACAGATTTGCCTTTGAGCACTTTCTTTTGAAGCTAAGAGATTTTAACAGTAGTAAATATTACTGTTGAAGGAAACTGAATTCAATCGTGTCATTTCTCTGCCTACAGTACTCCACTACACCAGTTACAAGAGGTGGTTCGTTTGACCGTTCTGTTAACTCTGAAATATTTCGGTGCAGACCCCATTGGATTTTGAAACAGAATAGGTCTTGCCAATCTGATGCGCTCTTGGATGCTCTTAACAGATTTTCATGATGCAGTAATCTTATTCCTTTGGGTTTTCTTTGTTTTCAGAGAAATCTAAAATGCTGAGATGAATAAAACACATTCATGAACTGGCTGTAGTTATCTAAGAGACAAATCATTCAAATGTTATTCACTGTATTGAAATAATTTTGGTGACCGTGTTGGCCTAGGCATTAACTTCAGATGCTTTAAAGTTTTTGTCATTCTTAATTCGTGAAATAAGATTTCATTTTTTTAAATGCACATTTTTGTGTATCAAATCTGACCTTGCCCCTTAAGACGTATGTATATGCACACACATATATATATATGATGGCTTCCATTAAAGAGACCTGCATCATTTCTGAAAACACTCAGTTACTTTTTCTGTCACTTTACATGGATGAAAACCTAAATAGAAAAAGAAGTAGATGTTGCCTAGGTAACTGCAGTCTTCACAGCTCTAATTCTAAATGATACTTGACCTTACTGTTGCTACATATTTATTTACACTTCTAATTGACTCTTAAAATTAGCGTTTATGAGTTGGGCTTTTTGTGTTGGGTTTTTCTGTTTGTTTTTTACATTAAAGTTGGTCTGATCTCTCTGCCCATGTCCTCTCCTCTTCACCTGGTTGCCCATATGCATCTAACTTTGCATGACAGGAGTGCTATTATGACTGATGGGCTAAAGAAAGGTGTCTTCAAGTGTGCTGGTGGGATGGAAGTATAGACAACATCACTTTAACTTTCTGGTTACCACATACTAATGTATACATTTATTATATATATGGTTTTGCTGGGGATTGTTAGTGAGGGAATTAAGCAGGTGCTTCTTAACTTAATTTTGTGTTTAGTAAGAATATTTTTTAATTAAGCTTAGGAAAAGGAATTATATTGATTGCATTCGCTCTTGGGATGAAGTTGCTCAGATCTATATCARTAACCCCTTTCTTGACTCTTTTTGTCTGCAAATCAGTACTACATAAGARCACTCATTTTTCATCTCGAGCACTAGCACTGTTAGCTTTTTCTCCAGCTATATTGCAATAAAGTTTATAATCAGCTGTGTGAGGTACAGGGAGCTAGAAGGCGGCTGAGCGGTTGGCAACAGCCAGGCAGCAAAGATCTGAAAAGGAGCAAGTCTGAAACTTTCTGAATGAGGAAGAACAGTTAATGCCCAGTCACTGGGGCATAGAGGATCACCTTGTTTCTCTTGCTTGTGTCTTGCCMGTATTTCCTGGTCCTCTGCCATCACGAAAGATGGCCTGTTGAAGAACTTGTAGGAGTATGAGGCGAGAGAAGTCAGTGCCCCTGGGAAGGGCTCAGTGCTCCAGTCTGGTGTGTAGGTGCAACGGACCGCTGGCCTGGGATGAGGGGGAAAAGCTCTGCCGGTGCTGCTGCCAAGGTTTTGTTTACTTGAGCTATTTCAGCCGAACTTTATTTCCTCAGCAAAAATCTCACGCTGAAAGCGAGCAAGCAAACACGTTTGGGGGAGAGTTTCACTGGAGTGAAAGTAAACAACTGCTACTGTGCTTTCAGCATTGCCACTGCTCAAATGCAAAGAGTAGGACAGCCTGCTAATATAGAGTGTGTGTATATATGTGTTTTTATAACCAATCCAGTGATCAAGTTTTAGAATTTGAATATATAAATCATTCAGCAGAAGCTGTTATATTTGTGCTTGAAATGTTGGTAATATGTTTTTATAATGCACATTCCCTGGATATTGCTGATTGAAGTGCACTAATTTTTTCTGTGTGATTCCTTTGATTATATCCTGTAAGTAAATTGCCTATTTAGAACCACTCAGCTCAGTTTTGTCACTGTCTAAAGAGCTTCCCATCACCTGTATTATGTCCATGTATGTTGTAGCTACTACTGAGGGGGAGTACAGAACTTCGACTGGGTCTTATTTGGGAAGCTTTTTTTTTTTTTAATTATAAACTAAGTGGAATTTTGGCCTTATTAAAATGAGGGAGGAAATAAGATCCTTCCTTTTTCTTTCATGCCAAAAATAGCTCCATCCCTGTATCCTCAGGGACTTCTGCTTAAGATCTCCTGTACATCAGGAGAAAGTAATGAGATGGTAAAGAGTGAGGGAGATGAAGTCTGAGACTGCGCAGCCAGGTAAATTGGTGACCTCATGGCACCTATCAGTGTCCAGAGATCACTTTCTTGGATGTCGGTCTCCCCAGTATYGTGCCTTGACATTTTCAGGCATTCTTAAAACTGGGACCCCTGTATGTATGAGGAAATGCTTCTTTGCCTGCCAGTAGCAAGCACAAAGTGTACTCTTACAAGCCTTTGGGCTCTAGACWTCTCGCACCAGAGGGACTCTGCAGTGATATCCATCTTCTCTTCCTGTGGCGGGTGCTCTGTATAACGTTAGCTTGACTCATGTGCCAACTGAGTGAGTTACTATCATAACTCTGGATGTTAGCCCTGTTGAGTAAGTGCATCTCCCTCAGCCAAGTAATATCTATTTATAACATGATGGTTCAGCTTTCTCTTGGCCCGGAATTTCTATTCTGTCTTCTCCAATTTATACCTAGTCTTTGCTGTATTGTGCATTATTTACAATCCTGTGTTTAATCAGTCTGAATCTAACCTTTAAAATCCATTGCTTCATTGCCATGAGAAGGGATAGAAATGTTAGTYCCAGTGAGGAGAGGGTAGTTATTTATTGGTCTGTCCAAGACCAATTGGTCTGTGACCAAGACTTGAGTCAACCAAGAAAGCAGGGCTCTGGTTCTTTGAGATGTTGCTAGCAGCTTTGCAAACCATTCTCTGTCATAGGTGCAAGTTTCACCTTTTCCCAAGATAAGCTTTGGCCTTCCTGAGATGTCTTGCAAACCATTTTCCATTCCTGCTATGTAAATGATGAGTTCTTACTAATTTATGTAAATTTTATGCTATTTAAATAGCAAATGAACTTGTACCACGGTAAGATGGAACACTGAGGGCCTGTCTCTTTTTTTCTGTAATGACTTGTGCCTTTGTCATGCAAAAAGACTATTGTTATTCACTTTACTCTGCAAGACCCACAAGCTGAAAAAGTAACACTGCAAATATAGTTCTGACTCGGCCAATAGCCTGTGGTTTCATGTCCATTTTGAGCAGGTTGGTGGGTTTGTGTGTTTCTTGCTGAGCTTTGTTTTCAACTTCTCTGAGAAAGAAATGAGCAAAAAATGAGACAAAAAATATCCTCCTCAAACCTCCCTTACCTCAGAGTAATTCTCTCCACCACAATGCCCCACTTGAATGTTCTCCCATGTTGCTAACGCGCTTTCAAGAGACTAKGGTGATATGATGCTGTTGACACCAGAATGTGATACTCAGCATGCAGAAGTTTCAGCATTTTGCCACTTTGTCAATGTTTTCCATGCTTAATCTTACCACCTCTGCTTCATTTTTATGTAGGAGATGATAGCACGAAGAGCCAACTTGCATAATGATTACCGTCATATGTGAATACTCTTATTTTGTTCTTTTAGCTTACTCTAAATTACTTTTTAAAGGGGCTCTGTGACTCAATAAATAAGTCATAAAAACACCACAACACAAAAACTTCCATGTTTGTACATATCTATAAAAAGTAGCATTAAAAATAAGTTGTTGTCTGGTACTTATTTTTAATAAGTTATAAAGTATCAATTGCATGAGATCTTCTAAGGCATTGTCATATTGCTGTTCCAGACTCCCTCCTACACAACTCATTATTTTAAATCTCAAATACTTGCAATAAGAGTTAACTCTTTGATATGACTCTATCACTTCAAGGAAAAATAGACCATGACTGCAATAGAAAATGACTGCAAAATGACTCGGTAGAAGAATACTATCAAAGATGAGTAAAGTACTAGTGCCAAAACTTGCATAAGTAGTCACTCTGAGATAATAGGAAGTTATTATGGAAGTTTTTCTATTGTAGACAAGTCCAGAGCCAGCTGGCTCTTGGTCTGGTAGAATTCAATGTAAACAGGCATGAGCCAGTGTGTTAATAATAATTAAAAAAAAAATCTTTCTGTTGTAGTGGTCAAACTTTTAGTGCTCTAACTCCCCTGAGAGATTAAGGGGGATGGTATGCTTCTGTGTGCTACTTGTGGTAAGGGAAATAATGTTTTTGTTGTGGGGAAAATGAATAAATTTTTCAAAGCATATGACACAGATATTAGGGCAAAATATCTTATTAACTTTTCTAGTTCCAGAGACAGTTTAAAAAAAAAAAAAATTATCACTTGATGGATGGGAAAGCTAAACATGAAAAAAGAAACATTCAACCAATGCAGTATTGTATGTCTCAGTACTTCATCTTAAAATAAAGGGTTTGCTAATATTTGCCTGTCTTCCTTCAGCAAATCTAGTACTTGTAAAAATCCTGAAAGGTGGAAATAGTCATACAATTGCCACCTGGGAACAGCACTGAAAAGGGGGGGAAGTAGCCATTTCACCTCTAGCTTTTAAACACTAGAGGCATGACTCATGTTATGGGTGATTACTTGGAAAAAAATAAAACTCCTTTGTACCTACTGTCTATTTTTAAAAAAGTCCTAATTGGCTAGTTGTTGCTTTTTTTTTTTTTTTTTTAACCCTCAACATCCCTCATGTCTTATTGGGATGGTCTATGATTAAGTCCTTACGCAGTCTGGCAGCTGTGCTCATGCAGAGTGTAACGAAGCCAGCTGTGAAGCTGGTGTGTGTGGTGTGAGTTCCTGTTGTGAAGGCCTGCACTATCATAACACAACATCATCTGCTAGCATCCCTTAAGTGTTAATGAGCTATGGTGAGTTTGGGCCGGGCTGCAGTAGAAGAGATGTGGAAATGAACTGATATGTAAACCATGTCTTCATCTCTAATACCTTACCATCATGATTTACTAATACTCCGAAACATACTCTGATTGTGGTTGCTTCTCAGCTGTACCACAGCCAGCTCTTTGTATCTCTGGTTTTCACGTCTGCTTTCTTGTCTGTCTGAATGATGATGATCTGTCTTACTGTTTTATCTCTGTGGCAGCCATACATTTCAWGTTAAATTGTTTCCTTTGCCTTCTCAGTTGTGGGTTCAATCATCTGTTTTTCCACTTATCTCCTGCTCTCTTTCCTCTGTCTCTTGGTGGAGCTGCCTTTCTACTACATGGGACAAAACAAGCTGCCATTGTTTCTGTCGTTGCTAGCTCTCTCTTGCTGCACTCTGGTAGCTCTGAGCTAGAGATTACTTACCTGGATGGTTAGTTTTATGTTTCCTTAGAAACAATAATTGAAAACTCAGAAGAATGTGACAAACTTAAAAATTTCACCTTCTCAGCCTTTTTATTTAAAGTAGGCCTGGAAATGCATCTTCTCAGGAGGCAGTGAAATGAAAATTATTTCTGCTCTGATCTTTTATTGCTTTTTCTCCTGATTTTGGTTGACTGTATTAACTAATACCCAATAACTGGACATTTCCCTGAAGAAGCTACTAAAAGCAAGTGTCAAAACCTGAAACTTTAAGCCTTGCCTTAAAACTCTTTCTGCCTTCACTTTCTGTGATCCATATAACAAGAGACCAAAGGTCTCTGAAGTTATTTGCCCTGAAGAAACTATTGATGGGGTTGTGGCTGCTGTTATAAGGTCCCTACAACGGACTTGTACTTTCCTCTGTGTTCTTAAAAGACATTTTTCTACATCTTTAGTTGTTGTTGGCTTTCATTTCCCGCTGTCTTTCATGAGTAGAGGGTGATGCCATCCGTATTCCATTGGGTATAGAAAACTGGGCCTGCCCTCGGTGGAGGATAGTGTCTATAGTGCATCTTCTATAGGTTAGGTGTCAGCTTGTTTGAGCCCTCCCTGAGTCAGTAAATGCAAGTATGTGCTGCTATTGATGGCAGCAGTGAAGGCCTCTCTCCGAGTTGTTTCTCATTCTCTTTCACAACTGAATCTGTGGCTATTGAAAAGCAGTGGATCTCAACACTGCAAGGGAAAACCTGCAGCTTTATAGGTGCATATATAAAGCTGTAACCTATTGTCTCCTGAAATAGTTTTCAAACTGACTACGATGTTATCCTGGCCTTAATAGCTATTTTGACACAGGAATCTTCTTTGATTGTTTTGCCTTTAACTCTGATGAATTTTTTAAACAATTGATGCTGAAATATAATGACACATTTGCTGCCTCAGATATCTTAAAGTGTCATATTACTACAATCATCTGGAAAGTGTCAGGATGCACCCTCTGATTAGTTAAGCTTGATGGCTCAGAATGTTTTAGCAAATGAAGCTGTTCCTTTGGAAGGGAATGGGAAATGCACTTAGGATTTTCATTAACTGTGACATCAGATGAGAGCTTAATGCTCAAGAGTTGGGAGGTGGAAAAAGATCATGTTATGCTTGTCATTGTCTGACAAATGTTCCTTGCCAAACACTTCTCTGCTTCCTATCTAGAGTTATGAAGACAAACACAGAATATTTCTGTTGCTGAAAATAACCAGTGAAATACAATAGTTCTGCACAGCTGAGCTGAACAAATGGTTCAGCAATTGTATCCCTTCCAACCATGCAGAAAAAACTGCTTTGAAAACATTGGGGAAAATGAGTCAAATCTATATAAAGAATTTGAAGGAGAGAAAAAAAAAAACAAACAACAACAACAAAAAAACCCACAAAAAACCCCCAGGGATTACAGTCTACAGACTTTTCTTCTGAGACTTGACTTGCTGATACCCAGAAAGTTTAGTTCTATGCAGTGGTGCATTTTTCACCTTTGGATGTGAAGACTAATATACCTGTTTGGCGTGGGTGACTTTTTTTTGTTGTTGTGGGGTTTCTTTTGTGTGTTGTGGGTGAGTGGGGTTTTTTGTGTGTGTGGTCATGGAGTTTTTTGGGTGTTGGTGTTGTGGTTTGGCTTCTTTGGTCTGTTCTCCCCCCCCCCCCAAAAAAAAAAAAAAAAACCAACACACAAACTCTACAATATTGCCTACTGATGTCAATGAAAAGACTGACTTAAATGGGGCTGGATGAGGCCTTTGCTCTTTCCCTGTTTGAGGGGAAAGGCTACCCATGTCTATTATGCTTTGTAGTTCACAAAATGAAAATATGAAAAAGTTACATCAGGCTTCCATCAAGACAAAATTATTTTAAGGAGCAGCTTTGTCTCAAACACCATAGCATTTAAAACAGATATAATAGGTATTAATACTGTTTAAAAACAAACAAACAAAAATCAGTTCATATGCAATCTACCATAATATTGTTGAGTATATCTTATAATTTTAGATACTTTTCAAGTTTTAAACACTTTCCAAGTAATTGGTCCGTGGCAAGGCAAGAGTATGACAARCTGTAAATTGGCTTGACATTAAACTTATACAAAATTATTAGGAGTAACTTGAAAAAATATTTCATAAATGAAAAATAGAATGCATGGTTTCAATTTCAGAATCAACCTTTTCAGTCATACAGTACTGGAAAAAATCTGACATAATATTTCACCCTGGTTTGTAATAAGGCTCTCATTTATTCAAGTGAAGAATCATAAATGATGATGAATTATCTATTCATGGAGCAGAAGAAGGAAGGATCTTGGGGGATTAATTAGTGATTAAAGCTAACCTGTGTTGCCTAAATAAGATTAATTTATTCTAAGTGATTTTCTGCTCTGTTGGGATTTTCTCTAAGGAGATAGGACTATAGTATCAGCGAATATCACTTGCTGTTATGCCTGGATAGCTGTCTGGATGTCTGGTCCGGATACGCACTATTCCACGCAGCTCACTGGAAGATTATTCTTCCTTTTGTGGTTCGAATGCACTTTTCCTACTGTGTCTTACTGTGAAATTAATTGATAACCACAAACTATTATATAGGGCTATTGCTGAGTGACTTTTTCAATTAAGTCAGATACAGCTGAGGCATTTGAAACACCACTTATTCCTTACACTTTTGATTGTGAAGAAATTGAATTTTGTAGCTGTACTCTTAGAGGATTTCAACATGGATGTATACCTTTAGCATTTWAAGGATATGTAAATGTATACATTAGAAACAACAGCAACAAGACCCAAACCAATCAAACAAAACAACCCAATACCAAACCAAACRGCAAAATAATAAACTCTGAAGGCTTGAGCAGAGTTTGTGCACCTTAGTAAGGTAATCCTGGGAGAGTTTAGTTTATTAAAAGCAAGGGAGGCAAGCTTTAGAGTTAGCTTTTGCAAATCTTATCTTTCAAATTATTTCTTTGGTTCAAAAAGTAGCTTGTTACGTGAGGTTTTTTCTATAMTGCTTACTTGATTTACACTCCAGCTTTGATGTTTTCTGCATGAGAATGATCTGGCCTTTGCCCCTTACTCAGTTTTGTGCATGCATGTGAACAGCATTTAACCTTGGTTAAGTTATAAAACTTCCCTCCTTTGAAAAGGTAGATACAGAGAGTAACTTGATGTAGATGATATCCCATTGAAATAGGAAGCATCAAACATAAGAATAATTTATGTACCAGGTAGGCAGAGCAAATCTCATGTCCTCAGATGCATTTYTCCTGACTAGTCCAATAACAGTGTTATTTCTGAGGAAAGGCTAATGCAGGCAAGCAGGTCCTGCTCACAGATGTGAAACTAGTTGGATTATTCCAGTCCCTTCACAGGGAGCTGTAGAATAGCAGGTTGATTGCAGGAAGAATTTTACACCATTCTCATTCAAGTTTAAAATCTGGCATGGAAAAGACTATAATCACTGTTTCCATTCTGTAGCTCTTGTGTGCGTGTATGATTTTAAATTTTTTTTTTTAAATTGTTCCCCCCCCAAGACAGTAACACAATGTTCTGGGTTTCAGAATTTGGGTGCAAAAGATTCTTTTTCTCTTTTTAGGACTATATGCTATAASTTGTTTAGAACAGTTCTACAGCTGTAACGGTGAGAGACAGGCAGTTCATTTCTGATAACAAAACAGTCTTGATGACGGAAAAACTCATGAAAACTAGCAAAGATAATTGCTAGAATGGTTTTTAAATTGTTCAAACTAGGGATCTTTGAAAACCAAATTTATCAAGCAATCAGGATGCTGCGAGTATGACTTATTAGTAGATCCTCACAGCAGCAGTTGAACAGAGGTAGGGTCCCATAGATATGGAATGAGGTGAGGTTAATAGGAACTCTGTATGCAAACAGGGTTTGTACTCACTATTTGCAGTTTTATTAGCCCATATGTTTATGAGCTGAAGAATTACCAAAAATTGAATGTTTCACCTTGGCTTCACTTTGTGTTTCCCTCTTTTTCCATTTCCACTCAGTTGCATTCACTTACCATGACTCTATCATACCTTCTTAGCCACATCTAGCCATCAGCAAACTCTAGTTTTGCATGTGTTATTTTTCATTGCATTTGTTACTCTACATTCCTTTCTTCACATCCTATTTCTTCTATATGCTTGCACAGGGAGCACTTAAATTATCTGCTGTTCTGTCTGTGATGCCTAGCAAAATATAGTCCCATTTGTGGTTGATGCCTAGCCATGTTTAGAATAGAAATGAAGACTAATAGTAAAGAGGCAGCAAAAAATGTAGTTTCACTTGAATAGAAGAATACCTTAAAGAGAACTGCAGAGACAATGTAGTTAAGGTGATGTGAGAAGGGAAATTTGTGTTAAAATGTACATCTACCATGCTGGCTTTGATCATCCCCTCTCCCTTTAAACAGAATGCACTGAACTCTTCTAAAATAATTTTACTTGTCTCTTTCTTAGTTATAAAATTTTTTAAACTACTTTTCATAGCTATGCTTAATCAGAGAAATGTTTTCTTATGAGCTTTCTAGGTTCCCAATAGCATTTTTTGTTGTTTTTCTGAGAACATATTTTTTTATTTAAATTTGTGTAGTAGTGTACAAATGTTTTAGTAGAAACTACAAAAATAAAATCTCCCAATGGATTACTGCTTTTCAGTTTTGGACTTTGGCCTGACATAACTGCAGATTATTTGTACTGGTGGAAGTTTTGTTTCTATTCTTCTACCCCAACTGCACAGCGTTTCATGCATCTTCAAGGTTGCACACCTAAAACCTGTATGTTCAACCTGGAGAAAATCTGCTAAGAGCAAGGGCAGCCTCAGGTGTGAGCAAAACAAACGGGCACACAAAGTAAGAGATGCTCACACGTGTATGTACGCTTTGCCTGTGTTACTTTCTATTTTAAGCAGYAGTGGCCTCGGTTATTGAGGGCACCATTTGATGAGTGTTAGTGTTGGTCTGTTCCAGCRGCAGTGATCTTGATTCTTTTATAATTCAATGCTTTGGAGGGAAGCAGAGGGGAGATAGTTGATTAGACAATGAATATGCTTTTTTCCTTTTCTCTTTTCTTTTTTTATCACCCTCTGTAAAGGGGGAACTGCAAAGGGAAGCACAACAATAGACAGGGAAGGCAGCCAGCTGGCCTTCACCAGTGCTCCAGACAAATTCAGCCTGGCCTTGAAGCCTGAAATAACCTGCCTGCCTATTACCATTAGACTGGAACGCAAATGTGCATATTTATATTAAAAGTAGGTCAAGACCACAGTGAACACAAAAGAGTGAAGACTTTTAAGAGAGAGCAGCATTGCTGGTTCTGTAAATCTATTGAACAGGCTTATATTTCTGCTCAAATAATTTTGAAACTCTTAATCATGTATTGATATTCTGAGATTTGTTTCTGTCATCTTTGCCTTGCTCCTTTATTGTTTCTGTCATCTTTGCCTTGCTCCTTTATTGTTTCTGTCATCTTTGCCTTGCTCCTTTATTGTTTCTGTCATCACTAATGGAATCCCAGATCATCATGCGGACACCTCCCTGGGAACAGACGTATGAGTTACAGACAAGTTGTGACAGAGCTAAAGTCTCCTCATGCAGGTGACATTCCTCAAGGGCCGTTTCAACATGCTTTATGTTTGACTCCTCAATGTGATACAAGTTAAGCTTTTCAAACTAGACAGTTGAAACCCAAATTTCTTCTACTCTTGACCCTTCCCCTGTCTCTTTAAGGGTCAGACTACTTCACTGTGGAACCTCTATTTGCTTGGTCCATCCCTTGTTTTCCATTTGGAGATTATAGTTATGATATATAGTTATGATACAGAGGTTATGGTACAGGTGTGTTGTTCTTACCTCATTGGCAGCAAAACATTGACCCTGTACTGGGCAGAGTACGTACCACTGACTATATTGCATTTTTARGGTAGGATTACAAGGCAGAATTTCTCATCTTATTGTCTTTCAAGGCATCTTGTTTTAGCGACAGCTGTCAGCTGGTGTTTCTCTCTTACTTTGGGATCATTTAGTGTAATATTAGCACTGTGGTATTGTTTGCCAACTGAGTCGTCRTTGGTAAGTCTTTCTTTTCAGAGGTGACTGCATTGACACAACTTCTGTTGTTTAATAGGTCATCTTCAGAGAATATTCAAAGCTGGTGGGGAAAATATAACTGCAAATGTGACTGAGGTGTTAACATTTCTGCTGGGGGCCAATCTGAAGTTACTGCTCTTGAAAAGGACTACTGTAGCACAGATTTCTTCTCCCCTGCCCTCCCTCATGAACTGAAGCATCATTCTGTACACACTTTATTATGGTGGTTTTATAAAGACACAAAAATGCCTTCACAGTGGCAGACCTTGTTGTTGCTGTGGTAAAACATAGGAAAATTCTAAGAAAGGACAAAACTCTCCTTCCTTTTTTGTTTCAACAGTGCTGCAGTGCCCCATGTGGGGGAAGCACCTGCTGTCACTGGAGCAATTTTTTTTTTCTATAAATATTGTAACAATTTCATTATATCAGACTATTTTAGTTGTAGCTTATCTGATGGGAGAGTAGAGATACCAAATGCATATGTTATCTCAGTAGCTCAGTTGTAAAATAAAATATTTTTTAACTCTTACTAAGCTTTCTTCAGCCTTTGTTTATTGTTGAAATTACCGTTTCATATTTTCGGCTTGTGTATATTAGTAAGCCTTTATAGAAAGTCCCACTACTTGTTATATCAGTGGATGACTAAAGGTTGTGATAGAATAGTGATCTTGTACTGGGAGATGTGCAAACATGTTTATTGAATTAAAAAGAAAATAAATAAAGGCTGTATATCTTCTATCACACTAAACTGGTTCCAAGGGCTGAGATTTTGCTTGTGTTTGGAAATACACCAAAGAAACCTTCTTAGTAATTATTCTGGAATAGTTATTTTAGTTTCAACCAAAACAGTTATTTTGGGATAACTATTCTGATAAAATTCCAAGCGTAGACAACTGTTAATAAACACAAGTCTGTCATTTTGTTCACACAAGATACACTTCCACAATTAGCGTTCTGTTTGCCTTCTCGGCTGGCTTTGTTCCACATGTCATTATTGGTGTCATCCAAAAAGGCTTTTTGTACTTAATTTGCCATGGCCTTGAAGAGACCTGTCAGGCAAAGGTTATAAAAGATTTCATCAATTTTTGGAAGGAAAAAGACTGAAATCTTAACAGCAAAACTAAAACCAAACCAACCAACCAAAAAAAAAAAAAAAACCCCAAACACAAAACAGTTCAGTGACAACTTCATTCCTGTTAGAATCCAGGTATGCTGTAAAAATTAAAGAAGCATCTGTAATTTAACTACCATGTATCAAAATGGTTCTGGAAGGAAGGATTTTCTCCAACTTTAGTGATCATATAATGACAGCAGATGTCTGAGAGGGTTTTTAAAAACTCTCCTGCAACTAAAAACAGTMATCCCTCACTTCTGCGACGAACTTGTTCAGTGTCATGTGTATTATTTCAAATTGCTGAGAGTGAACCTTTTTGTTATTTTTCTCAGTTTTTACTTAATTGGCTTTTCCTTACATGCAGTGTAYATTTTCCCCTTCTGAATTGTCTCCTAGAATATGGTGGTTTCTAACTGCTGTCTTTCTATCCTAGCAGCGATGCTGTAGGAGGAAAGCCAGATGTGTTCCTCGTTAACRGAGAAGGGGAGAGAAAGTTCTCATATTCACAAAAATACTTTGCTTCTAGCATTTTTTTCTGTTTTTCTTCCCTTTTTCTGTGTGTCGTCACTGAGGTGCTTGGCCCTGCTCTGATGTAGATGAGTGGTGTAGCTGTTGTGTCTGTCTTCCCAGGCTTGAGCTTACTTGTTTTTTTCCTTTTCATCTTCCTAGCTCTTTGTGAGATACCCCAAAAGGACCTAAAGCAACAATTGGACAGTAGTTAGGATCTGTTCTTCCCTTTCTATGCTGCTCTGTCCTTTTCTACCCCAGTCTTTCCCTGTGACTTCATTTAGAATACGTGGAAAAAAGCTTCATTCACAGTGAAAATCRGCAACTAAATTTTCATGACATAAAACAACTGTCAGAAGTTGCTCAGTTTTTCCCCTGCTGAGAAAGGAGGTGCTGCAGGTCCTACTGCCATGACCTGGCAAAYGAGCTTCTCCTTTCCCACTCCCCCATGTTTTTCTTAGCAAAACAAAAACTGTGAAAGAGGATCCCTCTGCTTTCCTTAAGAACATCAGGTAGTAGGTCTAAGGGAGAGAGAAGAGCTAGTTAAGCTAGCCCAACTGTATTGGCAGCAGGACAGCTGCATGACCAAAGCTAGGACAGAAATAAGTGTTTTGGTGTGGTGGTGTTTGGTTTTTTTTGTGTGGTTTTTTTTTTTTTTTTGGATACCAGAGGAATAAGACTTAGACTTTCAGTGGGAGAGATGGTGCAGGAAGCAATCTGAAGGTTAGAGCTTGCAAGTTTTGTGGCGTGCAGAGGAGAGCTGTGAGGGGCTGCTGCTTGCAGGCTGTGGTGTGGGAAATGAAGGGTGTATAGATAGACTGGCTTTGAACTGGTGACACTGGGATATTAGATTTGGATATATATTGGTTTCTTGGATGTTTTCTACATATTTGGTTGCATTTGTCAGCGTGTCCTGCAAAGTAGGATCCAGGGAAAAAAAAAMCCTGAATTTTCTCCTTCATTAACATAAAAACTTACCTGTTTTTTTATGAATAAAAGCTGTCTACTTTACCCTGAGTGTGGCTTTCTTGTTAATTTCTAGGTAGAATATGTTCTCCTTCGCCATGCCTTCAAGCTGTAGACAGACCGTGTCCATTTAACTCTTTCCTGACCAAAATAAAAAGCCAGTATTTTTCTTTTTAAACACGTTTGTGCAAAACCCAAAGTACCAAGAGCCCTTCAGCCCACCCTCTCTACCCTCCACATTCTGCTCAGTGGGTGCAGGGACTCRCCTGTGAGTCCAGTGGTAGTTTGAGGATCCATGAGAGCTGATGATAGTGGTACTGTTAAACTACTGATTTATTTATTTACTTATTTGTTTGTAACTTGGGTGATCGATAAGGGAAAGGGAGTCTACATGTCATATTAATGCTTTGCACAAATGCAATAACATTTATGATTTAATCTTTTTCCCATTAGGAAAATAAGTTCCTACCCATCGTGRCTGGTACAGTTCTCCTTGCCACTTCCCCAGTGATGCTCCAGCAGATTCGGTGTGTGTTTCTTGGCGTGCTTTGCTCAGCTAGTGTTCGCTCTGGCATGGTGGGAACTTTTCTCAGGGAGATGAACAATATCCTCATAAACAGCAGGGAGCATTGTGATAAATCAACAAAAGCACATCTACCGGATCTGCTAAGCTCTTCAGTGCAGGCTGTTTCTGGATCTCCTGGTGCCTAGAGTTAGTAGGAGCTCTCATTTTATTTCCATTTTACTTTGAACACTTGTCACTCTGCCTGGTGCTCCTTCAAAGCTATTGCTTTTCAAGAAGGAGAGAAGGACATTTGAAAACAACAGTGCTTCTAGATTAACACTCTCTTCTTTCTGACAAAAGCTGAGTCTAAGGGCCTCAGAATTGGCTGTGAGCAGAAGCAAGCATGAAGTGAAAATTCACTCTTCTTAAATAAAACCTTTCAGATGCTTTCCAAACCATGAATGTGTCACAGGAGTTGCCAGCCTAAATATGACCATGTTTCATTTTAAACACAATCAAATAAAAACTTTTACTGATCTTGGACAACACGTGATATTTTTTTTTTTTTAAAAATTTTTTTTTTTTTTACACTTAGTTTATAGGGGGGGGAGCGAAAACTCGGCAATCAAGACAACAGAAAAAGCTCCAGAATCTTTGTTATTCAAGATAAATGTATGGATTTACTAAAATAGAGGAGGTTGGCAAAGCTGAATTCCAATCAAGACAGCAATCATAGTATATACAGAGATCTGTTCAGGAAGCTGATTAGTCAATCAAAATGCAAATAATTTGCAATCTGCATAATATCTTGAAGTATTTGGTTTATGGATACTTTTAGCAGAGTTCCCCTAAAACATTCACTGTGTTTGCATTTGAAAGCGTGTGGTTTGTAAAAGGATTAGTGAACCAAAGCGGTGTGACGTGACTTGTCTGGYAGAGGGCAAGCTGTTTCTTTGAGCCTTTGTGTAGCCTCTGTGTGGATACAACTTTTTAGCTCACAGGCCTGTGCCTGTTCTCTCCCATAAAATTGTGTTCACTGTACTCAGAGTCCTTGGCTCGCAGCTCTCCTGTGAGACCTCAGCAGACCCAGCTGGGTTTTGTTTCATTAGAGAAATCTGTTCAGGTCCCGTGTGTGGAGCTATGGGAATAAATGATTTTATTTTCCTCCCYCCTCACCACCTCTATATCGGTTGTGGGGTGAAGGAAAACAAATCAAAGGCAGTGACTCAAAACAGATTTGAAACAACATATTTTTGTGTCCTGAGATGGTGTAAAAAACAGTTTTCACATGTGGAACAACTTGCATTGGTGCATTTGCAAGAAAAGACAACTAAGATCTATGTTCATTGTGCTGGAGGAGCGGGCTGCTCTTTCGTGTAATAATCCAGTAGTGAAGGTACCCACCTGGCAAGTGGGAGACTTGAAATCATGTCCTTCCACTGCCCAGGAGGATGCCCTAACCTCCTGTTAGACCTGTCCTATGTTGTATAAAAGAATTAAATAGCTGATGAGATATAACAAGAGAAGAATAACTTCACAGCCTGCTGGCAAGGATGCACTCTCGAGATAGGACACAGGGTTTTTACTCTCTGCTCCAGTGACTTTATTATTTGTTTCATTTTTTTCTCTGCAGACTTTGGCTTGCATACAGAAAAAACATCTCTCATTAGACTACATTGTGTATGTTTGGGGAAGGTAAGCAGGTATAAAGGTAAAGCATTGATACTGAAAGGAGACTTTGCCAGGGCACCTTACTGCATTTCTGTGGTCAGGGCATTTCCAGGATAGGGAGGATGTGGGACCGAATCTAGTCAAGCAGAGGAAGGAACTGAACTCATACCTCTGTCAATATGCATCGAGGGACTTCCAGRTACCTGCGGATAGCACTACTACTAGTGGCCTCTTCAGAAAGAGCAACTCTCTCTTTCTGGGAAACTTTCCACTGGCAGTGATCAGTGCAAAAGTATGGTGAGCAAGGATTGTCTGCTCAAAATTGATCAATATTTATTTGTCTGYGGAGCAAATAAATTTATCACGTAAGTGTAGCAGTACCATTATAATSCTTTATATGTTTTCCCCCATTTGCTTTATTTCACTGAATTAGGTGCAGTTTGTCTCTATGTTTTCCTCACAGGGGTTGTGACTGTATGAGAYGGGCACTTCTCTGTGACTCTGCAAGGATTTTCTCCCTGTGCCTGAAAGTCAGGGCTGTCCACAAAGCCCATCTGCCTCTTGTTCTGGGGGRCCGGTTTGTGCATCTCTGCAGCAGGCTTGTGGCAAGAGATTGGCTTTATTGAGCAATACGGACTGGATCGAGGCAGTTATTTAACTTTCTAGGGTTTATGTTGGGTTTTTTTGTTTTGTTTGTTTTTTTAACTGGAGTTTAACTCTTTTAGTGGGCAGTGTGTCAGTAATTGTAATACATGAGACTAGTTACCTCCTGTGTATTTTGCGCTTCAGAGCACATAAGTTGAAAGTTAATAAAGAATAAAACTTCCCTGCTTAAGATGACAGACACTTAACCCAGTCAGCCTGTCTCCAAGGGGCACTATCTGCTGTTGAATGCTCTCCCGAGCCCTGTGTATAGGCATCAAATGCTGTCCTTTATAGATGCTATATTACTCACTAGGCAATAATTTAAGCTGTACATAAGTGCATATGTATACAAAATAGAGGTAAAACATGAAAAATAATAGACACAATACGCTTCTTCAGAAATACCTCTAATATTAGCTAATCTCAGCCCTTTCAGAAGTGCCAGCTTTTCTTTATTCCATCCCATTGTACAGATTACTGCTTGAAGGCTTTTGAAAATTGACTCTCTGGTGGTTCATTCATTATGCTGTCTCCTTTCTTACTAACAGGCAGTTCCCAAAATGCTGAGCAGGACTGCCAGTAAAGTACCTGGAATCCTTGCCTGGTTGTACTAGAGAGGGAACATGATCAAACTCTGCTATGTTCTGGACAATGTAAATGGTTTTCTTGCTTTGAATATTATAAAAATTTCTATGTTTTAGTGTGGTGGGGAGAGGGACTAAAAGAAGCCAGAAGTTGGGGAAACTTATATAATCCTACTAATGAACACTGGCATCATGAGTCAAATGCTGGCATTGTGAGTGTGCACGGCAGCCAAACCCTGGCTCTGCCCAAGTCACCTGGGAATCTTGCCACTGAGTTCTGTCAGGCTGAAATTTCTATGTCAGTACTTGAAATTAGAGGAAATTTGGTTTAGCCTTTGTTTTAGCAAAGGATCTCTTTTTACAAAAATTTCTATTTTAAATTATTCTTGTGAAGATTGGCAATTATTATTCTAAATATAACTAATTGCTTAAACAAATAGAGAACTCAGTCTAATGAGCAGATACATGAGCATGAATGTAACTATTTATTTGGACAGTGCCATCTAGTTGTTGTAAAATGTAGTGTGTTTTTCTTGTAAAATTTAATTACCATGGCAAATCACAGCTCTATAAAAAAACCTTCAGTGTAATTTAAGGTTGTTTTCATCCATTATCTAAAGAGTTATTTCTTTGAAAAGATACTATTAATGTAAAGCAATGACTATCTTAATTAATGGAATATGTGGAGCTGGCTGTAATGTGATTTTTCCTGTGGTACACTCCATTAGAAAGACTTTATTTACAATGTAAAAGGTAACCTATGAAAAGATCTAATGGCTTTCTGGTTTTGCTGGAACATCTCTCCACCTCTTCCTTCTAAAACCCCCCAGTAGTCTTTTTCCATCACAGTTCTCACTGATAAAAACTCACCAAATGTGACTTTAAAAACTCTGTACCCAGAACATCCAGGGTCAATAATAAATATACTGTAACCCTTCAGATTTTTCAGTCATATAGAAGGAGGTCAGGCATCAATAACTTCTAAAGATTTTTTTTAAGAACTTCAATGGTATTTCGTGTTCCTTTGGCACTTGCCTTGCTCCGTGCCTTATTCTTGATTTGAATATTGAGCAAATGTTTAATATGACGACTGCTTTCTGCCCAAGACTGCAGTCTTCTCTATTTTTAATAACTGAGTAATCTTGCTTGTCTTGAATATGATGCCAAAGAAAGATTAGGAACATGAAAGCTATTTATTGGGAAAGTAAGTCCTGAGCTGGTGGAATAAATGTTATAGGAAATGTCAATATTAGTGAATATATTGGAAGACTGAGGTCTCTAAATTTTTTTCCCTTGTTTATTTTCTATCACACCTATAACTGAATGTTTTCTGAACATCCAACTTATAGTCAAGAGTCTTTTTGTGACTTGTTAATTCACTAGGTGCTAGTCTGCAATAAAGAGATGTCTATTTGGTCACCTCTTTAGACTGCCTTTTTTCTCCCCTCTTTTTAGAGGATTCATCTTATTTCTACAGAACCCTTTAATCAAAAAAGCAAACAAAAATCACCATTTATTCACTCTGTTTCTCACAGTGGTCTTTCCCCCACCCCCCACTCCCCCACGCCTAAATTGAATGAAACATAACAGATTGAACGGTKGTTTTTTTTTTTTTCTTTGAGGGAAAACTTCAGGTTAAAAAGATTCAGCAAGCACATGTGGTATTCAAGAGTGTTATTGAGTAGAATGATTTCTGGGATAATAGCTGCTTAATGGAAAACATCTTGCTCTTAAAATAAGCTCTTGGTACAACACTATGGGGTCAGAGCAAAGGACCATATAGTTCCCTAGGGCTGTCCGTAAGAGCAGTCAGTAGTGGACATGTTGGACAGAGTGTACTACAGTCATCACCTTGCTTCCAGCAATTTGTGGAAGTTGTGATACATGTATATGATAGCAGGGATAGAAGGCAGACCTGAAAATGGGACCTCCCATGAGATGGAGCACTTGCTTTTCACTGCAGTCATTACCCACCCTACCCCCCCCTCCAAGGAATGTGAATCACAGTAGCATGCCAGGGAGGAAAATCCATATGAAATAACATCATTATGCAGGAACCTTGCTCACACAGTTGGGGTAAAGGTTGAAATACTCTTCCTTGAAAACAGCGCAAGCTCTGTRTTGCAGAGCAGTTGTGTATAAGAGAATAGGTAATCAGTCTCACCTCTTTCTTGGCCTTGTGGTCTTAGACCTTGGGTTGCTCAAGGACTGAAAAATATATTGTACCTAAGACATCTCGCTGAGCATCAGAGGGCAATGCAAGTTGTCAGCAGACTGCCTTACCTGAACCTTCTGCAGCGAGTTCTGCAGAAAAAGTTGTTATTTCTTTGGCCAAGAGAATTGTTTGCATATGATGTGAATGACACCAGAAAAATCATAATATCCTTATCTTTAATTTCTGCTCCCTAGGGGTACCTCAGTAAATCATGATTAATATTGCTATGTTCACAAAACTCCTAATGAACCTGCAGGTATGCAGACAAAAMTTATTACTATAGCTTGGCTTCTGCTGGGTGGTATATTTGTACAAAGCACAGCTCTGCCAGTTCATTTGCGTTCATCTCAGTTTAATATTGTGCTATTCCTGTCCCRGCAAAGAGCTCCCTCTATAATGCAATCCTGACCTGCATGGTTCTGAAATCTTCCTTTCACAAGTATTTAACTTGTAGTAATAGTACCTGATGTTTAATTAAGCTGCACAGTCTGAAGTGAGATGTTCTGCAGGCTTTTGGAGGAGGTCAGAATTTATTGGGATGCTGGAAATAATTAGTTGGTTTGCACTAAAGCTTGAAAAGGCAAGAATAGTTTTACTGATATTGATCAGTTAGAAGTAGTCTGGGGCAAAGACTAATTGTGCACGATTATTTTATGACAGTTCACTTATTCAGTACAGATAGTCAGCAACTGCTAATGTATAGGAGCAAATAGTTATGGTTTGAACTAAGTCACGTCAAAATAGTTACTAGTGTAATCAAGTCTCTTCAGTGATTAAGATGACAATTTTTTCTATGTTGCAATGTCCTTTAGCCTTTTCAATGCATTGTTTAAGAGTGTCATAAGAGAGATTCTCTGGCTTCTGCCTGTTCAACACCTGGCTAGATGCTAGTCACAGCATCTTAAAAAAAATCCAAAGTATAAATTACTTTGTGAATTAGGGGTAACCTAAGGCTGAAAAACCAGCGTTTTCTTCACACATTGCAGAACTTGCCAGTTAAAAGCTATTCACATTGGAAACTTTCTTATAGTCTTATGCAGAACTTGAATAGGAGGAAAAAAAAAGAAGCTATATTGTCAGCTGAAGCATATGCAACGAAATCTTGTTGYTTTACCAGAATATACATAATAACAGCTGATTTTGCAGAGCATGTGGGTTCCATGGAGGCATCACTTGACAAATTCTGAATCTGATTTTGTATTTTTAGTTACTAATTGATTTATCCTACTGGGAAGTACATTATGATGATAATTTTTCATGTAGTTATTAAAAAATACAGAAATGTCAAACTGTCTTACAGTAGGATTCAAAACTTGTCAGGAGGGTTTGTTAATTTTTGGTTATTGACATGAAGATTGCAAAGTTGGGGAGGGATTCAGGGCAGGGTGTAACTTTTTTGAGGTACTATTATTTTCCAGATCTGTTATTGACAAGGAGCATAATAATCCAGAATATATAATCCAGACTCTGTGCCCCTGTTCCAATTTCAGAAGTGGCTTCTGTTCCTAAGTTATGCAGGTCCTTTTGAAAGTCTTATTTTCCATCAGGRATACCAGAAGAGTAACAATATACAAGGCCTTCCTTCACTTGGGAGTCGAGGCTGCTTCCAATCATTCTCGATGAGAAGAGACAAAGAGTGGCTGGAAAAAGGAGTGTTCAAAGTATGAATAATTCATTTCTTGTTTTAAATGAATGAGCATTCATAGTTATATTTTAATTGACAAAATTTGTTTTCAATACAAGTCACTATGAATGGCTTGACAAAATTTGTTATTTGCTTGTATAATGCAATGTGAGCAAGACATGCAATTGAAGCTCAGCTTCATGCTGGATCCCAGGTGACTGTGCTGTCAGCTGGCCCTCCAGATGGCACAGATCTTGAGATGACGACATGCTGGTTTATGAAGTGGAAAGTGTAATTACTGTGTTAACAATGCATAATGTTGGTTTTACTGTTGGTGCTAAAGCTAGAGGAGTTGAATAATACATCACTAAAATCTCTCTCAGGAAAAGACAAATGCTTTAATCCATGAAGAATGGCTTCACTGGTATTCTTAAAAATTTTCAAATGCCTTTCAAAAGTGTCTTTTCTTTTTACTTCTGATCCATCAACATAAGAAATAATGCACTATGAACAGAAGCAAAGACACTCATCCATTCTCCAACCATTTCATGACTTAACAGTGTCGGTTTTGAATGCAACCATCTGAATGGCCACTGAAATGGCATGTGAATGTGAAGCATGATTGTGTTTGAGATGCCTGTACAACCCATTTAAAATATTAATTTTGAGGTACTGGCTGAATATGTCTCTGACCCAAGACTGCAAACATGACCTATGAATCTACAACTAGCTTAGATCACCCAAGGAATTTCTTAATGCTTTTCTAATCTCTTTAGCTCTCTTGAAATTCTTGATATATTTTGAAGTGATGCATTACTAAGGAGATAGTAGTACAGTATCTTATAACTATGCATATAATACACATGCTCACACACATATATATTTCCAACTCTCCTGTTGAGCTGTTGGGTAAAAAAACAAACATTCCTCTGAGACAGTTTACAAATTACTAGGTGTTATTAAAAGTGTCATCACTGGTAAAGATTGATAAGGTTATTGCAAGTAAGAGTTGCTAGATTAAAATCCCCTAAGATTGCTTGGATTTTAAAAATCTTTTATTACAGTGCATATTGTGTGCATATACATATAAATACTAGGGTTGATGATATGTTGTACCTATTTTGATATTTTGGGCTTAAATAGGATAAATAATGAGAATAATAATTCTCTGTCAAAGACAACAGTGACTAATGGAGAGACTGGTAAAGAGAATATTGGCTGAAATCTCAGATGGCAACATCTCTTCAGTACAAATGGAAGTGTATAAGCCAAGCTATTCTTAGTTCATAAATTTGCTACCAGTTCCTGCATCTTGGATAAATTTTAAGTATGTAGGATTAGAAAAGCTGAATGCATTTGAATCTTCCCTCCAGAGAAAGGCAGACAGGTGCCTTTGTATTTACTGAAGTAGAAGGAAGACGGGCAATAATTTAAATTTCCGTCTAGGTGATGAAAGCTCTGAACTGATGCTAATTTATGCTAAGTTAATGTAGCATGTTTGCTACATTAATGATGAATGTGATGAGCAATGATGAACGTGATCATGGAGATAGGTCCCAATGATCATAYGTCAGCCCAGTTCACATCTTCATATCTGTACTTGCTTGTTTTTCTGCACACGGAGATGAGACGTGGCAGGATAGATAGTAACAGGACCAGTTGTGTGCCTATGGGTGTATATAGGACTGACGTCTAAAAGCCAGTTCCAAATTGTATTATCACCACTGAAGTTAAATGTATTTAAAAATAACTCTAAGAATACAGGACTCTGCAGTGAAATCGTTCCATGCTGTAAAACAACCTAGTGTATTGAAAAAGTGCTTGTATTTCCCAAATATTGTGTWGTTACTAACTTTGTGGTCTTGCTCTTCCAAGGTGTGATACTCCTTGGACTAGCTGTCCTGGAGTCCAGAATACATTAGTAAGATTTTGAAAGTGACTCTCATAATGAATCATATTAATAACTAGGGTCAAAGTGATACTTTTCTTGTTTTGCTTTCAGGCAGCTGATATTAAGTGCATTGTTTTATTCCTAAAATATTGCTTCATGTAATGTATAAGTAATATGTCTGCGTTACTGTTCTATTTTCAAGTGCGTAAACTCCTTACATCAACTTATCAAAACCATTCCTCTAATGGGAGAAGGAAGACTGTAGGAAAAAATTGAATTCACATGCCTTATTTTAGGCTGTTTGCTTGAATTCTGTCTGCTTGTACTGTGTCTCCAACACTAGAAAAAATTGCTTTGGTGTTTGGCTTTATAATAGCTGCCTTGTAAACCATCAAAGTATTTGTGGTTTGGTTTCCCAATTGTCAAGATTTTCAGCCGATGAGGGAACGTTAAGGAGCAGCATAAGCACCGCATGGAGCAGATCTTCCGTTCTTTCAAAATAAGTATTAGTCTCYCTTGAACAAATGCTGATACCATCTCAATTTCATTATCTCAGAAGTACCTTTCTGTATTCCTATAATATTTAAAGACTGTTACTATAGTCTGATATTGGTCATCTTAAGAACTACCTGCAATTGTTGATTTTTCTGATAAATGTCATCACTTTGCTTATGAAGAATTATGATGGCTTCATATACTTACAAACAGAAATGTAAATATGAATGGTTCTTGTAAAATAAAGCTATATTTCAGGCGCACTATTTAATGATGCAGAGGTCTAGATTTATATTAGCAATTTTCTTAAAAAAAAAAAAAATATTTAATACATGCCATTTTTAAATGTCATGTCCTGGTATTTAAGAATTCCAAGAGTGGGTTCTGGTAGACATCCTATATTCTGTTATTTTTAGTCAAACACATTGTTTTTAAGGATATTAAAAAAWACGGTATAACTTTGCAATGTTTCCTATCATCCAAACTTCTTAAAGAACAAAGTTAGTGTTTATGAAATATGCATCCATGGCAACTGTTGCCTAGAAAAATAAGGCAAAGTCTTCTATTAATGTCATCTTTCAAAATGTTTCTCTGCAGTTTATTTCAAGGTATTAAACGAATCCTATGGATATTAGTGAATTAGACTACAACATCAGAATAGATTTATCAAACAATCCTATTGTAAAATCAAGATTTTTGGAAAACATCTCATCAGGAAGATGTKTATTTTTCTAGTTGTTTAGGAAACTAGCTAGACATCAGTCCCTGTTACTGATGAATTCAGGTTCTCCAACTTCGACTTGCAAGGTGGATACACTCATGCATTGCATTGCTTTCTATTATAGTACAACACTGAAAATAATGAAGTGTTCYGATGTGGGGTTTTTTGTTTTGTTGTTTGTGGCTTTTGGTTGTGGGTGTTTTTGTTTTGGTGTTTTGTTTTGTTTTGTTTGTTTAACGATGGGAAAAACACCAGAAGGTTCCTGCATGGGATTTGACTTCTGGCTGAGCCAGTGGGAAAAGCGGAAGGATCTGAGCGTGTATAAACTGAAATACATGTAGAGCTGATCTTACTTTTCTCAACATGATCGTAACTGACCTCCACATTTTAAAAAAGGTAATGTTGAGCTCTGTTATTCAGTTTGGCCAGGTGAAATACTTTCTACCAATGTCTTTTAATTGCAAAGATGTAGATTTTTAATAATTATCACGAACATGTTCTATGGAAACGTGTAAATCATGGTGATAGCTCTGGTTTGCTGCCAGCTCACTTCCCTCCCCTGCTTGGCAGTCTTTTAGCACAATGAGAGAAAGCATGGGTTGGCTGATTTCTTAACAGCCTGTCCAGCAAGCCGACTGGGAGCTGTGAAAACTGAAGACCTAAGAAGTCCTCTTCTCAAGATCCGGGCACCAAAATCCTTCTTATCTAAGCTTTCAGGGCTCTTGGGGGAGCCCTGGCTCTGATTGAGATAGTTTTATAGTGTTATCCTACACCATTATGTGTATGTTTTAAAAAGCTGTTTATCTTTGGGTTCTTGATCCAAGAAAAGGTCTTGTTCCCACAAACAATTGTCTTGTGTGGAGACCACATRTGTCTCGGGAGAAGCTGACTTGGAGCAGTGCTAACAACATTGACAGTCATGAGCTTAAAGTATTGAAGATCAAAAAATTATTGGTGAAAAAACAGTGGAGAGTGATTTTTCCCAGCCCTAGGATAAATCTCAGTTGTTTTGACTGGGTGAGGAGAGTGTTTCATGTGGTTACGGTCTTGTCCCACGGGTGCTTTGGCAAACAGAGGAGTCCATGGCGAATTCGATGCTGTCAGCACTCGTGGTGCTGCTGGGTCTTCTGGCCAAGACCTGCAGGCGGGCAAGGAAGCTTTCTCTAGTGCTCCTTTGTCCCTACGTGGGAGAAAGAAGAAAACTCAATAGCTCTATAATGCGCTGGAAACAACATTAATATGCTAGCACTGTGTAGAAGAAAGGGGGAATCCTATGTTTTCCTCTTCCTATAGTTTGGTGATATAGTTAATGGGCAGAAAAAAAAGTATATGCTTTGTTRTTCATTGAAAGAAAATTGAAACTTCCTTAAGGTTCATTTATACAACTGTATAGAACTTCTAGATGTTTAAATTTATTGCTAGTTTTGATCTAGCTTAAGGAATATCTAGAAGATAAGGGAGACTTTGATTATAGAACTAAAACTAACACATACTTGTCAACATATGACATAATGCTGAAAACGCCATTGTTTTTCAGACTTTTTAATGCCCAAGTTCTAATGCAAGATGTCTGGTAATTGAGGAAAGCTGTGAAAGGTAAAGGAATGAGTTAGTTCATAAGAGTAACTTAAAACTGAAAATTATGAAGGCAAAATTCAGCATCTGCACGTAAACTGAGTAGACGGACGTAATGTGTTGGGTGAGAGGTGATGAACATAATTGACCCTCAGTTTACTGAACACTTACACAGCATCCTAGTCTTATACCGGTTTTGGAAATGCTTTTGGAAACTGTTTTCAAGTTGAAAGGCTAACAGGAGGAAGAATAAGAAAAGCATGAAACAATGTTTATTCTAAAGATTACACTTATTTTTATGTTTTATGACCCRTTTTTAAACAGTAGCTGCTCAGTGCTAGGAGGTGTATACCTTGGTTTATTCTCCATTATCTGAACTTACCACTGCCTGCAGAAGCATAAAAAATGGCAAGTGGTGAGGTGAGTCAGTGGATATTCAAGAATCAGTAATGATGTGGTTTGTGATGTGGATACTTCTTAAAAATTATTCTTTTGACRTGCAGGGTTGGGTGTGAACTTGGCATGTCCAGGGTAACCTAACAAGGGCAAGCTGAAGCATCCTGCTACTGGGGAAACACTGATTAGGTTCATGAACATGTTCAGCATGTGAAAACACTTCCTCTTCTCTTCTTCCTAGCAGTCTTTCAGTCAGACTATAACCCTAGATACATCCAGGAGAAAACGTATAGGAAAAAATAGGGATTTTTGTATAGAAGTATCTAGGCAAGTGCCTAGAAGTATCTGGGCTTTGGTATGAAAGTAAGGGATTTCCTGACTAGTTTATATTGCAGAAGTAAAAATCAACAATCATTGAAATATTTAATAGCCAATGTGCTTAAAAACACTATATAATCCTTTTTGGCTGAAGAAACTGATAAATTTGCATTGATCCATGTAAGATAGTTATTTTTTTTTTTCTTCCTTCTAAAGAAAAAGTATTTATTTAGAGACTGCGCTTAGAAGGAGGATTGAAATGATGAGACACACTTGTGCTTTGAGTGGTAAATTAATTGCATTTTCAAGCCAGGCTGTATATCTTAAAACCTCAATATAAATGCATGTATGGTATATCCATGGGGCATAACAGATGTTGCTTTATGAAGCAGGTATCAAATACRTAAGGCAGCGAGGCAGTGGTAAGCATCACTCTGTCAGATGCTGCGTAGCCTGAGGAGTTAATAACTATTATCAGTGCAAAGCTGAAACCATGTACTGAGGGGTTTTGTGGCTTTTGCTGAATTTTCAGCACAGTTTGTAGCACAATATGAGCATGTGAGGGATAAATTGCCAAAGCCTGTCTCACTGACACTTATCTCAGAAGAATTCAGTTGTTTGACTAAACAAAAGGCTACAGGCAATAGTGACTTTCTCTTGATATGCCCTTTTCTCCTCTGGATGACATCTGACAGGCTTGGGCAGCATTTTCGGCTAACATAGTTTCTGCAGCTGCTTGAAAAAATGAGACAAAAAGGGATCCCTGTGCTGGTCAATGCAATGCATTTGCACTGTGCAGTGTCTCTTTGCTCTAGTACACTTGGTCAGGTTTGTTTGGGATGCTTGTTTGTCAAGATCTGTCCTCATATGTGCCTATAAAATAGGAAGAAATAAAGGTCATTGTTGTTTATTTTGGCTAGAAAAAGAATCTCTTTAGAATGTTTCTCCCTTATGTCCTTGCACACCGTGCTCTAAGATTTAGCCACAAAAAAATTTTTCTTGTTACAAAAGTGTCTCGGTATAATTAAGCAAAATGTATTCTCCCCCCAACACTTTTATTTCAGTATTCTCAGTATCTCCAATCTGCACAAAACTCCTCTTCAGATCAATGCAACACCAACTCCTGCTGATYGGTTCAATATAGCTCAGCATTTTTCTGACTTGCTAAAGAAAAACCTTTTTGTATTTGGAATTGAATATTTGTGTGTGTGCATATGCATGTTTCCCCAGCTGCTGCTTTGCTGCTAAACACTTTGATTTATGATAGTTTCATTCTTATAATTGCTCTGTTTTTGCTACATAAAACAGAAAATGTTGTTTACTTTCATCCTAGATGTCTCTTATTKCAATAAACGTATATAGGCACTCTGGGAGACAAGGGAAAATTATGTTCTGCAAATGGCAGTGACCCCAATAATTGCCCTTGTAGCTGACAGCCAGACACAGCCATGGTAAGCACAGTATACAGAAAATGGAATATCCCCTTAAATGTAACAATAACATATACTGCTAATGAATATATATCAAGGTCCAGTTCAGAGATCTAGTCAGTCTCTAACTTTTGTTTCCACTGGATCCCATGCTGACCAGAAGAACAGTGTCATACAAACAGCACGGATGTAATGTTCTCTTGTGTTTTCTTCTTAGAAAAAATCCTGTTCCACCTTGAATGCTTGGGGAGTTTAATCACAGTAGAAAGAGAGGAGATGGTGAGCTTAACGAGCTGTGTGACTTCCGTCAGATGTTGTTGCAAATCATGGTGTTTCAGAGAAAGCTAACTGCGCTCCCTATTTCAAAGGCTAAAAAGTGCAACAATTATAAAAGTGTATACTTAAAGCTCAAACAAACTCTTTTCAAGGCATGCAGRGGGTGAAACTTCTTTGTCTTGAAGTAGCTAGAGGTTATTTTTTCTCAACCATTAATTTTCCATTAAACCAGATTTTCATTTAAAAATGTTAAGAAAGCATCACTTTCAATAATATGAAGCACAGATATGTTCTTAGAGGCTCTCTCTTTTTCATCAGACTTAATGGAAACTATGATGCAGTGTCCTGCCAGACAAGAAATAAAGAACATCTTTCTTTCCAGGTGTATCTTTCAAAAACACTAGTTGGCAAAACTTATGTGGAATTTGATTGTGCCAAATGCTGAATGTCTGTAAATGTTAATGCCATCAGAGCTGAGAGTGCACGCTACTTTCCACAAAGCTCAATATGTAGCATTTTACAAGGAAGCTGGTCCCTGGATCTCAGGAGATCTGGTTCACTTCTAAACTGATCTGTAAGCTTTCTCTGCATGTTCTTGGTCAAGTTGCTTCATCCCAGTCTACCAATTCTGGAGAAGGAAGTGATACATGTTTCATTCAGGAAAGTCTAAATGCCCATGACAGATGTCCTACACTTTGGCAGGGCTCATGCAATTATACTTTCTTTCGCAGGTAAAATCCTCCTGTAGTCAGGGAGCCTGCAGACTTCACAGTTCTCTTCCTGAAGGATTAATATCAGTAATTGCATTACACTTTAGTCTGTTTCTGAAATCATATTGACAACATGCGTTTTCCAAGAAAAATGTGTATTTGTTTATTACTGCACATTCGGTTACAAGGCAACATATCTGAATGCTTTCTCTATTTTCTACTTTAATATTCTTGATTTTTGTGTGTGTGAGGTGTATGTTTCTTAGAACACGCACCTGCTTTTTCACTCTATAGTGTGTCCAAAGTGTACTTTGAGTACCCCATACTGTAGATGACTTAAAATCAAGGTTCCTGGGAAAAAAAGTGTACAAACTGTCTAAACAGAGCTGTGCTAAGATGAACAATCCTAAAGACTGCATCTAATATGTTGCAACATACAGAATCCATGCATTTCCCTTTTCCTGCACTTGCTGTTAATTTCCTTGGGCTTTTTGCCCCACTCCCTTTTTCCTTGCTTTTCCACACTGTTTGTACTGGGAGGTTAGGACAGGCAGTGACCAAACAGTCTGGACCTTTTCAGACTGCTGTGAAATGTTTCCCCGGCTCCCATCCTTGTATCTTGAATCCTTTTTTGCCCTGTGCCACAGTTCAGAGTATGTTTGTTTGTGCTCATATAATGTCTTGAATAATGATTTCTTAATCCTCATTATGACTGAGTATTGACAAAATAGGCAATAACGGTTTTATGATATTTTGAAGACTAACAGAAGTTGCTATTAAGCATTTATATGCAATTGTTTTCTTATTTGCCATCAATTAGTAATTGATTGTTTGGGGGGTTTGTTCTTTCTTTTTTTCCTCTAGGCTTTATTTTTTCCTAGTGAATTTTTCAGCCTAATCAAAGAGTGTTGCTGAAAATGCACTCTTGAATGTTGTCTGCCTGACTGATTTATAACGGATCTCCTTCTGCACTTGACCCCCTACAATCAGCCTAAAGAGACCAAATTTATACCATAATTATTGTCATAGGTAAAAGAACTGCTGATCTTGGATTAATGAGAGAAATTATGCAGCTGAAGTTTTAAGAGATGATAATGCTCGGAATGTGTCAGTGGAAAGCAGTAGGACATTAGTGTAAACGTGTCCCTAAATGTAGTGACGTGGACACATGAAGCCAAGCTCACTACAGTGAAACACTGAGTTTGGTCAAGATATTAGGAAGTAATATCAGATATTATCAACAACAATTGTAACTTGTGAAGGAATACTCAGGCCAAGCTGATGTTAGAACAGGCAAGACTGATGTACCTGTGGTGTCCACAACAAAGGTAGATTGTTTTTGAGTTAGTCTAATTGCCTGTTCTTTATTTATTATAGCTTGTACTCTTCCTTCAAGGTTGAGACTTTGTGTTGTATGAAATGAGACCTAAAAGCTATTGTCTGTACTTTGACTTTAAAGGTCATTCAAATTAACACAGTGGTTTGTCACACCAGCTCATGTGGAGATACTGCTGAGCTCTGCGAGTCTGAGGGTGGTGCACCCCAGCACAGGGGAGCAGCACCATGGGGTGCCTTGGGTAGCTGCAAGCCTTCCAGATGTTCCTTCTCTTGACAGCTGGTTTCCATCCTGGAGCCACAGGCTACCAACCTTCAGTTATGCAGGTATAGCCACAGGGCTGCAATGAAAATGGTATCGCTGGAATGACCTTTGGTTTAAAAATAAATACCTAAACATCCCTCCTTCTCCCTTCTACAGAATTACTGAATATTTCCAAAATTAGGGAGAAGAACATAGGTTGTTTCAGTTTTGTATTCCTAGTTCATAGTCCAGCCTGACAACCAGTGCTGTTACCACTGCTGGTGAGCTGTAAGCCAGGGTGGAAACATCTCTGTCACTGATGCCAGTGTCTCTCGGTGGCTGTGGCTTGATGTTACACAGGGTTTGGCAGTAATACTGCCCTTTGATGTTACTGTCTCTCTCTCCTTTCTAGGTCCTCACATCAGCTCTCCAGTTGTGCGAGCGTGACTTGGGCTGCCATGTCTAGCATGAAACTAAACTGGCTTAAAAAAACCATATCTATATTTGTACCTACCTGAGTTTCTGTCAGTTCAAGCTGTAGCCATGCAAACAGATGTATCGGCATCACTGAAGAGTTAGTAGGAAAGGAGAATGAATAGTAGGGATACAGATTTGAGAAATTGCTGTATTGGTGTCCATTGCTTAGTAATGTCAAGCCACAGCTGGCAAGAGAGCTTTATAACTTGCCAAGCAGTCACTGTGAAATTCTTGTCTTGACTGACTCACCAAATATTCATTTTTCAAAAAGACCAGTACCTTAAAAGCTACTTCTTTTAGTAGCTTGAGGGAACAGGTGTGATTGCTATGCTGCAAGTGTAAAATGACTTTTACTGATGTGCCATCTTTTTCTGTGATCATGGTTCAAGAAATGCTTTGGGGTGAAAATTTCATTTCTGTTCACTCAGATGTAATTTCTAGTGTGATCAGGCAAAAGCTGTTCAGTAGGTTAAGACAATGAGCAGATCTTTTTTCTGTTGGGTAAACTTTCAGAATGGCTTTGACAAACAATCTGTATATGTTCACTTTAAATTTGGTGTAGMACTAATTTCATGAACTGTTCTGCTCAGCCTCTTTTGCTTCCCCTCCCTGAGCCTGTAAGCAGGAATAACTGGCTGCACACCTACAGAGAAAGGAATAACGGGCTGGTTGATAGGACCTGTGCAGAGGGTGGATAATGAGTTGGAATAGGAATCTATGATGTTGTGCTGTTGAGAAAGGCAAAGGTTGTATAGAAGCTGCAATACTGTTTAGAAGACATCTGATTTTTTTCTCCTGATCTGCTCTTATAGGGCTTTAGGTGTTGTCTGTGTCCCATAGGGGTGGTAATATAAGAACCAAATAGAGGGGACCAGAACAGGCTGATGTTGAGAGCCATCACTTCTAGCAAATGTCCTGTGAGGAAAGGTTGTGGAATTGATGCCGAATTTGTCCAGAGACAAAAAGACAATTCAGACTGTGGCACTACATTTTTCAGATAAGTGAAAGGTAAGGAGGATTAAACTCTTCCCTCTCTGTGTACTAATAATGAGCAGGGTGCTTAAATTACAACAACAGTAGTTTATTAGGAAAAGTTTATCAGGAAAAGCTCTAAGGAACAACAGGAAAGCACTGCAATAACCTGCCAGGGGAGACTGTTAAATCACTACTGTATAACACGTTCTTGAAGATTGCCACCATGCATCCATCTGGAATGGCACGGTGTTATTGATTTCTCCTTTAAGAAGGAGACGCAATTATCTTCTGTCTCCTACATAGGTGGGAAAATGACTAGGCAAGGTTAAAACTTCAAAGCAAGTGAAAACAGCTTCAGTATGGTGAAAATGGAAGAAAGCAGTTACGAAGAAATGGGCATGTCAGCAGAATTAAGAATCTGCAAATGTGTGATGTGCTAAATCAGTAAACACTTGCATAGTATGTAAAATATGTACCATATTTGATACGAGGTAACAAAGCAGTTGTGTCCCGTGAACAGTGAATGTCCCCGTGGACCCGCACAATGAAACCAGGTCAAAGTCCCCCAGATTTTGCAGGTATGTTAAGTGCAGCACACGTCCTAGATTTACCATCATAGAACAAAAACTGCAATGCTCCACCAGATGCCTGAAAACTGGAATGCTGAAAAGGGAGCAGTTTGATAGTCTGATGCAGAGCTGCGTTAATTAGAGAGCATCTTAGCACCAGAGCTATGAAAAAAATTATCAGACACGTGTACTCTGGTGCAGCAGTCGGAGAAGAGCTGGCCGAAAATGGCCGCAGAGTATTAGTTTAATGGTGATTGTTGCAGAATGATGGGGGAAGGCTTTGGCCAAACTGCCAATGTCTTGAAAAGGTTGCGAATTCAAACTCCCAAGGGAGTTGTGCCAATTACTGTAATACATTCACTGTATGATTTCATTATTGATCATATCACTTTGAGATGTGATTTGCAGTCCTACTGCAATGTTAACAAAATGTGTCTCCCAGGTCGAGATTACACTCAGTTCTGCTTGGCACGCAGATTGTTTTGGGGTTGAGTTTCTGTGTCCATTCCCCCTGGGGAAAAAAAAGAGAATTTTGGATAATGAAGCAGGGACAGGGAGGGAGGGGGACTGGCCCTGACATCGAGTTGGCTGCAATTTGCTTTGCCTGAAATCATGTTCTTTCAGATACTGATAGGTCTTAGGGTTCCCTCGGAGAAAAGCAAGGAGGGGCGTTCTTGCTCTTTGTGCAAGATCTGTTCTGAGCCTTTTTGCTGTTATAATTAGGTTTTTTTGCCCTTGACAGTGTTAGAGAATTTTCTATTGAATTTGCTAATCTTATCATCTGCTGAGGCACAGAACTGCTAGAAATAGTCAGACATGTTAAAGGAAGAAATCCTCTATTATGCCACTTAGCCAATTCTCTGGCACTTGCCATTCCCACCAGCACATAGATGAGTGTTTGGGCCTGACAAGGTTAATTGAGAATAATTATGAAGGCATTAAATACAGAGCTATTATTGTTAGTTTTAAAAACCAGGTTTTGTTATGGAACGTTGTTGTGGTTTAACCCCAGCTGGCAACTAAGCCCCGCACAGCCGCTCGCTTGCTCCCCCCCGGTGGGATGAGGGAGAGAATCGGAAGGGTAAAAGTGAGAAAACTCGTGGGTTGAGAATAAAGACAGTTTAATAAGCAAAGCAAAAGCCGTGCACGCAAGCAAAGCAAAACAAGGAATTCCTTCACTCCTTCCCCTCGGCAGGCAGGTGTTCAGCCATCCCCAGGACAGCAGGGCTCCATCACGCATTAACGGTGACTTGGGAAGACAAACRCCATCACTCCGAACGTCCCCCCTTCCTTCTTCTTCCCCCAGCTTTATGTGCTGAGCATGGTGCTATATGGTGTGGGATATCCCTTTGGTCATTGGGGTCAGCTGTCCCAGCCATGTCCCCTCCCAGCTCCTTGTGCCCCCCCAGCCTGCTCGCTGGTGGGGTGGGGTGAGGAGCAGAAAAGGCCTTGGCTCTGTGCAAGCACTGCTCAGCAGTAACGAAAACATCCCTGTGTTATCAATGCTGTTTTCAGCACAGATCCAAAACATAGCCCCATACTAGCTACTGTGTGTGAAGAAAATAAAATTAACTCTATCCCAGGCAAAACCAGCACAAAGGTGTGCTACAGAATAAATCCAAGTGTGCGTGTAGTTACGCACCCAATGCAGCTAAGCTTTACAGACCTCGCCTACAATTTTGCTTGGAAGTAAGCAAGTGACATTTGCATTAGTGACACCTATGGCCAGTCTTGTACTAAATTGGAGACTAAATTAGAATAGTCCTATGACGATCTACCTTAAATTTGTCTCTAGAACCTTCCAAAGCTATGACAATAGTTGCCGTGTAACACTGCAGTACAGTCAGCATCCTTCTTACCAGCTTCCCAGCACATAAGTTATACCAGCTCCATGTTTTGGCCTTGCTCTTGCTGTGTGTATCCTGTGCTGATTCTGGGCCACCTCAGCATTCACTGTGCCGGGGAAGTCGCTGCTTAACTATCTGAGCTAATCAAGAGACTGATTCGAACCACTGAAAGGGCACGAAGGAACTCGCTGGAGCTGAAAATCCAATCGTATATACATACGCACACGTACATGTATATGCTTATATATCCTAGACAAATAGGATTACATGTATGTATATAGGATTACATGTATGTATATCTAATACCTTTATATATGTATGTATACATATATTCTGCTGCTGAAAAGTTACTGAAGAATAGAGAGAGATTTAGAGGCACTATTAAAAGAGATTCTGTGAGGTTCCTAACTTTTCTTTAATTAGACAAGTAATTCTTAGTTTTTAGAAACAAATATTTTTTTTAACCAACAAAGGCCTTTCTGTAGATTCTATATGGCTGGTTGGTTTGTTTTACACATGTAATGTCAAACAGCAATGGAATATCCTTTCCACAGAATAAATAGGCAATTTATTTAAAATAACCTTATAATAGATGGTTTTGACATCTACAGTAAACCCAAGAGCAATAAATTATCTGATTAAAATCTCTGCTTTCTGTTCTGTGTTGGAGAACTCAGTCCATAAGCAGAGATCCAGCAAACTTGCAAACCTCTAAGAGAAAACAGAGTAACGGTAATTTCTTTTGTGTCATGGAACACATGGATTTTAGATAACTTCTAGCAGGTTGAATGATGCACTAAGTTTGAAGCAGTGTATTGAAGTCACAATCTGTATCTAAGGAAGAATTGAATCTTTCAGATATTACACAAATTCTTACTGGAACATAACTTTTGTAAGGTGATCCTTTCATCACAGATATATCTGTTGGTATGAAATATAAACATTTTGCAAACGTGCAATCTAGATCAATAATAGGAGATGATTTTATTTTGAAATTCAACCTCTGCTAATACAGTTTTTTTCTCTCTATGCTTTTTTATCTTAAAGAATATCCGTTATTTCAAGCAAGTAGTTCTAAAGAGTTTAATGGATTTTTGTGATAAAAGACAACTAATATATAAGTTCTAGTCCAATCTGCTGTTTTCAAAGCTACAATAAATTCTCCAAATGAAGGGCACATTTTTGTTTAAGAATTATATTCCAAATGATGAACTAAAAGTTAAATAGAGCTTTTAGTAGATTGCAAATGATGAAATTTGAATGAAGAAAAGCTAGTCAGAGTATTGAACTCACTGAGAAATATTTTGAAATTAATAAACTTGGGAAGAAATCTAATGCTGTTTCTGCTTGGCTGAGCTGTTAGAACCTCTATGGGCATTTGGAACTGTATTTGGAAATAGCAGGGAAAATTTTCCTTTTTGTTTTCATGGTTAGATAGACTAGGGTAGATGGGTAGGTTAGAGTCCAAAGCTTTTTGTCCTTGATATGTGATTCCTGTGACTCTTACCATGGTCAAGAAATCCAAGAATGGAAATGCTATGTACCTGTTTTCTGAGAAAATTAAAAAGGGGAGTAATTGTATGATTGTTAGCACTGGCCAGGAAAGGGAAATCTTTTGCTGAAAAAGAATTTTGCATCTTCCAAATTGGAACAGAAGTTTGTCTTTTATTTGGGTGGTGGGGGTTTTTTTTGTTTGTTTTTAAACCCAAATAAACCAAGCAACAAACAAAAAAAAACAACCAACTTTCTTGAAAGAGACTTTTCAGGGGACAAGATACCTTTTGGGAGAAATTAAATGAATGGCTCAATGTAAATTGGGGTCTGTGTGTTTTGACAGCAAATAGAAATTTTTCTGGCCAAGGGTATGTGATTTTTGCGTAAAGGAAGTTTTCTATAATGAAATTATTCCAACAAAGAATTTCCAGTTGTCTCCAACTGTTATAATTCTGGCTATTAATAATAGCATCCTCTGTATGCAGGTCTTCTCTAAATACAAAAGGAAAGCAGCCCCTGTTCTTAGACTTCACTCTACTATTGTTCAAAAAGCAAATTGTTTCTCATCTTTCAATGGCTAAGTTCTAAGAAAGATCAACTGCTTTTGTCAAAAACAGGCCTTAAAATTGCCTCATATTTTAGTATTCTCCCTATTGATTGAATCCTGAATATCCTGTTGGCAATGGACTTCCATAGCGTAACTCTTCAGCCACATACATTGTCTGCATCCCGAGGCAAATACAGAATCTGTATATCTGTATAATAATCCGGAATGAATATAAAAAAGGATGTTATAGATCTGCTCACAGACTCTGAACAAGTTTAAACAAACTGACAAGGATTTCACGCTGTCTATAACAAATGCACATATTTTAGGTTTTAGATAAGGAGGGTGCCTTTCGTAAATGAACCTACTTAGCAGCAGAGCTGTATTTGGAAACTGGTGAGGAGAGGAACTGAGCAGCGCAGTTCACGTGATTTCAAATAGTAAAAGACCAAATACAAATCAGACTGGAAAGCTGTTAATGATTTTGCTTTGCTCCAGACGAGACTTGATCTGTGAAGATTTGCGACATAGTTGGTTGTTTGGGACTGCTGTACTTTTGTGCAAGTATTGTTGAACATTTAAACATATCACGCTCACAAGACTGAACTGAGAATGTCCCAAAGAATCTTTCAGCTGTTACTTAAACCAGACAGTGAAAGCTGTTATGGCTCTATAGTTGCCATTACCAGTAGTTATTTCTTTTCACACTTTCAGTACTTGTGTGTTTCCTCACAGTTTATCATAGGAAATAACATTTTACCCCCCAAGGTTAATAATTAGAACACCAGTGACAAAATTTTATATTTGGAAAAAATCGCTGCAAGAACAAAATGATAATTACTGTAGGCAATCCAGAAATACTTGATGGGCACTCTGATTTGTGAGATAACTAATTTGCTAACCGCATACAGTACAGCTACGGTAACTTTCTAAAATTGTTTTGTCATCGTAATTATACCTTGTGCCAGCAGTTCTAAGCAAAACTTGCTATTAGCTTAATTGAGGAAAGAAATGAAGTGAAAAATATCTGATCTAATGGCCCAAAAGCTACAGCAGGTGCACAGCAAACCCAGGAAATAGATCCCTGGGGCACACAAAGGTGAATTTGTGGTCCTGGAGCACTAAAGACAAATGCTGCCAATTACTCCAAAGGTGCTTCATGAACAGATGCACTCAATGCTTTTGCCTACTTTTGAAACAGGTCTTGGAATGAATTCAGCTATCCATTACTGTAGACTTTACCAAGTAGGTGTCCTCATACAGGGCTTGGTTGTGGTGCTGGGAGGTGCCTCTGCTTTCTTCTCTACCAGAAGGGAATAACTGAATCACTGAGAAACTGAATGAGGAGCATATGAAACACAGTATGGTGGGAATGACAGCTGATCATTGTGTCTCCAAAGAGCAGACACTGGCAAGTTTCACTGATGTCCCTACAAGTTAGAGAGCTGGCCTTCACTGGCAGAGAACAGCAGTGCTGATGATAACCTACTCCTGTCCCTCCTGAATCCTTTCTGGAGAAAGGACAACACCTGCGTTTGCTGACTGCGTAGCTGCCATCATGCAGAATGGGACTGGAGCCTACTAGACTTGAAGAGCACAAGGAAAGGAAAAAAACAAAATTGTTCTTCAGATGTAAAAACTTCTATTTTGTGAATTTAGCGCATGGGCTCCTAAAGAGATGACATCCACATGTACTTATGTTGCTCTAACTGGTGTAGAGTTTTCTGGGCAAACGGGGAGCAGAACCCCATGATTTTATAGCAGTGCCTTCTAATACTGCTGCTGGAGATTTTAGCAGCAGCATCTTCTAAAGTAGCACTAGTTACAGTGCTGACTTCCACTCTTGCGAACAATGCTGCCTTCTCAGCAGGACTCCTTTGGCTTGCTTTAGGTAAAAAGGATTCCTGTGCTTTGTCTTGCAATACTTATAAATGGGGGAAGAAAAAAAGAGACTAATATTATTTTAAATCGCCAGGTTCTGGGTTTTCATTTAATTATTTTGCTGTTTATTCTTCAGTGTCTAGGGTAAGGCTGATTCTCTTGGTTTCCAATCTGCCTGATTGCAGTTCTTATTTTGAGTGAATTAATGGGAGGTAGTTCTGAAGTTCTGCAAAACGATCAGAGAATCAGCAACTCAAATCGAAATGATTTGCTTCATCTTTTTGAAAGTCATTAATTTCTCCTAGAATGCTGTCATGATATTTAGGCTAGTGAAGGGTATTATATTGTCCTGGAAAATGCTGCGTATTATGTGTATTGATGAAATTAAGTAGTGATTTTTCCAATTCAGGTGCTTCCATTCTTAATTTATATTGTTAACCATTTTTGCTAGAAAACTATATGGAAAAAAAGGCAAATGTCCACACAGGATGAGATCTTCATCGTACTGGCACTTTTTGGATCCATTTGCAGTTCTTGCTCCCAGGAATTTATCATCAGCTAGCAAATATTAAGTATGGTGAACTTTATATATGCCTAAGAAAAAGTAATTTAATCATAAACACATGGATTTAAGGTTAGCCCTGCTGATATCAGTGAGCAGGTTAAAATTAATTATGTAATCTGGCCTTGGGAAATCTACCTTCAAATAGCTCACTGAACCAAAGTATCAAAGGTCAGAGATGTAATGGTAACTTCACTCACATGACTTGTCCTTACAGTGTTACCAGAATGAGGCTTAAAATGCTTACTTACAGTGATTATTTAATATGTTTCATAGCCGTGAGTGTGTTTACCATTTGTAGCTATGTAGTAATAAAACAGTGATGCTCACTGAGACTGTTTTGGGGACAGCTATCATTCCCACTGGCTCTGGAAAGCAGTGTCTCCTGTGTTAGAAGTAACAGCAAGGACCGTTTATGGCAAAATACTTTTCTGTTCCAAATTTTTAGCTATTGTGACTTTAAGGAACTTAAATCCTTTAAAGAGCTTATTTTTAACTGAGAAAATACTGTCTCTTCTTCCTTCCCTTTATTTTGAAAGCTGATGTCAAAGAGGTGAATTTCAGATCAAAATGTGGCACATTCTTCATACTAAATTGGAGTTTTTTATCAAGAGCAGCCCTTGAAGGGTGGTGCTACCTGATTCTTAAGATTGTAGGATAGGGTTCTCTCCGGGCCAAATGGGATAGCCTTTCCTCTTACTGATGTGTGTATCTTTTCTCAAGGAAAAGCAGATGTATAAATAACTGTGGAAATATTGAAATACTTCTTTTTAACTTGAAGAAATAGTGTTATTTCAACAGTCATTAAGGGTATAAAACAGAAACCTTAATTTGTCTGCATTTTTTTTTAAAGACAAGCTTGATGAATATATTTGTTATTTTAATAAATCTCAAAATATTATGTAAAACTCTTCAAATCAACTACAACTTAGCAATCTGTCTTTTTAGCCACCTTTTGCCCAAAAACCTCTGTCCTTTCCTAGATATTGTGGTTTTGGCTCGCTTTTTTTTCCCCTCTACCAGATTGTGTTGAAGTGCTGATATTGAACTCTGCAGAATTGATGTTATTTAAATATAATTCTTTCATGGTAATCTAATTCCTCAGACAAAATTTTGAAGCAGCAGTTCAATGATGTAGAATTATTTTTTTTTTTTTTAAAACCACAGAACCTCCCCTCAAAACTCTCCCTGAAATTTTTAGTCAAAACTCGTATGTTTTCCCAAGTCTCATAGATAGGCAGCATGTAGAAATAGTGATTCAGGGAGGTGGGCGCTTAAACAGTATAAGTATTAAACAAATAATAAATGAAAGTTCTCCTTAAAATAGCCATTAATCTTTCATACTTGCATAAAACAATCCAGTTGCTTACGAACTTCAAATGATGCTATCTTGCAAAAAAGAATAGACCTCTGGTGGATACTTATTCTCACTGGGGGGGGGGGGGGGGGGGAGGGAAGGCCTTAACATCTTCAAGAATCTGGACCAAAATACTTTGGGTAATTGCGAAAACTGAAGTAAGTATCTTGCAATCCTGAATAAAAGAAAGACAGTACTAAGTATTTCCTATCTTAAAATAGCAACCTGCTAATGCTTAGAGCATTTCTTTTCAAATGCCTTTAATGAGATTTCAGTAACTGTCAAAAATAACAAATACTAATAAATATTAGGTCTAGAAGTGAACAATATTTTAGGCAATAGAACATACATCTTAGCAGTAGGTGTTAATTATTGACAAGTATATGAGTTTAAAATTTGCAAAAAATATCACATTAACAGACAATCTGCTTAGGAAAGGTTTTAGTACTTAATTAGAACTGAAGTGTAATACTCTGTCTGGGGCTTGATTACCTTATATTTCTGCTTATCTGATTATTCTGGTGTTACCTTCCTCTGATTTTATTGGTTGATGTGAATAAGCAATCTAATCAGTCACATTAGCGCAGAATCCAAAGTCTGAGGCCTGGATTCAGTTCTACAAATAAGCTGCAACTCTACTACTCCCTAGCATCTGTGCTTTAAATATTCTCTATAAAAGTATTTTATACAAGATGCTTCTAAGAAACTCCAATTTTTGGACTGGGGAATAGAAAAGGGATAATCATGATAACTTAAAAATCAAAGTTTAAATCTATTTTATGATAAGCTTATCCTTAAAACTCTATATATTTCTGGAGGAGAATAGCTGGGATCATATTTTTGAGTAGAAGGCCAGCAGTTCTTAATGGTTGTCTTATTTTAACAGAGTTAAAAACGTTTACATATGATGGTGAATTTATGTCAATACCCCTTACGTCTACTACCTGTAGCCTGGTTTTCAGGAGCAGCAAACAAATGTCCCACAGGCTCACCCAAAAAAACAAGAAATATGCATGTAATCATATACTTAACTAACAACTTCTGCCTGAAAGACCATTAATGATCATCCTCAGAAACCACAGTATCTAGACTCACAAACGTACATGCAGAAATATTTTTAAGTATCTGTTTGAACAATAGTATAATTCTGTGGTTTACTTGTCTTAAAACGACGATTTGTTGGCTAAGGTGACATAGCAACAAGAAGCCGTTTTTTTTAAAGCTGCATGTAGTATTTTAATTGCATGTAGCAGCGTTGCTGATGCAGAATTAAATACGAGATCTGGCCGCAGTCAAAACTCTGCCTTGATTCCCTGCCATACTGCTGTCAGACCCGCAGTGTTTGTAAAACTGATTTTGAGGGAGTGTTCATATTGCAGCTTGTATATTCTTCTGCCTGACGTGCAGTTGCCAACAGCTAGGCATGTTTAGAGCAGTCTGACACTAATATCCAGAGAACTATTACGTAGAGTAATAATGTTCACTACCGAGAAAGTGGAGCTATGTAGTTGTACCTATTTGTTTATCTCACTTAAATAAAATTATGTTTGTAAATTCCTGTGAATAGATTGACTTGAATAATGACTCTTATATGTTTTAAATATCCTTGCAGTTTTTGCATGCAAATCGTAAAATAGTTTCAGAAGACAGATGGATGTCAAAGCTGGCTAGTTCACCTGCTTTACCCCAGGGCGGGATCAGCTAAGTCTAAACCACTTCTGACAGATGTTTGTCCAAGCTGGTCTTAGCAAAGCTCCTAGGTAACCTCTTCCTGTATTTAATTACAGCTACAGCTAAAACCTTCCGTTTATACCTAACATAAGCTTTTCTTGCTGCCATATACAACTGTTACTTCTACATTTACAGTAGAAGTTATCTACAATTGTTTTGCAGAACATTTAATTTCGCTATTCTTTGAGGCAATATTTTGTGGAGGATAAAACTTATCCCTGCACCTAGTCTTGTCTTTCCCTGATTTCGTAGGCATTGTTCATGCAACTGTTTCTCATGGATCATGGGTTTAGCACCTCTGATCACTTATTGCTCTTCCATCCCTGGTCCAAATCTTTCCTAGGAAGTGGTGCTTGAAATTCAACAAGATGCTTCTATTGAAGCCTTGCCAAGGACAGGCGGAAAGAAGATGGACTTTACAGATTTACATGGGGCTAATCTGTTCCTGTACCCAAGTCCGCTATTTGCTTTCTCCTACTTCATATTCAGTTTGTGTTCTGTGGCACCGTACAACATATTTCAAATTCAGAATTGCTCAGCAACTAATCACAGTTTATTGCTTGAAGTGTTTGCTATTCGTAATTTGCCAGTCATAACATGGTTACCTAAATCATACCATGGGGTTTCCCCTTTCTTTCCTGCCTGGTACAAATAGATGGCTAACAATTTACAAGTGTGAGCTCATGTATTTACAGGGTGAATGATCGCATATGTGTTCATGTTATAGTGGAACAATGTCGTGATTTCCCTTATTTTTCTTAAGCATCTTACTGGTGTTTCCACACTCTCTTCTGTACTCCTATTATAGCAGATTTTTAAATCCAGTTTGGATGGGCAGGATAGGCAGTTGTGCTTTGTGATGGTTGGGTAGTCTGGTTTGGGGTTGTTTGTTTTTTTCCTACTTCAATTTTTTCTTGACAGATTTTCTTAAAGATTATGTAGAAGCAACTTCAGGCAATGAGGTGTTCTGTGTACTCAAACCCTTTGGGCTGAACGATATCAAAGACGTTATTAAATCAGCAGACTTTACTTTTTCTTATCTTTATTAAAATAATATACTACTAAGTGCTAATACCTACTTCAGATAGTTTGTTGACCTGATTTCATTACCAACATGCTATGACAGGAATTTTTGGTGCCCTGTGTCTCAGCAAAATAATTTAGTTTGTTCTGGAGAGCAAAGCTTAAAATAGCTTATACCTACAATAGTGCAGAGTTCTTTGCATCTTGAAATTATCCAGTTTTTGTTTGGTGTGTGGGTTTTTTTTCTCTTATTAAATGCTGGAAGGAGTATATATTTTCTTTTTCTAAAAAGTTTTAAAATATTTTAAGCATTTAATTTATCCATCTATTGAGAGCTTTTGCAGGTCCTGGGAATCTGTTTTGAGGCAAGACTGTTCTCTGCACAGCTATGAAAACTCTGAAATTTGAAAAAATATTTATAAAAGTCTTTTTGAATCTCTGAATGATAAATTTATTTCTAATTGTACTTCTGTTGCTAGAAAGACTTTGAATTCTTTGCTTTATTATGCATATTTATAAGGCTTGTTTAAAAAAGATATTCTAAATTGTGGATAAAGCTCCCTTTAGAATAACAGGATGAGAGGATTAAATCTCCCACAGATGTTCAGTATATTAATATCTCTTCAACATCAGTTTCTCTGTAAAAGAAAAGCATGTCCACTAGTAATATTTTTTTCAATTAGAACATGTATCTGCGTCCTATATGTTATCCAGCTTGTATGTTCACACAGTTCGCAGTAGCATAAAAGCCGAAGAACACAGAGGCACGAGGACAAAGTATACTGCTTCTCTGCCTGCCTTTAGGGGAGGAGGGAAAGCTCAGAATGAGGTGGGGTTTTCTTTCTTCTCTCTCATGGGGGTTTTGTTCATTTTTGCTTTGTTTTGATGTTTGGGGGGTTGTGTGTGTGTGGTGGGGGKTTTTTTGTGTGGGTTTTTTTTGGTGTAGGGTTTCTTTGGGGTTTTTTTGTTTTGTTTTAACATTCTGGGAGGACAGATCAGTAAGCCCATGTTTTACAAAGCAGCTGAAAACCACTAACATTAGACCCTCCGTTGCTCTTCTACCAAGAGACTGCATGTGCAGGATGCCAATGTAATGAGCGTTATGTTCTCTGTGCCTATTGACCTATGCTAGCCTTACTTCATGGAGGGCAGCAAAACTGGTAGCTGAAAAACTGCTGTCCCTGTCTGTTAAGCTCTTTGCAGAGGAGAATGTACCAAGATCTAGTGGAGTGAAATACTGATGTGGAGGATTTGCACTAATTTGGTTTTTGTTGACAAAAGCTCTATTGGATCATGTGCCAGTTTCATGGTTTTTGGGCAGGTAGCCAACCAGTAAATTTACATTGTATAATCCTATTAAATTAATGATTAAATGAGTATTGGTCTACGATGGAGCATCCCAACTGATACTGAATTTTTTTTTGTATCTTCATTTTAGAAAGCAGGCATGAATGCATGATAGTAGTTTTTAAAAAGCTGTCTAATGTTCCATTCAAGCAAGAATGACAGAATTGCATCTTGAAAGTTCAGGTGGTTAAATATAAGTTAACGAATTGATTAAACTCAATTAACAGGTGGAACATGGTAGGCTAACTGGGCAGTACCTGGACTTGCAGATATGTGTAGTCTTAATTATCTGACAAGGAATGTAAGGAATTTATTGCCCTTTTTTTGGATGATCAAAAAAGATACACACCTGCACATTAATACTTATATACAGTATATAAAAATATGGTTGATTTAGCTTTGGGTTTTGCCTGTTTGCTTTGGTGAGAGCCACAAAACTAAGATACAAATCTCAGGCAGATATTCATTAACATGAATATCTCTTTTCCTTTCTGTGCAGATAAAAGAAGTCCTGGCAAAGCTAAAGAGGAAAATTATCTCTGCTGTGCCAGTGACATTTCTACTGAATGCATTGGCTTAATGCAAAGTTAATATCTACTTAAATGCTTCCAAGACTTAGTAAATGGAAGTACAAATTGAATATTCTGTATAAACAGTTTAATTTAGTTAAATATTTGAAGTTGTGGCATAGCAGAATCATGAAAATATTTGCTGAAGTTTACTCCACTTTTACAGTTGCTTTTTAGTAGCTGTGTTTTAGATTGTGTTTGATATTTTTTGATATTTTTCCCAGTAGCCTTCCACACGGGTGTAATACATTATACAAAGCCTAGGATTTTGTATGAATTCTTCTGTAGTAATAGTTTTCAGCACGTTGGTCTAGATCTTCCTGTTTTGAATGCTGGTGGCAAGAATCCTATTAATTTAACTGGGAAAAGAATATGCCTGTTTAGAGAACAACCATGTGTTGGCTTTTGGAAAGACTTGATGCACAAGTGTATTAAAAAAAAATTATATATATAAATATATAAATATATAAATATATAAATATATATATAAAAAACTTCCATACCCAATAGTACATTGACACATGTATTCATGGGTATTAAGAATTGAATGTCCAGAACAGCTGGGCCAATTCTTTTCACTTTAGCCTAATCTCCCACTCTCCCTTTTATCTTAGGGAATGTGTTGGCAGTTGTGGTGTGGGTGTTTGGGTACTGTTTATGAAATCATTATCTGTTACATTTATGTTGGTCCTGGGTTATATATTTTAATCTGGGCACGTTAATGAGTCTGTTTATATATATATATTGTTAAATGATGATCAAAGTTGCTAGCAGCATTGGCTAGCCATGTTTACAAACTCTGAAGAAACTGTATCATAGACAGTTAAAATCTTTGTCAGTAAGACTTTCCTCCTTCTATGGAGTCTAACAATTTTTCCAATTTTTATGATATTAAGAATACAGTGCCTGTTTACCTAGTGTGGAAGATACCTACAATAACAGCAATCCTTGCTCAGTAACTTGCCAGGTGGAAAGGTGCAACTATATTTAAATGTCACCTGGGGAACACTGAGAAATTAACTATATGATAATTACTAATATATTCAGCTACCTGTTCTCTTCTTAATAGATTCCTTGTTACGAGGGCTGGGTTCAGTCATGCTGTAAATGGAGAGGCAGAGCAGAGCCTCACTTACTTTTGGTGCAGTGCTGTATTGAACGGACAGACATCCTGCTCTGTATTTAGAAATGGAAGCCAAGGCAATGAGCTCTGCACGTCCACCGAAAGGTGGTGAGGTTTGTAACAGTCCTCCACTTCTGCTGGGGAGGCTTATAGTCTCAAGATGGCCCTGAACTTTTCTCCCCACTACAGAGGGAATGCCTCCACCTTTATTTTGGCAAGCACGGCCATGTTGGAAGAGGTTAGGTGGTAGTCACAGTATCCACTTTGGAGCTTTGTCACATTCATATGAGGTCATGTTTGTTACTTGGAACAATGGTGTAAAACCTGTAAGTGAAGCTAAGCTAGCAAAATAATTTTAATTTAAACTCTTTGAACTAAAAATTTACTTATATGTAAACTATGAGAAAATCATCAGCTTCACTTCTTACATACTTTTTTTCCCCACAAGTGTTATATAAACTTCGCTATTTCATTTGATTCCCTTTAGTTTTGTCAAACTGTGCTGATCAAAGTTGGTAGTCTGTTTCCTATCTCTATCCTTTCCTGTGCAATGAATGCTGAAGTGAAGATCAGAATTTTTTTTCACTTTGACACTTGCTATTAAATACATGGAAAATTGTCTTGCAGTCTGACACACTTGAAATGACATTCTCATGTTTGACATCAGCATTAACATTAGTGCTTTTCATACAACGGTCTCATCCAGGTTCTTCAAAATGAAGCTTTCAGAGTTTTTACTTTCCAAATGAAAGGTGATGTGCCCAGATTCTAGATAAAAAATTTTAAACTCAAATTGGAATTTTTAATTTTTGGCCAACTCTAGCTGACTACCATTGAATTTAAGGAATATTTAAAAACATACAATAAAATTAATCCTTAATAACAATAGAGCAGCTGATAATTAGTCTTATTTTGCTAGAAATTATTGATTTAACAAAAATTGTTACCTGAGGCAAAATGTTCCACTGGAAACATACCCTGAAGGCTGAACATGGAACATCAAATAGCAAATATCTCCAAATGGCTACTTGTCAGCTCAGGAGAAGTGGAATACAACATGCTTTTTCCCTATGTGCCAGAGCCAGACGAAAAAATAGCTAAACCTTTGAAACTCTGTAGTGTTAACTAACCCTGAGAGAGGTAACCTTTTAGCTGCTGCTCAAAATAGTGTCCAAAACATGATTGTTTGTTTGTTTGTTTTTGGTCAGGAGTCTTGCCAAGAAATTCTGTTTTGCATTACGCTTGTTGGTAACTCCTGGTGAAAAGATTAAATATTTAAACCTTTTCTTTTTTAAAATTTAATTGCTACTTGAGAAAATAAAACTCTTTATCTGCTGATGGTACTTGTTGATGCTGTCAGCTTTCAGGAACAGTCTTCCAGAATTAGAACAGATTTGATAAAACCTTTAAAGGGAATCTAAATTGAAATTGCTGAGAATATAAAACAAAATGGCAAAATCCATGTCCTCCGATTTGGCCGGATTTCTATGTAAAAATAGAGATAATATTCTATTGAAGATGCACACACACACACAAAAACATATATACACTATATATAAAAAAGTATATACATGCGTACATAGTCTGTATGCATGTGTGTCTATGTACATGTACATTTAAATACACACTCACCATTTTTCCCAGTGTTGTTACCCCATCAATTTGCCAATATAATTTTATTTGTATCGTTGAATACAGTCATGATGATGAACTTTTATAGAAATTAGTTTTGGCTTTTAAAAATTTATTGGATTTATTCCATTGATTCGAGTAGTACTAGGCAAAAAACATTTGCGGTCTATAATAAACAATCAGTACTTTTTTCTCCCCATAACACAGACATCGCTGGACTTCTGATTTCATTGATGAGAAAACTTTACTAAAGTCCTTATCAGAAATCATACTGAGCACATGGTATAACTGTGTGGGATCAATGTGTAGTTTTGTAATATATAATCATTATGTGGCTAAAGTAGTTTTAAGTTTCGCTGTGTAAACAGCCAGTTATGAGTTAAAGTCAATGCATATGTTGCTGTTATGTATGGCAAATATTTTTTAAGAGTATTGGTAGGGGAGTAGGCACAAACATCAAATTACACCACTTCGTCTTGATGTTACTCCATAAAATAAGACTTCATGCTATGCAATTGTTGCTGTGAACATCTCCCAGTGGTCTCATTCTTTTCCCCTCATTTACTCATCCCATGTGGCCTCGATGTGTGTTGTAAAACTGTCCATGTACAGGCTGCAGAATTTTCTGGAAGTTGTAAATTTGATATGTGCAGTGACCAGATGATGGCTCCGATGTGCTCCTACTGCTGCGGGCGGGGACGGGAGATGAACCGCCCTCACCTTCCAAGAGGGAAACTGCCTCAACTCCAACTGCGGTCTGTCCACTACAAAATAATAACAGAAATGACAGTTCTCTGTATGCTCTGCAATGCAAGGGTTCAAACAGTAGAAAAACCTGCCTTTATAGTAGGGGTGATAACTCAGCACCTTCCAAGCTTAAGCAGGAGAGTGAGTTGTCCCCTGGATATGCTCTGCAGAAGACTGAGCTCCACATTGAGGCAGAGCAATGGGGCTCCTTTCAGACATTTTTCAACTGATCGGATCCTACCCTGGCCCCTGGGGCTTCACCAGCCACCCCCACGGACATCAGGCACTGCCTGAAGCTGGGGTTCCATTCAGGTAAAGCCTGCAGGCAGAAAATGCAAGAGGTGAATCCGAAGGTGAGGATGTTTACAGCAGTGTTTCTTGTAGAGCATCAGTCTTCCAAAATTTGGTCCTTACTAACAAAGTTATCCTCCTCTGCAACTGGTGTCATATCCAAAAAAATGTTCATGTTAACAGATAGAGTGGTGACTCCTGGTGTTTAGCAATGATGGGGACACTTTCTGTAAGTGTATTCTGCAACACTTTCTCCTGACTCACTTCTTAAAATACTTCTCTGATTTGAAGACTACTCAATAACGCTGCCAAGTGCTTTAGCAGAGGGGTTTCAGACAGCTAGATTATTTATCTTGGTGCGCTTGTTCTGCCACTGTTCCCAGAAGAATGTGCTGAGTTGTGTGAAGCACAAGCGAGACATCAATCTACTGTATGTGGTCACTGAACTTACCTCCCCCACCATCCGATTTAGTCACACTATTAGGTGTTTGTTTTACAAAACTTTAAATATTCCTCTGCAAAAAGAAGGTAAGGATATGCACTGCTTCTTAGAGAGGCTGAAAAATTCAAAGAACTGTGTATTTTGATGTAAATATTTTTGTGGCATGCTCCAGAGACCATTTCAATTTCCACCTCAGTCACTTCCTGGGGGAAGAAACTTTAATATATTAAAAAAAAATCCAGTTTTTTTGCAATGTCATCTCATTGCTAGTCAACTTATAGCCAGTTGTCTTTGGCCATATTCTGTTTTGAGATGCTTCCATTAACTTTGTTACCTAATGACCATAATATTTTATTTCGGTCATCAGTTATTTAACTGGAGCAATTGAGAGACTCATTAAGAACTTGCCTAACAGTTTGACTGCTGGAGCAAAACCAAACCTCAGTGTAATCAATTGATCTGTTCCTATTGGAAAGGGGTTTTCTTAAGTCTGGAAAGAAATAGAGTCAGTTCTTGTGATCTGCACTGTCCTCATACCAGTGTTTTACCTGAGTAGTGCCCTAATAATGGCTACTTGTTCCTGTAAGCTACTGGTTTGCAGGTGGGGAAAGGAGATGTTAACACTGACAAAGTTTAGAAACGGAAATCATAATCTGATTTCTGGATCTAATAACAGTGTGTAGTACCTTTGACAGATTAAGTTTTCTTTACTTAAAGAAAAACTTTTACTTAAAGAGAAACTGCATTTCAGAAGGTCACAGAATTAGGTCACTTGAATTGTATAATCAGGCTTTCAGAAAAGCAGTGCTGGTTCAGGTTTTTGTTTATTCCTGAGGGTGGGAAAGCCTTGTTATATTTGGTGCAGCAATATTTGTTTCACTGACATAGCAACACATGGAGCATTATTCACAAAGACCAGAGATTACTTCATTACATTGAAGTGATTACCTCATAAACAGGAAAAAAAAAATAAATTTAGATTAAGCCCTTGCATACCGTGCCTGTTCAACATTAAGGTCTCCACTGACACTTTCAACTGCATGATTAAAAAAAAAAATTACAGATTCTAAAGTTTCTTAAGAAATTTAAGAACAGTGTCTGAAAATTCCTGTGCAGTCTCAACCGTCATATAAGGTCATCTTGCTGGATTCTGGAGAGTTAAAAATTTGTGAATTCCTCATATGTATTTCTGGGTTTTGTTCTTTTTATTTTCTACAGTCACACAGTAGCCATTTATCATGTGCCAGAACTCAAATGTTTCTCTGCTTGGCTTTTTGATTGCGTTCAGCATCACTAATAAACCACTCTAATTCCATCCGTTTGTATTGCTTCTGCTTTCTGTTTAGATTTCCTCCTTTACCTCTCAAATAAGCACTGCAGTTATCATCTGGTCCTAAAACTCTTTTTAATCCACTTAGCTTGCATAGAGCAGGCTTAAAACTCTGTTCAGGGCAAGGCTAGTCAGAAGCTGATTTTTGCCAAAGTATGCCAAGCCATACTTAAGAAGCAAAAATTGCAGTGTGTACCCTTGCATGTGCATGACTGCAAAGGTTTTGTTCCATGTGTCATACATATTATTGAGGTTATTCTGGCACTGCGATTCCCCCTGTGTTTGGATGTAAAATGGCAAGAGATGTGAAGTGCTTCTGGAGATGTCTTTGTACTGGGGTCTGCATCCTGCTTGCTCATCACAAAGCCTGGCCTGAGTGCCCTCTTCCTTCCCCCCCGCCCCCCCCCCCATTGACGAGGTTCTTACTAAAAGTTGTTTCCCAAGCTGTAGTAGATGTGATCTGTTGCTCAGTTTTTCCATGTGTGTTTTTCAAAGGAGACAGAGATAAGTGATGGGCTGACCTACAAAGTCCTATAGCGTGCGGAGACCGGCACTGATTTTTAGAGACCCACGGGTAGCTAGAGGCTCTGTTGATACCCCTCTCAAATATATCATGTAGCTCCTGGTAATGCTGGCATGCGAGCAGAGCTGCCTTGGAAATCTGGCATCTCTCCATGTCACAGCATTAAGCGGGCATCAGGCTCTGGAACTTGTACCACCAAGGTGTGTCAGCTCCTGTGAAACTAGCCTGTGATAGCAACTGTCCTGTGTGGCTTCCTGGACAGTCTTCTCTCATCAGTACCTTGCATATAATTGTGGTCCTGGTCCATGAAAGTCATCAGTTGTCAACTCTTTGTCCTCCTGCCATGAATAGGTGCCAAGCAGTGTTAACAGGAGAGCTGTTTTGCAGCTTTCCAGAGATGAGTTAGGGCAGATGGGCATACCCATAGGGCTGCACTGGGGACATGAGAGCAAAAAGTGCATGTAAAGCCATAAAACCTGCTGTGATACACTTGGAAAGCTGGAATGGGCTAAGGGGAACTAGACGTCCAAGTTTCTCCTGTGCTACAGAGTGGAGCTTGCCTTTGAACTGAGGCACAGAGTGCAAGTAGGGATTAGCAACCTGTCTTGAAACAAGTAACTTAAACTGACAGTATAGTTTTATCTTCTGAAATTACTAAGGTGTATTTTTTTTACTAAGCCTTTTCCATCTTCTTCCAACCCCCAGTGTAACTCTTTATAGGTGCTATTAAGTAATTCAGTGAACTTGGCATTGTGGCTATGATTTTCAGTAGGCTAGGAATTAATGTCCTCTATTATTGCTTCCAGTTATTGAGAAATATAGATGCGGACTGACTTGTTAGAGACTTCAATCAAAGAAAGAGGTAAATTTCTAATTTTCTCATGTAGCTTTCAGTAAATCTTCAATTTGTCATGTAGGAACATTTGTGTTAATGTTTGTCACCCAACTGACTAAGAATACATGGCAATGAATTAACCAAAAATAATTCCTAGAAGTGCTTCTAGGAACGTTGAGGAGTAGATAATGGAATCATGTTGAGGGCAGTCCCACTGTAAAATGAAATATGTGAGAAGAAGGTTAGTTTTGGTTTGTTTTAATCTTCCAAGATAATAGATTGACAAAACAAGGAAACTACAATAATAAAAGGAAAAAAAGTCCTGGAGATGAACTGGACGGTGAAACGGGTTTGAACATCTGAATGTCTCCTATGGTGCGTGCACATCTTGTGCTGCTCTTGGAGACTTCATTCTGTAATCTTCACAGGTACGAAAGCATTAGTATGTGAGAAGGTCAACATTGGTCAGATCAAAGGTCCACACTGGCTCACCTCTTGTTTCCAAGTGCAGCCAGCAGCAGCATGGAGGGCAGAGATGAGGACCAGGACAAGCATGCAGCGATGTTTCTGCAATATACTCATCAAAAGGGTCTGTAGCACCAGGTCTTTTCAAGCCAGAGATAGCAACTTTGTGGCATTATCCAGACTTTGGAGTTAGTGACATGTAAAGGCGGATATATTTATCCTTAAATGTTTGATGTGTCCTCAAGGTCACACATGAGGTAAGTTGCAGATAAATAGAATTCAAATCAGACCAGTCTCTATTAGTAAGACAATTGTTTTGCTCACTTATCTTACCTAATAATTACTTTGTCCCTTGCTATGTCTTAGTTTGCATCTTAGTAATGTACATTAGTATTTCTGTTTCATAAAGTAAATAAGACAAAAGAACTATGTTAAATAAACACTCTAAATTTGAGGTTTTAGAAGTAGTTACAAATAGTTCTGCATCTACCACAAGCAGTGTTTTTTTCATACTTCAGTATAAGACAGAATATTTTTCAGTAGAAAAATAACTGAATGCTTCAACACTAGTAACTCATTCCACTAACGGCAGTAGACAGTCAATGGATTACCACCGCGGTTTAAAGATCTACTAATCTTATTGAAGAACTGAGCTGTAGAATATAAGGCCCTTTCTTTTCTCTTCACAAAGCTGTTTCTGCCATATTTCAAGCTAAACGAAAACAGCTGCATACCTCATAAATTATGCATTCAGAGAGCACTCTGACATTATGCTCTTCAAAACGTAGTTAATTTTAATCTTTCTCATGTAATTTTTGTGACAAAAAAGATTGATGGTGCTTTGTTTCCTCCTCCTTTTGCTGTAATTTTGACAGTGAAATATCAGAGTATATTAAGTAGTCTATTAGACATATGATCTTAAGGTAAGTAATTCTTATACAGACTATGACCAGAGAAGATGTAGCCCATCTATTCCACATCCAATATTTCATGAAGTGAATCCAAAATATAATGTGACGGTTATACCTAAAAGAGGTCTTCAAGCATCTGTCCATTATTGCAATGTAGTTAGTAAGGCCGTGACAGCCTAATTTAGACATTTCTTTAGTGTTGTTTGTTGTAAAGCCCTTCTTATTTGAACTATGCTGATTAACTCTAGAGCAGAGGTAATGCTCTCAACACCAGAGTGCTTAGAGGCTGAAGTGTATGGTAGAAAGCATCTGTCCAAGAGTCATGACAGCAGCAGAGCCTCAGTAGTCAAGTGATGTTCTCAAAAATAATATTAATAAATCAGGTGGAAAAATGCTTGGATGGCAACTGTTGTTAACAGATTATTCTTATTTCTCCTTTTTCTAAATGCAGTGCTCGTTAATGCACCAAGAAAATTTGTTCAGGTTCCTCAGGAAATGATACATATTCTTTTCACTTTTTCCTTAACCTGAATTTCTCTGTTGTAACTAGTAACCTTAGAGATCTGCAAATCCTTGTTCTCCTAGTACCTCTTCTGTCATTACTGCAAAACTGAGAGGTTTTTTTGCTATGGACATGACAGCAAAATACTTGGCGTGGCAAAACATACATGAAGTTTATGTTATTAAGAAGTCTTGACCTGTCTCTGAATCCTGGCATCTACTAATACAAACAAATAATGTATGTTTCTGTCATGATCTGTGAAACTTTTCTGGATTTCAAGAACATTCCTGCTCAAACCTGCAAAACAAATGAGTTGTGAAGGGTATTTTCAAAATCGAAATTTCATGCTAAGAAGGGAAACTGTTTCATCCTGCTTATGTTTCCTTTCAAAAAAGCAGGTTGTTTGCGATGTTTTCCAGCTTTAGGAATAAGATTCCTTAATTCAGAAACAAACAGCAGTTGACTGTCACAGTAGGGACTGAGAGCGCCCTAAAACCTTTTTATTGGCTTCATATTGGCTGGCAGTGGAGCCCCAAGAACACTCGCAACTGGGTGACTCATAGATGACTGCTGTCTGTATCTGCCTGCTGGGAAAATCAACTAGAAAGTGTGCTTTAAGCAGCTGTACCACAATTACAGAGAAGTGCAAAAATGAGATGGGAGATGCTTTTCGCTCTTTGCAAAGATGCTCAAGGGACATCTCCAGCTCTTGAAATCCTGCAAATGTTCCTTAGGCACAAGAGTCGCAAAGCATTAGAAAAAGGCACTTCTAATTCAGTTCACATCTTTTAAGCCAGACGTATGGTTCTAAAGTATAATTTTATTCCCACTGTTATTAAATTCAATAAAATTCTAATGATAAAGTGAAAACTCAGCTCAAATCTTAAGGATGTTTTTGCAAAATAAACCTCATGGTTCTGTCTTCCTTCTCTTGCAAGATTTGGACAATTGTTTCACTCCATAAATCTTGTAAATTGTGTAAAATGAATTTTAATCATTGCAGTTTGCAGCTTTTTTTCTCTAGAATGATAATCTTGAATTTTTCTTTATGATAAGGGAGATGCTTATGTTAAAGCCACATTTAAACTCTTTAATTGGACAAAGTAAAAAGGATCAGTGAAATGGTTTTAGCCTGACAGTATTTTAGCTGTTTTTCATAACATTCAGGATTTCTGAGATAAACATTATTCTTAATTTAAAAATGAGGTAGATTTATAAAATGTATCTTTTCTACACATTATTGGAATTATGGGAAATGTTCTCATGGAAAAATAAAATGTAAGTTTTACCATCTTTATAAAAAGGTAGGAAGAAATATCTTTTCAGTGTTCCATATTACTGAATTTTCTTCTTCAATATATAAAACCTAGTAAAGAGAAAAGACAAGACCTGCTGATACTGGCTGTGAAAGCTGGTTGCCTAAAGTCTACATAAGATCATTTCTTTATTGTGCAGCTGTACACTGATAGTCATCTAAATATAAGTACTAAGCTTCTAAACAAGAGATCTGAAATGTCTTGTTGCAGCAGGGTGGTGCATGTACATTCAGCTGGACACAGTGCATAGCTGGAAAGCTCTTCTAGTATTTCATGTCCAATTTTGACTTCCACACCAGAAAACTGTTGCAAATTGACCTTAACGCCTGCTATTCTTTGGCTTTGTATTTTTAATTGGGGTTTAAAGTGATGAGAGGATCATAGATTTATTTTACTTGAACTTTTAATACCCTTATGTTAGAAAAACTGTGATTTGCTGACAGGAGATGGTCTTCAGCATGTGACTAATATATTTTAGGTTCCTTAATAGATCTGATAGTGTTGAGTGACTTGAGGGAAATGTGCAAGCTGATTGTAAAAAGCAAGTAGTGAACTAGAACAACGTTAAATCAATCCTAATGCCTGTTGTGTCTGGTTATGTATAGAGAAGTCTTGCAAAATAAGTGTAAACTCATGCATATTAAAAAGCTTCGACCTTACACATCACTAGGAGGGCTTTTCCAATTCAATTCTGAGAACAAGTAGGCAGAGACAAAATAAACTGGTAGGGATGTTAAGCAATATACTGTTAACAGCAGGTGAGAAGATAGGAAACAAAATGTAGGCTCTTCGTACGATTCAGAAGGAGGTCCAAAACAGCTCCATTTACCTCTCTGAGCTAACCAGAGGCCATGGTGAGCTGAGGGAGAGCTCTTCACTCCCTTTCTGGGGTTTGCATGTGTCCATTCAGGCTTGCAGGGAGGCAGTGCCAATCACATAGGTACCATATGCTTTTTACTGCGGGTGACTAAAAAGTTTTTATTTCTGAAAGGACTGAACAAAGCTAGGTCACYTCCAGGGCTGCTGTTGGTAGTGGTGCTATTGTGGGTTTGGTCTGCAGCTGCTACGCTTTTAAAAACCCCTTTTTGCAGTTGCAGTTCAAAGATGCATCAGCTTTTGGTATACCTCTGGAAATATATATACTGTCACGAGTAGAATACTTTCATTTTTAAGATGTTATCTGGGAGTATCTTAGAGGAAGGTTGACTTAAAAATGTCCTGTGCTGTTAAGGATACATTTTTCCAAAAGGAATTATTTCTGTGTAAAGAAAAATACTTCATTGTTATATGATGTGAGCAGATAAAGATGTGGTAAATCATATTTTGATGGCTAAAGTAGCTTTATTAGTCATAGATTGCTGATTTTTAATTCAGGAAGAAAATTTTATGACTTGGATTTATATGTAAAATCATTGTATACTATTGGATCAGGAGAAACAGCTTGGAAATAGGGTTTTGGGGTGTTTTTTGTAGTTTAGAAACCTTTGCTGGACATACAACAAAGTTAATGAAATGCCTGTTCATCAGGCCTGAGAATGTCTAAGACTTAGCCTAATCACACGTTACCTTTTTTGTGATGCATCTTAGCAAATAATGCTTTCAGCTCAATAAGACTTCTGTTTCTTGCATCATTTCCTATGTAAATGTACTTTAATATGTAACACCCTATATCAAATGGCACTTCAAATTTTTCAATAATTGTAAACATTAAAAGGTACTTCTAAATGACTGAACTAGTTTTATTATAGTGCTGGTGCTCTACTTTGCAGAGTTTCCAAGTCCACCTGAACTGTGTACAATAAATGTCTTGTGTTTGTGTAATACCCACGTACCACTTTTGTATCATCTGCGAGCATTACAGAATAATAAGAGTTTTTAAAGCCACCCACAAGCTCAAGCTTGATGGCTTAATATTTTCCTAAGAGCTGTAGTTCTCGTCAACGTTGGCAATATGTTACTGTATGCCGTGGCCTTCAGGCATTGCGTCCTATGCTGAAAATAGCTTCCTAAAACCTTGCAGTGCACTGACACGTGACTAGGCAGCATGGTGGAAGCAGCTGTTTGGGTATGGTAGCGTGTCACACCAGCTGCTGTGCAGGCAGAACCCAAACCGTGCTATTTATCAGCAGATAAAAGTTCTGTATTTTTAAACTGTTTCTGAGACTTGGGTTGTTGTGAATACAAGCAGCTTGTTTGGGTCTAAACTCTATTCTTCTCCAGTAGATCTCTCTGCAAGACCCATGGTCTTTGCTGAGTGCTTGAGTTAATAGGAATCTGCCCTGATTCTCAAAATATTTGAAAAAGTAGCTCTAGGAAGAGTTTGGAGACATATTTCTCTGTTATCTTCACTTCTACTATTTCTGTTAATTTTTGAAACGGTACTGACACATAATGATTGTGCTCTGAAAAATGAGATGTTATCTACATTATGAGGGTTATGCAAGAGATGGAGAATGTCTGCTCGAGTGGAAGGACAGCAGAAATGATGGAATGAACAGTATTTCCTTGCTGCAACATACTAAAATGAATTTTCAGGCTGAATAATACTAATTTTGAAATGTGTGCTGTTTTCCTATGTAGTCTTTCATCAATGAGCTTACTGTGTTTTCGGTGCAAATTTGTCTCCTCACAGGGTATTAATTGTACAGACGAGTGATCCAATGCCATCCATGTGAGGGGAGAAGCCAGACCTCTATTTTATGTAGTAAAACCATGATCCTACCATTAAAGGAAAGGCACCTTTTCTTAGATAATTCCTTTATTGTACATGAGGAAAAGGCAAACAAACGTCTCTTGTTTTGCTTTCGAACATGACACTGTGAACAGGGTCATAAGCAGTATCGTGTCTTATTCTGAGTGATAAGCAAAACTAGAGCAGGAGGGGTTTAACAGCAAGCTGAACTTGCTTGCAAGTAGAGACAAGACTGTGGTTACTGCACGCCACACCACTCGTAGTAATCCCCCTTTCCTCACTCTGTTAGAGGGTGTTTTGCGATGCAAATCCATTCATTTTGCAACTAGCTATTTCACCAAAACATTTTTCTTTGTTCTCTTGTTACGAATTCCAATAAAATGCTATTATTTGAGCAATTTGAAGACTGGTTTTCTAGCTATTTTTACTTTCCATTTCAGCTTCTTCAGTCTGGGAACTAAAACCAGCTCTGCTGATGTATGTTAGTAAAGGATCCGTATTCCCCTGTGTAAAACTAATACTAGTAAATACTAGTAAAACTCCCTGATTCCTCTCTCTACTAATCATCTCTGTAACGTTTCCTGTCCACAAGGAGATGACTTACATCCATGTTTATTTTGATGTTTATTTTAGATGCAAAAGAACCTAAAACCTCAGTGAGTCTGAAGGCATAGTGTTTCCTTACTCTGTAAGAGTCTGCAGTTTTTAATCTCTCTAAGTAAGGAATTGAGGTAGGCTGCACGTAGAGCAGGAGTCGGAAAACAGAGCAAGTTGCACATCCTTCGCTTTCCTTTCCATCTTTCTCCATTTCCACTAATGCTGTTTTCTCTACTTCTAGTTTCTCCCCAGTGTTCCTCTTTTCCCCTTCATTCCTTCCTTTTAAACATAACTTCATGAAAACTTTTTAAATACCCCCAGGATATCATCTAGAAAAAGTAGATATTTCCCTCAGGATATATCTAGAGGAAGTAGAGAAGTGCAGAGACTTGTTCATTCTGCTTCTGCTTGAAGCCACCCAAATAAGCTATTTAGAAGTAAGGATCAGCTCGCTGGGAGAGGTGCAACCAACCTTTTCTTAATGTTGTACATCTATAATAGCACAGAAGAAATCTGACAGTGGAAAATTTTTTATTGGAAAATGAAATTTAAAACCAGAAATGCTATTTATCAGTCAAGATATTGCTAGATAGTCCTAACTATTCACAGTTTAAACTAAAAGAAATGTGATTTGTTTTTAATTTTTTCTATTTTACATACTTGAGAAGTGACTCTTATGGAGTGGGAAAAGAGGTCTCAAGATGAGAATTGTCATTGTCTGTTTTTTAGGAGTTGTCATCGTCACACTCCCCATTTTGATATTTTAGGGACATTAATGTGAGTTATTATTTACAATAATGGGAGTGGTCATTCTGTAATACTTTCAAGATCTTTATTTTTTTTTTTTAATTTTGTAAGCTAGTTCTGTGTCTTAAACAAATACCAAGTCATAATTCTTGGTGGGTTTTGCCTGAAATTGTGTATCCAGAGACGCAATTGGTATTTTAGATGTAAGGTGACTGACATGGTATAGTGGAGCAATGTTGGACAATGTATATTTTGAATAGGATTTATAAAAGCCTGATGAAGAGATTTATAACAGGCATCTGAAACTCAATAAATGATTCCTCCCCTTGGGCCCAGTGTAATCTGCAGTGCCATTGTGTTAGTCAGAATTACTTGCAGTAATATCTCTAGCAAATGGATTTCCTGACACTGCTGCAGTCTGGGTTCTGTGGATAACTGGCATTTTGTTTTGTTTGCAAAACCCTGGGTCATTTAAGATGGTCCCTGATATTTTAACAGGCAGTTGAACAGTGGTCATAGAATAATATTTACAAATTCAGCAAGTAAACATCCTCGCTCTGATTACAGTTGATCTGCTTCTGTATCACAGCTTAATATTCACTGGCACCATGAGTGGAAAGCAAAGAGCCCGTCACCACAGTGGAGAGGGTGCTGTGTGCCCCCTGAGCCTTGCTTCAAAGTCACGTTTTGTTTTTGTAGTTGTTAGCATCTGTTGAACAATAATGATGATTGCATTTGTTGTTTAGTACTATCAGACGCAGTTCGTTCTTATTCTGTTTAGAATTTCTTTTTTGCTTTGTCTAGAAAAATGTCTTTTACTTGAAAATTTTCAATAGCTTTCCAAAAATGTTTGAAATATTCACCATAACCTTATATAAACTATATTTGATGTGGAAGAGATTAATTTCAACAGACAGTAACTTGTGTTAATCGTAAGATCAGTTTTACTAGATAACATGATATTGGTGATTATGGTGCTCACAGGAGGATTTACCTGAGAACAAAGAGCAAAGTTATATGAAACACCCTGTGCCCATTTCATTACTAGTTCTGCCTCACACTTCCATTACAGTTCTGCCTACATTGTCAGGAACGGTGTATTTTTGTCTTTGCTGGATGCATAATTAGTTTTTCTTTCAGTTCTTACTTTCGCCCAAATTTCCACTGCATGCATTTCAAGTAATGCACAAAAAACTGAGCAATTGGACATGTTGTATTTGTTCAAATTATGGAATATAAAAAAGATACGAGTTCTCACTTTTAAAACACATAGAGAGGAATTCTTCTAACTTCTCTCCTACTGCTTTCTCTTTCTACAGAGGGGGGTTTTTTTTATCATATAGAATTTAGCACATTTGTAATTTATCTTGTTTTGCTGATTGCATCCTGAGTTCTAAACCTTTTGTCCCAAATATTGCAGGACACTGAAAGCCTCTCTACAGTCTTTAGCACCAAACCAGAGGTTGTTCTTTGGCATGTATGACGAGTACCCTGGTCTTTCGAGCAGAAAAATTGGTTCTCTCTGTGAGAGAGAGATTAAATTCCAAGTGATGCCATTGTGTGTTGTAAAGATCTATAGTAACGGGTGATCACAGATTTCTTTGAGTAATCTTATTTTCCAGATGGGATTAGAAACTGAGGGTGGTGCCTGGAAGACTATTTTTTGATAAAGAAAATGTGTCTATCAGAAATGATTTCAGTTACATTGTGTTGGTGCTCTGTCAGGGTTGCTGTCAATAAAATGCAGCAGAAATTACTACAAACTACTAATGGAAAGAATTTTTCCTTCCTCACTTTGCACTAAGGGCTTTTTTTAAAGTAGTCAATTCAGAATAAAATGGCTTTGTGCATTCTGATGCAGGATTTATCACAAAATGCGTATTACATAGATTGGTATTCTTATCAGTAGCTCCATGTAGTACAGGAGTACAGAAAGAAACTGTCTAAGGAGAGCTAGTCAAAAACCACACTGCTAATATTGTTACTGACACATGATAATGTAATATAGTAGAATAGAATATTATCATAAATATTTATAGTATTTAAAAATTATTAGCAACYGCTAACTAGTTCTGATCGAAACATTTAGTCTTCCAGATCTACTTGTGCTGCGATGAAATGCTTTGACACTTGATTTCTGCACTACAAGCTGTAAAGTAATATGGAAATACCTAAAGCAAGCTTAATTTCCAGAAGCAGTATAATTGCAGCAGCGTAGTGATTCAGCACAGGCTGTTTGTCCACCAAAGGAGTTCTTACTTCAACATGAATCCAAGCTGTGAGCTATGAGGATTGCCTGTAGAGTAGATTAAATTTCAGCCAGAAATTTTAGAAAATGAGCTATGAGGATTGCCTGTAGAGTAGATTAAATTTCAGCCAGAAATTTTAGAAAATAGTAAAAATGTTCTATTTTTACTCTAGAAATAAGAAGACTTTGCATTGTTGGGCTCCCAGTAAAGCTAAAGAGCTGGAGGAATTTTCTGAATAGTCCTGTCTTCCTAGGATGTATAATTTTGTTTATGATGTACCATGTCACTGAAAAGCTCGATTGCCTTTATTTGGTGAGACTTGCTGAGTTGGCCAATAAGTTGTATGCCAAGTTTCATGTGTAAGAGCAACAGAGGAGAGCTATCCATCATGTACGCATGGTGTGGTTTTCCATACTGCCATTAAACTTATTCAATAGTTTTCCAAAGGCAACTGGAGGCAGATTTTATTACAGGTTATTATACCTCTTTTGGATATAAGGTTAGAAAAAGAAGCTGCTGAAGCTGCAGCAGGGAAATTATAGCTTACTTAAGAAAATCTAGGTTTCAGGGAAAAATAAAATAATATCATTAGATATCTACCCAGTGAAGCCTGGCATAAATGTCCAGATTGCCAGCATAGACAAAATGTGAAGAACCGACTTCAGTCTGGAGCCAGTTGAAAAAGGAATCTTTGGGGTTGCTTTGGCCCTAATATCAGGGTTTTCTCAGCTGAAATCATCAAGGACAACTCTAAAAATGATTGTTCTTCCATGTTGCAGAGTGTGAGAATGACACCCCCAGGCTCCTTGGAGCACGCTGCTATCAAATGCTTAAACCAGAGGGAAGGTTCTCTAAGGCATTACCGCATGAGAATAAGGGTGCCAAAAGCCGGGCATCTTTTAAAGATATAAGATGCTACATTTCTTTCATCAGAGTTGAATTTCTACGCTGAAAATAATAAAAACAAAAAATCCAAAGGCAACAGTTGTATGTTCCTGGTGGTTTCACTGATTATAAATATTGTTGGGGACACAAGTGAGGAATCCTAAAATGAATTATTCTACCTATATGGTATTTGTTTTGGTCTTTCCTGGAGATAAACCATGTAAAAAACTAGAGGGGAAAAAAAAAATTCATGGGGAGGAAATGGAGGATAGAAATTAATTTGAGACACAGATGAAACTAGTTGACCCAGTGGAATAAAATAAGTAAGCAGTAAGTAAAATGCTTAGGCCAGCTTTTCAGAGCTCATTACTTGCCTAAAGACACTCGAGCACTCTGAAAATCCCCCTAGTTACTTGTCTGCATCTTTAGGAAGCTAATGAGCCCTGCAAAGTCAATGCTTTTCCTGTGCATCCTTCTAAGAGCAATACCATAACAGCCAGCACGTGTAAAGTGCATGTGGAAAATATGATGGGAGATGTTTTAAATTAAATTTGTCCAGAATGAGTTGTGATTGAGTACAATTCCTAACAAGCAACCCTAGTATGATGCATTCTACTCGAGGCCTTATTTAAGACAATGTTTTAGTGAATAGAGATTTGTTTTAGTATGGATAATGAGGAGCATCAATCTACTGTACCATACATAACTTCAGAAGTAAATGCTTGTTAAACCCACGTTTAGTAAACAGTTAAATAATGTTTGACTCTTATGTGATCCTTTTCGAAAAGTGGTAAGAAAACAAACTACTGCTTGCTGCCTGTAAATTCCTGCTGTCATAACTTTATGGTAGCTGCTCTGTAGTGTTCTGTGTCTTGCACCTCAGCATCCCTAATGCTCAAATTTATTCCTAATAAAGTAGTTTTTCCCCACTGAATTTGCATTCTGCATTAAGATTAGCTGATACTTTTAGTATGCTTTATATCTATGTATTTGGCAGAATGATCTGTTTTTAATTCATCCCTCTGATATTTTCAGTATTATAATTAACATTTTAAAAACCTACACAGGCCTTGAATGCTGTCTAGAACAGCAAAATTTGTCCCATTCAATAGAAAAAAAAAAAAAAAAAAACCCACATAAAAACACCCACAGAAGAACTTCTTCTATTACAACATAAACAAAGAATATTAATCTACAAATATCCTGTGACTGTTTCCAGAAAGAAAATAAACTATGCTAGTTATAGGTGTTATTGCTCCCAAATTCTACTTTTCTGTTCCCTAACTGGCTGGAAGCCAGCAGAAATGTGGAGTATTCTGGCACAATGGATATTTCTTGCTACCTCCATTTCAGCAGATACAAAAGATTACTGAATTGCATGTGCTACTACAGTACAAGAGGGGAGGAGAAATAATTGAAATCATAAATGCAGCAACAAGCTTAGGTTACTATGTAGGGTTTGTGTTGCTGGTCAATGACTGTAAACACCCAGAGCAAAACTGGCAAATGTTAAGTGTCTTTTATTTAGTTCGTTTTTTGACGCTTGGTCTTTCCCAGAGCAGTTGGCAAATGATTGATGTCTACGCATTCTCGTTCATAAGGTCCAGATACACCAAGCTCCTTGAATTCTCATTCAAAGATTTAAGAAGAAAGCAGAACTGTCCAGAAAGGAGCTTTTTCATTTGCATTTTTTTCACTACATTAATTTTGAAACTGCTTTCTAATCCACTTTCTCTTCGTTATTTATTCCAAAATCTCAACTCTGGTCCAATCCTTCAGCTCAGTAAATACCAGTCATAGCACCTGACATTTCTCAAAACATCTTCCGTTAAAATGTAGACTCCTAATGTTCTTATTCAGCGAAGCTACCTTTCTGCTGCCGTGATACCCATCTCCATTGCAGGGCAGCCAGGAGGTTCAAATGATTCAACCACTTAATCTCAGTTTAGTGATGGAGACTTCAGTACAGCTTTGCTGCATAACCATAGCTTAATACAGTGTTTCTACAGACTTTCACCGTAGCTGTGGTACTAAGCTTTTGCCAGGCAGCACTCTCAACTTCTTGGAAAGGCACAGACAGAAATGGAGCACAGAAATATCTGAAATGAGCCAAGGAAACAATTGTTAAGGGTTACTGGATGGGATACTCAGCCAATGTAATAACCTTTCTCATTTGTGTTACCGGTGTTCTAGTGTCTGCTGAGACTGTTTCTGCCCCGATTTTAACTTGCAAAATTTGAACTGGAACAGATTTTCAATTGTGCTGATACAGGCTTTCCTTTATCCAGTTGACTAATGAAATACGATAGCTCTCATAGGTGGGGCACTGTGTCAGTCAACTTAAGCTTTACTTTTTATCTTATTTCACGTTTTTCCTTGTAATTTTATTTCTTTGTTTTTTTCTCTTGGCTTATAATTCTCCTCCCTCCTATGTGCGTAGTTACTTTGTTCCYCCACCTGTATTTGTTGTTCAACTACCAAAACATAGCTGAAGAATTCAAGTAAATGGAATTTTCAGAAATAGTTTACTCCTTTAATTTGATGGGTGTTTTGGGTTTTTTTTGGTTTTGTGGGGGTTTTTTTGGGTTTTTTTTTGGAACTGACTGAGAAATTGTAAATAAAAAGAAGTATTTCAAATATGCTACTGTTATAGAGCTATTTGCAAAAGATTATGCTGCCTTCGTGCTTCCTGACGCTTGTACAAACACCAGTCTGATTTTTGCTTCCATGTTACGTTTTTAACTGTGGGTTTGATAGGGCTCGTTTTATCACTTCATCCCTCCTTTGGTGTGGCTGCTGTCCAGATAACGCTCTCTACTTGCCATGTTCCAACTTAGTTTATTTTCTGCTTTTATTTCCAGTCTTTCTAGGCTGAATTACTTTCTTCAGTGATAACCTTATCACTAGATTTTATTAACTTCTTGGGTTTTCCTCACACTTACTCAACATTTCCCCATCTGTTAAAGTAAAACCTCACTAGAAATTTTCTCTGGATATTATGAACATTAAGGTATATTGTTTATATTTTTTACTATTAGTTGCCTGTTAATTTTTATTTTTGATCCAGTAGTATGCATTTCTAAAGCAAAGAAAGTTTATTTAAGGGTGTGATTTCATTATATGCTAGGAAAAATATGTATAGCAGCTGGAAACTCCTGGTATAAGATTAGAGAGAGAGATGCAAATTAACATGTTAAACCACATCTGTGCTGCCCACACACTTAACAATACTAGGGAATTGCCCTACCTCTAACTTGGGGAAAAAATAATCATAACGCACTCTCATTCTTTAAGCCAGGGCAACAAACAACATTTTATTAGTTCTCCACCTTTATGCCTGATGGATGCTTTTAGGCCGTTTCTGCCTCCTTTGCAGCTTTTCAAATCACCAGAGTAGTATCAAAGGGATGGGGCACAACAGGGAATTGTTCCTGCTATAGCAAGTGCTTGACTGGAATTTAGATAGACTTACCTTATTTGTCTCCCCTTCCCCCGTTTCCTCTGGTTGTCTAAAAAATAAGAAATTGAGTTGTTTAAAGGATTTGTTTTTAGAAAATTGAGTTAATGGTCCCACCATCTTCAAATTATTTCAGTTTCTCTGAATATTTCATTTGGTATTTTACTGCAATGAATCAAGACTACTTAACTGGTTTGTTAACTTAAATTTTTTTTTTTTTTTAAAGCTGGTATTTTATTCATTTCTTCATCTTCAGGTACCTGATTCTTTTCTATTTTTCTGTGATTTAAAAAAATAATTGTGTTAACATTAGTCTTGTAAATTAATTCCTTTGATATGCTAAATGACTTCTCCAGATGTGGCTGCTTGCATAAATTGATGTTTAACATCATCTTCTTTTTATCATTATTCTCATATTTCCAGTCTTCATCGTTTCATTTATGATACTTACATTATACCAAAAGTTTCAAAAACTCGATAATGTTAACATATTCATTATCATCTCCTCCTTTATCATCACAGACACACATTCCCTATCTATTTTTTCCTAACTCTTTTGGATCTCATTTTAAGCCACCTAATCCTTAGGACTATTTGAATCCTCTTGAAGGATTCCACCCCCACACCACCAAATGTAATACACTATATATTCTTGGTCACTTTTTATTTTTCCTACTTCTGCAATTTGCTAGCTGTTTAATTCTCAAATCTTTTTTGAAGATGTGTCTTTTTTGAAGACACACATGTTGCCATTTATTTGTTGCTTGCTTTTTTTTTTTTTTGAAGAATATTGGTAAGATTTGAACTATTTTATAGTTTAAGTTTTTTTTCATTCTGCTAACATATATTCCTCCTGTGCCATATTCTATAGTTAATTGCGTCCCTTCTAAAATGTTCCCCTTTGAAATAAAATACCTCTTTGATTTAATGAAATAAGCATTAAACAACATTTTGTTCATATTCTAAAACATAGGCATGCTTTGCGCTCATTGCTTTGTCTGAAATAAAACTTTATTCATAGAATCAGTGAACAGGGGTTAGTTTTGATGGAGTCTAACTGCCCAGCCCTGTCAAGGCTGAAGTATTTCTAGACGTGCCCAGGAATGAAGTGTTAGTTAAGTGGAAATGAGAATGCTGAAATTTTAAGCGTCTACTGATTTTGATGGAAATAAAATTGGCATTTTCAGGTTTGCAACGCTGGAGTGGTGTGACTTAAATCCATCTTCTGGATAGTAAAACTTTTTGTGGCTTTATATCCTAGTTTCTGCATGAAAGGTGGAAGTTAAGCGTTTAATCAGCATCTGCATTCTTGTGCCTTTCTGTGGTTTTAGATGACTTTCAATGTACTACGTAGCTGCTATTCCTGATTAAATAATCTTATTTTCAGAATTCCTCTTCACTTTGCAAAACTATGGCTATTCCCTTTTGTCCACACAACAGGATGTTAATTCTTTGACTGCATTTTGCGCTCTCCTATGCTGGCTTTTTAATCTCCAATTGAAGTAGTTGTTCCCTTGATTTATTTATTCACTTAAACACTTAAGTGTTATTGAGGGATTTCAAGACTTTTCTATGGGGAGCTGGGAGACAACTATTTTTGAAAATTGCAATAGTTGCCTCCCTTTGAATTTTAAGGGTACAATAACCTAACTTTCAACGTGTAGCCTCCAGGGGTCAAATTGCATGCTTGATGTTACCTTCTTTGACAATTGGCATCTTAGATTGTGGAAATATTTCCTGCTATCATCTGCTTTATAAATGTGAGTTCTGGTGGATTTGTGACTTCAGATATTTTCTTTTTGCTAGATAGGCAAGCAAATTATATTCTTCTCAGGAATGTTTAAAATAAAATGAATGTATACGATTTCTAGTTGTTATCTTAGTTGGGTGACTAAAAGCTCAGTTCCCAAGAATACCTCTATAAGGATTGGAATTACAGGAGCTGTTGAAAAAAGATTTTAGTTAAGTGAACTTGGTCATCAAGGTAAGATGTCTGCAAGTACTGGACTGTTTTCTGAAGTTTTACGTGTCTCATTGATACTATGCCTATTCCACTGCATAAGGTATTTTCTTGTTGATATTCAACTAAAACTTTCCTGATGCAAATTTAATTCCCACCTGAGTGATATGTTTCAGACATTTTTGACTCACCCCCGATTTATGCAATATACTTCAAATAACTATATCTGCATCAATAAATATAGTCTTATTTTCTATAAATTTTTTTTCAGCAGTGATATGCACTATAGCGAGAAAAAGCAAAACTTCCATATTTGAAAGCTAGTTGTGTTCATCATCTCTTCTTTCTTTTCAGTTCACAGATAAAAAACCTCCTAGTAAAACTTAAAAGAAAAAAAAGCCAACCCATCACATTATTTTCTTAGTGTGGTTGCTGGTGACATCTCTGACATCATTATTATGTGTGTTAATAGCAGGAGAACAGCTGGTTTGTTTCATACCTAAAAATACCACTGCTACATTACACAGCACATATTGTCAGACTGTTACACTGAGAGGAAGTTTCTTGCTGTGATGGTCAACGTTCTTTTTCCTGATTTAATAAAGCCTTTCCAAAGAGCACTTATTCTGCTCTTTTCTTATGGGAATAAGAGTCATGAGAAGATCTATGGCTAAACTGTTCCAAGCTGAACTCGGTTGAAATAATCCCATTAAAGTTAAGGGTAACAACTACTTCTCAACTATCCTCCAAAATAACGTATTAACAAAAATGAAAGTTTTCTTAGGCTGTTCTTTAGTTCTTAGATGAATTCYGACCTTGCAAGAAGGCTGTGCTGGTCCCTCCGAGACCACTGCATTTTCCAAGACTGCTTCCTAAAGAGACAGTAAAGTCCCACTTCAGGCATGTCACTGTCTCTTTGGATTTAGCGCCAAGCTCTTTAGTGAAAAGAATCAATTTCTCAGTGGTTTTTGAACAGGGAAAACTGTGGCCTATGTTATGTGGGAGACTGAACAAGATCTGTATGATCATTCTTCTAGCTTTACATTCTATAGGTCTAAAAACTTTATTTAAAGGCTTGTTACAACTTAAATATTGCTTAAGTCTGCAATTTACCTCTGCTATGGGTGCCATGCAGAAAGTCATTGCATGAGCTTATTTACTAATGTTACAGTATATAATAACAGTGAATGTAATAATGGTTCCTTCATTGACATGGTTCATGCCCTCTAGGCATGACCCAGGCTTGTCAGTGTGAGTACTTCGTTGTACTGATGCACAGCAAAAAGGAGCTGTTCTCGGCCAGGTAACACCAGGAGAAAATGACACCTCTTTGTTCATGTTTAGACAGTATTTCAGCATAATGTAGCATGTGATCTACATCCAGATTTCACTGAAACACTTCACAGTGATAAGATATGAGAAATAATTAGTACAATAAATTTTCAAGTGTCTTAGGGCCAGTGATAGTCACACGAATCTAAATCCGTGTAGTAATTCAACTTAAGTAGGTAATTAAGTGGTGAAGTAGTATGAAAGCCACAAAGAAAGCTAAGCAAAAGTACTACAGTATGAGTATGAGCAGGCTATGTGTTGCTAAGGTAGAAAGTAATAAATATTTTAGAAATTTCCTATAATGCTGAGAGAATTAGTTTCTGACTGGCCAGTTTCAGACACATGACCAAATAGTTAAGTTCTGATTTTGGTTGCCTCATTTCCAGTTCTGTTGGTTTCTCCCAGCTTCAGTTAAGGTATTGGTGTACTTAATTTTTGCTATGCTGGTCATGAAGCATCAGAATTATGTTTTCTGCACCCAGAAATGCTCATTCTTCACCTGAGAAGAATGAGCAGTCATATAGCAAGTAGCTAGTACATTCCTGATATTTTCAATATTGCATGCTCTCCTAAGGTGACTTGGAAACATGGATTCTAAAATACTTTAAGCCAGCTCATAAAATGTCATTAAGACAACAATATACTCATATTACTGCTGGGTTTTCTGGGAATTCTGCTACAACTGTGAATACTTTAAAATACATTAAGTGCCTCTGAACAAAAGTGTATGATAATTAAGTGGAATACCAATTTCTAATTAGTATTTAATTAGAAATTGAATGCAGATTGGGAAAAGAGTGAGTGGCTTCCTTTTACTAATTACAAAACAATGTTTGTGGCTTCCAATTAGCATGGTGGTTTGTAAACTCCTTGCACATGAAAGCAATGAAATGCAATTGTATGTATCCCATGCAACATATTTGGTTTATACTATGAGTTATCTACTACGATGTATATTTTTGATCATGTAAATGGTGGCCTTGTGTAGTTAAAAATGTATACATGTAAGAGCTGAGAGGAAAATCATCAGCAGTTAATGTGTAATATTTATCTTCACTTAATTTAGGTGAACTGGGCTATTGGCTCTCAGACCTGCAGGATTTTTCCCTGTGCAGACCTAGTGCCTGTGTAACAGCTATAGTCCCATACGAGCCTGGCCCTTACAGCGACAGCTTCCCTTCAGAAGACACTATAGTACCTGGGAGCAGAAACGTTTGCTTTGGTACAGATGTACAGATCCAGCCCCAGTGAATTTGATGTGCCCAGTATGTTAAACCTGTAGCTGTTTCTGCTCAGCAAGCACAGGAGAAGGAATTTTGGAGGCTGCTCCTCACCATGCAGAGTACTCTGAGGATGCAGTGGAATTGGGTATCTGAGAACTGTGAATGTGTAGAAATTAATCTCTTTTTTGGTATGTCTCAGACTTGATAGAACTATTGCACAGAAATGTAGCGTGCCTGTTCATCTGGCAGTGACTTAGGTATGTAAGCAATGTAACAGCTGTTTGGATTTTGGATTTCAGACTGGTGAGTACCTTGCATCAATGAAGAAACCACAAGAATGATTAGAACAGTTAGTTTTCTAGCCTGAATGGGTAATGAAAAAAACCCTCAAAATCAGCTGCTGAGAAAGTCTTATATAGATGTCAATAATCCCTGAAAATTAGAAATTTTAGAGTACTATTTGATTTTGTTACACTCGTTAAAACTCCCTACTTCTAGCATGCCTCAAAGATTTATGTGAAAGAAACCTTACTGAGTTAGATATTAATGTTTCCCAATATAGTACTCAAAGACAAGTTTTTTAACTTTGCTTATTAAATATTGGACATGTAAATCTGGAAGAAAACAAGATGAAAACTTCACAATGATAAAAGGCAACTAAACGTCTGAAATTCATCCTTATATGCACTGCTTATTTTTATTATTTTGCATTTGCCAGCTCTGTGGAGGGTTTCTCTAGGAAGAGCTAGAAAGATATAATCTTGGTGGTCTTTTCAGAGAAAGATATTAACAGACATTCTACAAAGCTTTTTAAAAATACATATGTAAAAGGTGAGAATGACTTTTGAACATATTTATTTCATTTAATTGTAGATAATATACCGTGAATAATAACTGCAAAAAATCATTCAGTCTTCCAGATGGTCTTTGAGGTTCTGACCCCTTGGTGAGCTTTGGATGTAAGGACTCTTGTAGTCAAGGGCAGCTGTGAAGAAGGTCAGGATCAAGAAGAGGTGTAAAGCCTTCATGGGCTTATGGCTGAGATCCTGTGCCTCTTCAAGCCCAAATATCCTGCTTGTTCTCACTTATTGACTCGTAAAGGAGATCCAGCAAACCTGCTGGTACTTCCTTCTTACCCTCATCTACCTCAAGAATGTTTCTAAGAGACAGAAGGTGAAGAAAGACAACTTCACTGAGGTACAGTCTTCAGATTTACTGTGGGCAGAAATTTTGCCAGAGCAACCACACACATCCCCTTTCTTCCTAAGAACGTGTTTTGCCTTGTAGCCCACGTACCCATTGCACTGCTTTTATCTGTTAGCTTAATGAAAAAGAAATCTTTTAGCTTGGTTTCCACAAAGTACATGGGTGATTTAGAAGAACACGTTCTTCATGGTGAATGATGCCTTGCAAGCTAAGGGAATGTATCATTTTCTAGGGACAGTGAATTACTTGCTGCTGTTTTAAGGGGATTTGTGAGGCTTGGTTATTTTCTGAAGAATAGCTGAGAAAATTCCGAAAGCTTTTGTGAAGGAAATATGTTAGTAATAGTATTAGTATTTAACGCAATTTCTTAGAAGGTATTCACGAAAACCAGGAAATGTCACTGAATAATTCTATTTATCCTTCGCCTGCTAAATACAATAAAAAAGCCTCAGGTATAATTTCTAACTATGGAGGGGAGAAAAAAAAACCCTAAATTCTAAATCCTCTTTTCTTTTTTTTTTTTTTTTTWAGAAACCATAATTTTGACTAATGCAGAATCAAAGAAGCACTCCTATTTAATCTGTCCCATGGCTCATAGTGTGCAGTACCTGTAATCTAAAGGTTATTTTATTGCCCACAGTACAGTTAAAATTCAATTTTCAAACTCTCTGTTCCTTTAGAGAGATTAACTTGCCCTTGTCAGTTTTCCATTAAAGAAATGTCTGTGCCTCAAAATGATTTGTGGTCAACTCATGTCAGGAAATTGTCATGAGGTACATGAAGAGACCGTTAATCCCTAGTACATTTTTAAATTTTATACCTGAACACTAAGAACTGGATGTTAAGTCACGATTAGCCATATTTCTTTTCTATTTCGGTCTGCTGTAGAAAAGTGATAAATATAATATTAAATCTGGTGTATTATTGGTATCCTTTCTAGCTGTTATGGGACAGAATGTAAATCACGTTTTAATAACTAACAGCATTTTGAAAGGCATCAGAACCTTAAATAAATCATTTGAAACTGTAATCCAAACTAAATTGTTCTTTTAGAGTCTTGTGTTGTTAATGCTGAAGCTCACCTTAAGCTGAAATATCAATGGGTCCTGATAGTTGTCCACTGCTGCCATAAACAAAATCATTGCCTACTGACTTATTTAAATCATAGACAGCTGTATGAATTAATTTTCTGCTATTGGTTGTACAGATTAGGTGTCATTTCACTGTTTAGGAGATATGTTGTGGAACAGTGAAGGTTAGAACATGAAATTTAGCTGTACCAATAAATTTGTTTTTTATTATTGATTTATTTGATTTAAGGTTTACTCTGCAACCCCCCTAAACATGCAAAACAAGTAAGAATCATATATATCACAGGATAGACCTGCAGGTATTATTGCACAGGTTAAACCTGCCAAGCAGTAGTAAGCAAACCCTTAAAGGAAACAAGTTTTAGGGAAGCTAATGCTGAGAGCTTGCTAGGCTGAGCTAGCTGAGACAACTTTGTGGTATGATTAAGAAAAAGCAATGTCAGGAATATGTTGATGCTGTTGATGCTCTTTGAACAAATGGGGTCCTGACTCTTCTCTCAGTTACTTTGGATCAGATCAGGAATGACTGTAGCTCCTCTGAATATTTGAGGGTGAATTTCCCGATGCGGGGACTGTCACCCTTTGGTACGCAGTACGTGCAGGTGAGTTGGCCTAAAAGCAATATGGACTATGACTGAAACGCTAAAGCCACTTTCAGCTGTGCCAGGCTGTCCTAGAGCAGCTCATATTTGAGTGGAGATGACTGTGGGAATGCTGCTGCGCAGTTCAGGTCTTGACCCTAACAAGGGTTTGTCACTGGCAGTGCAAAACTTGGACCGCGAAAAACTTGGACCTTGCAGAACAAAATGCATTGTTGCTCCTTCTTGTGTTTAAGGAAATAGGTGACGAGAACAGACTGTCCAAGCTGAATTCACTCCTACCGTGACAAAAACAAAGAAAACTTTGAGAGCTTTCTCTAACCCTGATGACAGGGCTATGGTGACCACAGAGCTTATACCCATGAGACCCAGATGGTCAATCCAAAGAGCTGGTGTGCACTTAAGTATTTGACACAAAGCAGTTATCAGGTCAGTTGTGCCAGGGGATCTTCCAGCAGCCTTACTGGAGGCTCCTGCTCCCAGTCTAGGAATTGGGAGTCTAAAAGTTAGGCAAACCTATTTTGTGTTAATTCTTCAACTTACCTAGAAAGAGACTTTTCCACAAATGCATTTTGAAAAGAATCTAGGTCACACAAGTACTACTGAAATTATCCTCTATATTTGGAGTCACAATATGGATGAAATTTTAATTTTGTTTTTTGTTAGTCTTATAACATTTTTAAAATATTGTAACACTAAAAATATCTGAATTCTTAACTATACCATAGATGAATGACTTGGACAGTTAGAGTTTTGTCAAACGATGAGATGCAGCAGTGGAAATCATGTTATGAATTCAGTTCATAACAGAGCAGAGAAGCCACTTACTCTTTCTTGCTTATGAAGAGATAATTGCATTACTAATGTACTGAACCGTATGATTTAGTAATAATATACTTACTCTTTCATACAACAGCTTCATCAGTAGATTACAAATCACTTCACAAAGGAAGTAAATATAGTTACCCTTATTTCATGCCACAAACTCTGTAAAGAAACACAGAAACTCCATAAAGAAATATTATGCTGCAATTGTACTCAATTATAATAAAATTAATGTTATTATCAACCTTGTATTCATAAACCATCATAGTAGCTGACAGAGCTAAGAATCTTATGACATTTTTTGAMCCAGAAATTCTTTTAAACCAGAATTCAGGTTTAAATTTTCGAATACTTTGATTCTCTTTATTCAAACGTATTTCTACATAATTATTTCAGCTGTATTCTCAAAGCTGGTAGTTAAGGTTCTCATAAGATCTTTGTCTGAACCTGAGGTTTCTGTGCAGGTAAAGTAGGTGATATTAAGAACAAGATGATAAAGCAAAGTAGAATGYAGGATTTCCACCTCACTTTAAATTCCAATATATCAAAATGCTGATATTTCAATTTAAAAATATTTTTTTTAATTGAGAAATGCAAGTTCCCGCTATGTACCTAACTACATTATCCTCTGGCCTCTATAAAGCACCTTGCAGTTTGTTTAGAGAGGAATATGCGTTGCATTATGCGATGATAAAGCCCTAGAACGTTGAGCCCCCTAAAAAGAATAAGGTCCCAAACTACAACTGCCATCAAATACTGTGCTAATAAGATGCTGATTAATTTTTCTTTTTTAAATCATTYGAAATACAATGTTTTGGGGAAGTTTAAAAAAAGGGAAATATTCTGTTTCAATTTCAAGCAAACCCAAAGTAATTGTAACAATTTTCTTGACCAAATTTTCCTATCCCTTATTTTTTCTCTTTTCCTTCTTTCTCATGATCTCAGACAMTATGATGAGTTCAGGAATTTGATCTCACTCACCTGTAAGAACAGTACCGCTGGAAAGCATATCACAGCTACTGAAACTGAACTGGAGCAGGGGAAATATTTGTTTATTTGAAAACTTGCATAGCTTTCCAAGCATAAAAGAATACTGAAACTGTTTAATATCCGCTTCATCTAGGTCAACATTTCAGTAAAGCTTTCTAATTGGTAGGGAGAGAAATCTTAACTTCATTTTGAAATCTAGACATCTTTTCTTAAAATGTTATCAACACTTAAATATAGTTTTTCAACTCACCAATATTTTGGCCAAGTATTTCTAATAGGAATTGAAGAGATGATATAGCAGGTTGATCAGAAAAGTATGGTGAAAGAGCAGCTACAGTTGTGTCTGCAATGGTGTGCAAATATAATCTCCAATTCTGTTCCTTGAAAAGATTTGCAGTTTTAATATCACTGCTGAAGGAATAACCTGAGTGAGCTGTTGAGATTTTTTTAAATCAATGCACACTTCTGAGCTTGAGTGAATACTTTCACTTTGGAGTTCCATTTAATTACGCATTTCCTTGATTTATGTTCTTGAGTTCCATAAATACCTGACAGATAACTACACTGCTATTTAGCAACTTGCACATGTTTATAAAACCCAGCTTGTCTGTGGTTTGTTTGTTTTTCCAAATTACCCTGTGTAGTGATAAAATGTATCAGTTTGGAGACAGAAGTTGTTTGGTTTCTTAGGAGAGAAGGGAACTGATTAACTGAATTTTTAAGATCAGATTCTTTGTAGTTATCATCACTCTGTCATACAACTGATCAAGGGAACGAGTCAGAAATGACAATCTTAACGTAACCTGCTGTTTCTATGGCTCTGGAAGACAATTAAGCACTTGCCTAAGAAAGATAGAGAATCCTCATCATTGGGGGCTTTTTAGAGCAAGATATACAGAAATCTGTCAGGAGCAAGGCAAGTAGAAYTCATGCAATGATTTCCTAGTGCTGCCTGGAGTTCTGTATTCTGTGATTCAATGACTAATACATTGTTAGGAGTAGCTAAACACCTAGTTGTTCAATGAAAAGTAAAGCAGTTTTCGCTTTGCATAAAGACAAGCACGTCTTCATTCCTTCTCTAAATTACAGTGAAATATACTTTCCTACCAGTATTAGTAATGAGTTTGTTTATTTTTTTTAATTCTTACAGCAGAGTACTGTAGTTTCTTATTTCTTCAAATGCTGAGCCCTAAATTTTATGCTCTAGTCAAAAGCAATACAGGCATTTGCAATTTTCTGTGAAGTAAAATCTCTTCTGTAATAGTTTGTTCTGCTGACATTTTGGTGGAAATTGTTCTGGATTCATCAGATCTGTAATGCATGAAAGACGTGAATWGATACAGCTCATAATAGACAACRCAGAAAACTGTAGGAAAGATCAATGTATAATTCAATTAATGACAGCCTTTATGGGAATGTGTCCTCRTTACTTTTTTTTTTCTTTTCCCTTCCTTTCAACATCATGCAACACGCATAGCTGTGCTGGTGTGTTGGTTTTGTACTTTAAGCAGACTGGCTCACTCAGGAGGATCTGTGTATTAGCAGATGCTTCACTGCTGCTAGCTGCCTGGTGCTAGCAGTCAAAAGCAGTAGGATTTCATGAGTGGATGCAGAAGGTCTGAGTGTAACATGCTTGTTAGTGGTTAAACTCTGCCCTTCGGTGCCTTTGTGCTACACAACATCGAACGGTACGGTTCCTGGTACACAAAAGCTAGACGGTGAACTGGAAGCAGTCAGAAATGGTCTCCTTCAATGYAGTTCTTATGTGAGAAACTCAGCATCTCCACTTATTGGTGCACTGARCCACACATTCAAAATAGCTTTTACTGAAATTCTATTTGATTCATACTATAATATCCTTAAATATATGTATGTAACCAAAGTTACTGTTAGCATCCATAAGAAAATACACAGCTCAATTGCAATGTAGAAATTGAGACCAACTGAACTGATATACAGGGCCTTATTGTGTAACCCAAAGGGGTGACAGGGAGATATATATATCTCTTTCTATCTATTATATATAACATGAATGCCATGGAGGAAGGAAGGAAGGAAAYGGATGCTTCTGCCTTTTAAAATACAATAGGCAGTAAAATCGGATACTGGGGATGATTCAGTGCATGTGTTAGTGTGTGTGTGGAAGTCTAATTATGAGCAGATTGACAGCTGTGTGCACAGTAATTCCCTTCTGATAGATAGCCAAAGTGCTAATACTGGTGGGCATACATGAAGAAATACATGAAGAACAGGCCAAGAAAACCTGCTTTTCCTGGATCTGATCCCTGTAACCAAGCAAGCTTTGTCAGTTACTTCCTATAATTAAAGCATTCACTGAGTCAAATTTTTCTCTAATGGCTCTAGAGTGTTTTCATTTCTTTTAAAATTAAGTAGTCTTTTCCAACATCAATTTTGTGATTAATTTTTAATATATATCCTATAAAATATATTCAGGGATGAACTTTCAAGGATCATGAATTGCTGGGCCAGAATTGGCAACGCTGAAATACAGTTTTTTCATTTGGCCACAAAATCTTTATATCCTAGTTGTCCCCAGTTTAAAGAGATGATTTAAAAGCAGTCAATTGGCCTTTAAATGCCTTCAGAGATCCCACATAATTACACGGATGCCAAGCTCTACCCACAGGCAATCTGCAAATTTTCCTAGTGCTAATAAATTGCTTTCATGTAGACTAAAAAAGAAACTATTATCCTTGTTAATGTATCTGATTTTAAAATGACCTGGATCTCATGATAAATCAATTTTAACTTCCCTTCTTTGTTAATCTTCAAAATAATAATTTATGAAATATTTAAGATCTTAAATTAAAAGCATTTATCCATTAAGGTAATTTATTAACTCAAGTAGGAATGGAAGTCAACATTACATTATAGGTGTCTTCTTATCAGTAGGGAAAGACTTCTTGGGCAATGAGGAGGACAGTAAAGACACATTATGCCAAGTGAGTTCATTAGCTTTGTACAGAACAGATGGGTTTTTCTATTACAGGAATATCCAAGGAGAATGTTTTGAAACCTCTTGTAAGAATGCTTAGTCTAGATTTCCTATTTCTTGCTTTGTGTTGATCCCATCCTACTTACTTGCTTTGTAAGATGCATGGGTCAGATGTTGTCACACTTACTGTTATTTTAGAAGTCTCTTCTATCCCCAGCCTAAATGAGCAACGGCTGTCCCTAATTTAAAGAATGCAAGCCTATAGCTGATTAGTAAAGARTGGAGTGCTTGATCCTCATCCCCAAAGCATGCAGGACTGAAAAAAAGAAAAAGAGAAGGTATTTGACACAGTGCATGGGAAGTGCAGAAAAGGTTTCTGCATTGGTATAAATAGAGAAGCACATAAACATATGTGCAGCTGCAAACACTAAATATTTAGTACCATGGCTATGAAAGGGAAGGGTCCATCTAAGACCCCTATAGTCATGTTTTCCATACATGAATGTATGGTTTTTTTTCAAAGTCTGAAATCTGGCTTGCTAAGCAACTCTGTGTTGTATACATTTAAAGTAGCACTAGCACAAATCATACCACACCTATTTAATTTGTCATTGTTAAATAAAAGCATTAGAGGACTGCAGATTGCTTGCTGTGCTTTGGGTTTTGAGTTCTTTTCCCAAATGATGTGTTGGGTTTTAGTTTTGGTTTTATTTTTGTGTTTAAATAATAAAAAAAAAAAACAAAAAACAAACACACACAAAAAAAACCTCCACAAAATGGATCTGAAGGAAATCCCAAAGCCAAAAGCAGGGGTAAATATGCAGATGATCATTGATGAGAAAATGCAGAACATTTGGCAACAGGAGAAAGAACCTGACTCTCTAAGTCATCAGGTAGCATGCAGACTAGGTCTTTAAGTAGTTCAATTTCTAACTTGGAGAACTAAATTAAAGCTGTGGATATTTACATCACATCCTATGTTAATATAATCACGTACAACAGTTGTTTATCTTAATTCAGGAGCCAGAAGAATCCCAGTTTTCTGGGCTTATGATGTTACTCTTACCCTGAAAAAGGCCAGTGTTGACTTGCCTGTGAAACCAGGTTGCTTTCTCAACCCCCTCTGAGGTTTCACACAGCCATCGGTTTGTGAATAAGCAGAAGCTTGCTGCTGCTACTGCGTGCCATTACTGGAGAATGCAAACCTCTGACTAGCAGCCTTGACTATTTCACCAGGACCAGCCACATAGCTAAACAGTAAAATGAAGAATACAACCTGCTCCATAATGCTCTAAAGGAAAAAAGCTAATTATCAGTTGAGCCACTTAGAAGAAATGAATCATAAACATGTTTTTAAAAGCTATAAGTATGCTATTATCTTAAGCTGATAAGAACAGGAAGGAAAAATCCTAACAACCAGTAGCAACTTCATGTGGGAATAAAAGAGATCTCACAATAGGAGTTGAAAAGGCACCACTTATTTATAATGACTTGGGGTATAGATATAGTACACTCTATAAATAACGGAACAGGAAGGAAAAATAGTCACTATATGTTTGTTCAATTGAGAGCTTCAAGTTCTTGAAAGGAATGATGCAACTATTATACTCTTTCATAAATCTAAATCATGGATAAGATTTTTTTTGGCACTTCAATATTTTTAAAAGTCCTCTCATAATAACTTCTAAATGTTTTCTTGTATGCACTTCCTCACTGTGGCATTTATTTAGTCAATGTGTATTTATATGTGAGATTAAAAGACCTGAGAATTATATACCCAAGATAACACTCGGTAACCCTTGGTTTATGCTTTTTTTTGTAATCTTTTTTCCAAGAGCTGAACTCCCTGTGGATGTAGGGCTGTCAACCCGGCAGGCATTCAGATTGCTCAGTGTGTTCTCGCTGATTCTCAAGAGCTGTGTTAAGGCTCTGCCCATTCACAGGCCTTTCAAGGGTTTGCATCCTGGAAAAAGCCAGAGCTGCTCTTTGGCTTTGGGGTGGTTGGATTTGTTTGGTTGTTTTTTTGTGTCTATGAATGTGTGCCAGTTCCTTCCTAACAAGTGGATATAATCTCCAACTCAACCGTGTGGCATGCTTCAGGGCCATAGCAAGACTTTATTCTGCTCGTTCATCTGAAGTTGCTCTATACTGATCTTTACATTAGACTAAAGGAGTTTTCTCTGGTCTAGTCTTTCACATGAGAGCAAGGTTTCAGCATGATAATTCACCATGATTTCAGCCATGAGTCAGGGAGTCTCAAAGCCCAGTCTGTTACCAGCCTGAAAAAAGAAACATATCTCTTTT
>JASVER010000083.1:4311120-4323114 GCA_030449065.1 Oceanodroma leucorhoa | reverse complement strand
TCTCTCTTTTCCTTACAGGTTGTCTACAAGAGTTTCTCTCAGGACTTGGGATTGACAAAACTTGTAGTTTCAGAAGCAATACAAATACTTTCAGCGTAACATTTCTGTAATTTACAGGAAGCAAAGCTTGGGTTTATAACTTTTTTTTTTCATTGTCTGAGACTGAAGGCCACTAATCTTGCCCTATGCTTCTAAAAGTTTTAGGCAGTCAAGAGATGCAAACAAACTCCAAATCATTTCCTGAGTTTATATGGTCTCATGAGTTACTGTTATGAAACAGCGAACCTGAAATTCAAAACAGGCTAAGCTGTCTGCTTGGGGAATAGCTCCGGTCATTTCCTTGACTGACTTTGGCAAAAGGTATTCCTATTTTCTGATCTTATGGATGCCAGACTGTGTAGGCTGCCAACTCAAGGTGCGATAGCAAAGATCACCTATTAACCTGCATTAGCTGGAGGTTCTCTGGCAGCCAAAGGGAGTGTAGCAAAACTGATAGAACTTCTAAGAGTTCAGGCAAATTTGCAATGCAGACAAGAATCATAGAAAACAGAGGGAGTTATGTGATTTAGGATTGTTTTGAAAGACTTGAATGTTGGTGATGTGTAATATTGTTATAGATTAGCATTTCTGCAGTTGCCTCCCACGTGGAATGATTGCTTGAGCCTGTTCCTGTAAATAGTTCTTTAAGATCAGCTTAAAATAACATTTTTTCCATTTCTTACATAAATTTATGGTTTCCACTTTTGCTCCTGCCCACAAGAACATCTGGTTATCGGTGTTCGCTGCAATCTCTGTGGGAATAAAATYGCAACTAGCATTGTGCTCTGACTGAGCTCATTTGCTTGATTACTGTCTTTGACTCCTGATTGTGAATGAAATTGTAACAATAAAGYCATACAAAAGAAATGAGAAAAATGTCGGGGCCAGATCCAGCAATCCCTCCTGAGGACTGCAGGGTTGACAGAAATACTCAGTACGGCTGATGAAATGAGAAAAATAATACCTCATCTTTGAGCTCTGAGCTATAAAGCTTTCCACTTAGCAGAGCTCACATCAGCAAGGACTGTTTTGTTAAAGCATCCTCTTTCTCTGTGCTGCTTCTCAAATGCAGCTTAATCACGTTTATTTACTTAATTTAGAAAGAGAATTTCTGAATGTTAGGGAAAACTGATACATTGGCCTTCATTTGCCAGTTTAGTATATTGCAAAGGACATTGTATTTCATGGAAAGTTGACCTGGAGATGTCAATGAGTGCATCTGAGTGCCAATTTAATGCTTCTGAGTGTCTCTACAAGTGAAACTTTTCTAGCACGGTGTTTTGATTCATCAACAGCAATTCCCACCATGTCTCATCTAACTGTCCCTCCCTCCCCTTCCCAAATCAAATTGCCTTGCAAGTCATTAACATTTTTACTTGATTTTTGAAATGTTTTAAGTGGACAGTGTGGTTTTCAGCTACTGCAAATCTCTCTATGCGCCATTCTCAGAAAATGCCTTAATGTTCACTGACAGGATTGGGCTTCTCTCAAAATAATATGGCAATGGCTTCTCCCTTCTTGCCTCCCTATTGCAAAATCCATTAATGTGGCATTTATAGAACTTGGATGTAGGAAAGAGAAGTTCAATTCTTAAATAAATCCAAGAGAATTAAACTCCCTTCTTCCAACCTATGAGAAGACTGTGCTAATATACCAGGTCACATACCGTTGTAAGGGTGGGAGCCACCTCCCTTCTCCACTTTCATCTGTTCTCTTGTGCAGAAAATGATTCAATGGACTGAAAGTGCAGTCAAGTCAGATCAGAACATAATAGACCAGCAGTTAGGGTGTTTATCTTGGAGAGAAAAGTCCATGGTTTCAGTTCCTTCTTTGAGTACTTTTTTAGAAATTAAATGAAACATTCCTAGAACAGAAACCATAAACTATAGCACTCTTCTTCTAGAAGAGTGCCCTAACTAGTGAGCTTCAGAGCTGTGCTCATGCTTGCCCTCATTTTCTGGTTCCACACAGACATGCAACAAAGCATATCTACATTTCCRTAACTGGAAAACAATTAAATGGAGTAACATGAACAGGTTAAAACTCTACATACCGCATGTGGTTTTGTATTAGGGCAATTTAAATTCTTCTCAAGAATAGTTATGATACTTGTTTTCTATGGAGACAGGCTTAAGCTGGAAATACCCTTATGATAAATTACAATAACAGTAAAGAAAGGTGCTTCTGATATCGGAACACTTTATTTTTTTTTTTTTTTGTTCTTTCCTTAACTTACGACTTCATTTTGCAGTTTTGCAGACAAGGAAGTTATTTTATTGTAGATTGCTTGTTGATTACTTCTGAAAGCATTTGTTTTGAAAGTAAGTTATTTTCAATACCAGCTTCTTAGATTCCACCGATCAGAATTTAGATAAAAAGCTTCTTTAATTGTCTTGCATGGGAACTTTTGTGTTTTGAGGGTTGGTACTAGTTCATAGACATTGCTCCTACTTTGCTGTACAGGCAAGTTGTCTTTAAAGGCATTTTGAGATGTCGCAGTTTTAGGTTAGAGTTGTAGAACTGCTAGACCTTCTCTACTAAAGAAATGTAGCTTTTTAACGTTGATCTAAGAAGTGGTCACACGTTTTGAACAGAATATCTGATTTCTTTTCCTTTCTTTTTATTATTTGCTTAAATGAGGACATTTTCATCCAAAGAAAATTGCTTGATAAACTTTTCCAATCATTTAAAAATGGGATCATTTAGTAGGATGCATTCCATACTCTGTGTTTGGAGGCAAAAAGATGATGAACATGTCTGCAAAAGTAGGAAGGCGGTTTCTTAAATAGGCTTTTACTTTTTGTCCAGACATTCCTGAAGCTTCTAACATTCACTTTGTTCTATTAATATTTTATCTTGATAATGTGTGTTATTTTGGTTTATCCTGAGGCTAAAGTGGAAGGTACTATCACCTGGGCAAACCACTCTAGGGATGATTTAGATATCCTTACAGAATCATGCTCATTGCAGAATGAAAAATTAATGAAGCTCCTCAACATTTATTCACTTGGAATACTTCCCAGATAATAAAATATAGTAAACCAGGTCATTTTACTAGAATAATTTTCTTCTGCTGAGCATAAAAAAATTAATGTAGCTGCTTACTGCTGGAGTATCTCTAACATAATACTGGAGGTCACTGTGAATCCTGTAAATGAGCTTTGTTTTGAAAGTTCAGTGATTTACAGGCAACATTTGAAGTCAGTCTTTCTGCAAAGACCAGAGTTCTCTAAGATAAGCAGTCTGCTGCGTGTAAAAAGCATGTTCGAACTATGTACGGCTCACTGTAGGTGTGTACGAGACCCATAGGCCRTATAGTGGATCACATTTTATACATGAGTACTCGTCATAATAAAGAAGCACAAAAGGAAAACAAGTGCTTCTTATTGTACATGTAAAAGGCTCCTCTGATTCCGTAAGTGAAGTGTGCTGCAGTAACACTTTGTAGGAGTTGTTTTACTTTCATCGTGTCTCAGGTTTTTTATGGCCCATGTAGCTGACAAATGCTTAGATAGGCATTCCCAGATGTGTCTTGCTTCCCTCACCACATGCATGGAAACACAACCTGCATAAAGTCTTGGCACCCCCAGCATGAGAGCAGAAGGCACCCAGCTGTGTTACTCTGGAGGTACCACAGCAACATTTCTGAATTCAAGTATTTGAAGAAGCAGAAGTGATCTTAAGGAACCATGGAGAAGAGCAGAAGACAGCTCTTATTCCTTCCTGTCAGGCTTAGCACATACATGTTCTCCTTGCATTTAGATTATGGAAAGGAGTTGGGAGGATACAGGGAGCAGAGCTTGTTTGTGTGCCTGTTGATAGGTGATGGAGAGGCTGCTGGTCTGCACAAACCTGATCTGGAGCTGTGTTAGACAGAAAGAAGAGTATAGTTTGCTATCTGTCCTCTCCTGTGCAGAGAGGAGCTGGGGGCATTGGAATATTTGGCCCTGGTTTCAGAATGAGCTGCTGGGAAAAGGGTATAAGGGGGAAATCTTTGCATTTGTGGCCTGTTATAAAGTGTGTAGGTTTTTTTTACTATTTTGTTTTATGTATATTCTCTTTTTCCTCATATGGAACAAGCAGTAAGTGCAAAGTTAATTACTCTTTCCTTTGTAACTTTCTCCCATGAGTCATTCTCTCTATTTTTGCCTTTCTTTTCCAAGAGTATAATTATTTTGCAACTGGGGCTTTTTCCAGTTGTATTCCTTAGCATGTTCTATCCTAGCTTTGCAGTGTAGCTGTAATATATTAAACAAATATATGCTCTAAGCATTGTGTCAAAGCTTCATGTGAGTACCTGACAAATAATCAACATTTTGTTACATCTTACATGGATCTAAGACAGAGGGATAGCCACGTAATTCCCTGTCACTGGCTTTTCCAACTACTCACAATTTTTACCTCCCAAAGCAGAGGTTAGTAAGGTTGGTTGAACAGAGCAGGACAAARCTAATGTTTGGTATATCTCAAATTTCCCAACTGTTTTATCTATACTGGAAAAATTGATGGGTTGGAGACAGAAGTGCTCCTCTACTTTCAAAATCAAATCTGTAACATGTTATATACTTGCAGTCTTAATAGTGTACCTTCATCACATGGAAGTCAGCAACATGTTCTGCACTGAAATACCATGRTTTACCCACTTTAACCGCATTGCAGCAGGGTCTGAAAGTGCTTTCCAATCAAAAGAGACAGGATGATTTTGAATAAAACCTGATATTCTTCTGAAAGCTGTGTCAGCATCAGAAGAGCAACAGTTGGACTCTTTCCATCTGTACTTTTTGTTGCTGGATTAATTTTAGATGTGCTGCATAWGGATTATGCATAAAACGTTGTTTTCCTGGTTTTGTTGTTGCTGCAATTAACTCCACAGTAAGTAACTCTTCTGGGAATTTCGTGGCCCAGCACACAAGCCTGCTCTGACAGGGCTGTTAGCCCTGGGAACAGGAAAGGAAGACATGTACTGAAACCTAAAACGTAACTATACGTGCATTGAAAAAAGACATTCGTAGCTCTAAAGCAACCTGTGGCTGGGCACAGGAGAGGCAGCCACCAGCGCAGGCTCCATCAGTCGTGGCCGAGTCGGCTGCTGTGCTTTGTCTGGAGCTGGGCATTATAAGTGATGTGCTGGACATCCCTTCCTTCRGTTGGGGAGCTCATGAAAATATCACACTCTGGAACTCAAATTAATTAAGATGCAAATAGCAAATCTAGTTTAATTTGTTATACTTGACCCCTCAAATATTTTCTAGTGACTTTTGGAATGATAATAAAAACAGAAACTGATGGTTACATGACAAAAATATATCCTCTGATAACTGTGGCCTAGTTTTTCTATGTAGATTTCCTCTATTTTACAGCTGCTGGTTGTTTAAATAGTAATGCTGGGTCTATCCCCATTTACATTAGTCGGTAATTCCGTTGTCACTGAAAATACAGCTAACACAGGGAAATAGGACTTCTGGTTTTTTTTAATTGAAAAAGTTTAAATCTTACTTTAGAAAGAAAAAGCACTCTTTGGTGAGAAAGTTTGCAGAAAGTTGCGTGAATGAAGCCAAAGCAAGCAATGTAGCCTTTTTAAACTTGGAACCTCTTCTAGTGTTGCACCATTCTTGTAAAATACATACCTGTGAAGAAGAAATACTACTGATTTTTTTAAGGTACCTAATTAAATTTTTTTTTTTTTGCATGACCCTTTTTATTTTTAAAATGAGCCTTTACTGAATGTAACAAGAATGAACAATTTAAAGTGGTTGTTTAATCAGTGGACTAACATTAGTGTTAAAAACCTCTTTGAGTTGAAGCTGCAGGGTGAGATTCTTCTCCTAATGCTGACAGTCTGCTGTGTCCTTCTCTTAGGCATCAGTATGGGTTTTGTATTATTCCCGTGTTTCTGAACACAAAAATAGACACAGAATGGAGTTTGTCCTTGAAAAATTACAGTATCCTTTGCTCCAACTGATGGAACTCAAAGGCAATGGGTTTAGGGTTGAGTTTCTTTTCCTTCTTTTTTACTCCAAGGTGGAAAGTGTGATGGCTTATTCCAGTACTACTTTCTAAAAGATTAAATGGTGTTTTCTGTGTATGCCACAGCAGAACTGCAGCAAAACAACTGGAGTGGAGAGCAGGCCCACGAATGAGGTTATCGCTGACTTTTCCTGGTGGAAGAGGGACATAGGTGTTTGTGACTGTCAATGCCAGGACGGGCTATGTGCGATGGAGGTGTGCATCTACAGCACTTCAGGAGGAGGGTATTTGAGGCATTTCATCAGCAATAGTTAACACTTTGTAAAGTTGAGAGCGCAACTCAGAGTGGGGAAAAAAAAAAWGAGAATGAATGCCACATAGAAATGTTTGCTTTCGAGTTGCGTGAGACAGTATGAGCTGATCTAAGCCGTCGGTCTGTTGGCAGAAGGGAGGCTCTGGGCTGTGCTGGATCCTGCGCTGGAACAGTTCAATCAGTGACCCAGTTGCGAGCCCCCGCCTCCCCCCGGCCGGGCGCAGAGGGAGGCGGCTCCGCCGGCGGGCCGGGCTGCCCCTCGGCCGGCTGCTGCCCCTCGGCCGGCTGCTGCCCCTCGGCCGGCTGCTGCCCCTCGGCCGGCTGCTGCCCCTGCCGCTGGCAGCGGGGCCCGGCGGGCGCTGGAGCGTGGCCGTGGTGCAGGATGGGCTCCGGCCAAGGGCGGCGGGAGGGAAACCTCCCACTCGGGCAGGAACGAGCTCTTGGATCAGCTCAGCCATCTCTTGTCACTTCTTTCCAAGGTTCACTGAGCCTTTTAAAACGGAGAAATGATCAAATTGCTTTTAGGCAAGTAATTCCTGTGCAGAGTTTGAGGGGTGGTTGATTCAATGGATACTGCTGCTATCCACATATAGAAGAATTAAATGAAGAGGGAGAATGTTAACTGCCTTCATTTTTGTACTGAGCAATGCAAATTTCCCTAATAAGGAAATCTTGTGGGAAAACAAGGGAAAAAAACCCACAAAGGCTTGTAAGATAACGTATACATCTTTTCCTTTATTGATAGCCTGTAACTACAGATCTTTCTTATTTCTCCCCCTTTGAATTAACTATATATATTTTTTTGGGGTCGTCTTCTGGACCCGTCTGTCCATTCAGCATCACATCCATTGCAGCCACACTTTATTTTTCTACTTACGCTTGTCAGTATTCTGGTGCTATCAAGTAATATTGGTATTTCAGCAAACACCTTCATTATAGCACAGAAGAATCACAAGCAAGAGTTACGTTTTAGTACACCTGATAAAATTTTTATTCTGTGCAAATTTTTCTCTGTATCTAAATTTCTTATTTCAAATCTAAATTCTAATTAAACATTGTAAAAAGGATCTTAAAGCCTGCTTTGCAAGGTAACTATGCACTGAGCTGAGTAACAATGAGAGGAGATAAACATTAAAGCAGTCTTTTATCTTAAGTGTTTCCTACTAATGAATGTTAATGTGTCTCTTCAGACACTGTAGCATCTACAGTTGCATTTATATGCCTTTATGAGGCAAAGTACACACCAAAGTGATAGTTACATGTCAAATGGCAGGTGGAATAGTAATATACATTTATAATTTGTTTTCTATATATTTTTTTAAAAGAAAATTCAGTTTTCTTCTATGAAAATTATAAAGGCCTGTGTTCTCATAATGAATCCTCCACTACTGCTTGTATACAATGCAGAATGCAGCTTTTCCTCTTGTGCTCCCTGGCTGCTTTATTAAGCGTGAGGGCTGTTTGTGTAAGGCTGTTGCAAAGTCAGACCCCACAGATTTCRGGCTATGCAGGATGAGAAAATTTTCTCATGTATGAACAGTGTGGTACCACTCCTACAAATATTGGGAGTAGACAAATGTCTGGCTAGAAATCCTCATTACTCATGTTTGCAAGATTAAATGTGTGTTTATAGTATAATACTGAATATACTTGCTATATTACATTGTAAATGCTATAATTTTATAGGTTGCATTCTCCATAACAAGAATCCTGTATATTGTAGCTTATTTCCCTACAAATGCTGATTACCAATTGGTCATGCAAGGAATATTAGCRTATTTTAGGGAACACCCACAGTTTCCTGGATATGTCAGATTTTATCAATAGGATGAGTCTAGGAGTGGGCAAAACATCATGCCCAGAAGTACAGTCTGAGAAAGAGTGTWGATTATGTAGGAAAGCATGCCCTCAGATTTCTACTTAGGATGCTGAAGACTGACTTATGAAAAATAGGAACTGATAAATCTTAAGTAATTAGACTCACTCAGGTAGAAAATCAGAAGTACAAATTGATGAAAAGTGAGCTAGTGAAGATTAACAGCTTTGTTCTTCAATTATTTTCTTCTGTCACACTAAAATTGCTTTCCCACCACCTTGCTGGTGCTCTGCTCTCCTTCCTAGGGTGCAACCTGGGCTGTTCTGTGATCCTATGATATTGTTGCTTAGGACATAAGATCAGCTCGCTCCAGTTTAAAGGCCACCAGTTCACCCTCTGCATTGGGGCAGCATGATGAGTGTGTTAGCACTAGACTTCTAACCTTTAAAGGAGCATCAGAGCTATTTCTTCGTAAGTGGAYCCAGAGTCCCTGGGGGAAGAAAATGAGTTACAGTTTTCACCTAGCATTTTTCATGGTTGTGCTCTAAGCTGCTCCTTGCATTCCCACAGGAGATCAATATAACAACCCCATCTTCTTGTTAAGCAGTAAATGACTGGGTTTCATCTCTACGATGTGTGTAGGTGAAATAAGTATAAGAGACTGTCAAGGATGTTTTTGAGGGAGCTCTTCTCAGACAGAAAAAAATCTCAGGAGAAAAATCATAAAGTTTCTCCTATGAGAGAAGCTGAGGGCTGAAGCTGATGGGTAGTCAGTAAAGATGAAGAATGCTGGCATGGTGATGTCAGAGATTAACATCACAATGGGATACTCAATTACTACTTGGATGGATTAAATGACAAAAGGACTTAATGGGCAATGAGAAGACTTGCAGGGATAAAAGGACAACAAGCATAGGGATTAAACGAAGGAGTGTAGAGAATCTACAAAAATTGTTTCAGTGGCATTGTTTTGAATAGAGAGAAAAAATTTTCTAGAGTCAAGGTTTAAAAACGGTAAGTTTAAGCATAGTATGTTGAGATCTTGCAGATGTGGGTGGAATGACAGAAAAGATGGTGCAGTTTTTAAAGATACCTAAGTAAAGAAAACCAGCAAAATCTGGAAAAAGCCTAGAAGTGCAGATCTAGAGGGATGGTTGAAGTTATTAATTAAGTGGAGAACGATTTAGAAATTCCGGGACTATTATTATACAATATTTGTGACAGAGGGATGGTTGAAGTTATTAATTAAGTGGAGAACGATTTAGAAATTCCGGGACTATTATTATACAATATTTGTGACAACAATGAGATTTTTTCCCCATCTGAAATGATACAGTTGGGTCACAGAAAGCCCAGAGTTGATAATTCATGAAATGTAGTCTCATTATCAGAAGAATTTTGTCTAAACCTGCACTTGTGACACATCTAAAAATTAATTTTCTTCGAAGACCTAAAGGCTGTTTGACTGAACTAATCACCTACCAGTGAAATATTACTAAGACTGCTGTGAGAAGAACACACTGTAGTTATAGTTTACAAAAACAAACAAAAATTAGTTTATCTGAAATTCTTTATCTGAGGCTATTTAATTTCAGCACATGCAAGCTGACTTCAAAGGTATTTAATTGTGAAGCATTTTCAGGAATGTGACAATACAATAGTAGTGCATCACCTTGTCACCTTGGTTAGAAATTATTTCTCTACAGAAAAGCTTTCCTAGGAGAAATGCAAAAATCAGTTTCCCAGACATGGTTATCCCATCCTGACAGCTACCACAATTGTGCAAAGTAAATTATGTCACTTGATGGTCACTCCTGCCTAAATGGCTAAATGACACATAAGCTTCTTTGCTTTTATGATTTCCTTTTCATCTTCCTATTTGTATATCCATTATTCTCAAATATTCACAAAATATTCAAGATTATCACCTTTATTATAATCATGTTGTTAGGATTCATGTATACGATTAAGTTCACATTTTTTTTAATATCGTATTTTATTTAATTTTAAAAATAATTTAACAGGTGATTAAACTATGTAGAGGAATGTTATGTCGCAGGTTGAATGAAAAACCTGAATAACTTAACAGTTTAAATGACAAAAGGAAGCTTTTCTAGATTTAACTGACATATGCAAAAAGATAACCAAGAAATAAAGAATTATTTAAAATTATAAAAATAACCCCCCTAAAATCATAAAAATAGATAAAAATCTTTTTTCAAAGTTGCTTCCTAAAATCCATTGGTCTACGATCAAAGCTCAAAGTGTATCACTAAACTGGAGGTCACCATCTTTCCCCATCTCCCATYAATACCTCTGTTACAGACACTCTAGATACCAGAAGTGCTTCTTGGATCAGAAATAGCTGCCGCGTTGGGTTTTGCTGTGTTAATGCAGAGACAACCTCATAGYTATGGTCTCACACAAATGTGTTTATATTTATTTATGCCTTTGAAATAAGATCCTCAAAGAAAATATCAAACAGAAGTTGTCTCAGATACAGCCGTATTCATTCTCCTCTCTTCCCTCATTTTTGCCTAACTGGGGCTCTGTTTCATCAGACCACTTGAGATCCACTTAGTCTTATTGATTTCAATGAGACTGACACATGATTAAATACGTGCTTATATGCTTTGCTCACTAATGAGGGAATTAAGCGTATGCTTAAATAGTTTACTGAAGAACAACAATGTTCTTTGCCTGCCTTTTAAATATGAGTGTGCATATATATTCGTATCTATACATACATAGATATACACACATATGTAAATACACACATGCACAATACCGCTGGGATGACTAGCCAGTAAGTAGAGCAATAAATCCATTCAAAAATTTTCCAGAGCCAAGTTGTCTCAGTATTGGAGTTCTACCTCACCAGACCTTTACAGCATGGACCTCTGCATTATGTAAAAGTGCTGTATGCCAGACCCTCTGGAGAGGACGATTTCATAAGACTTCTTCTCTCAGTCAAGCCTAATAGCAATATTGGATAAAAATTTGATACACAGTGAGTTCTCTTGTTGCCTAGATTTTGTGGAAGGGACTATGCCAAGCTTTAACAGGTTTGACGTGGTAATCAGATCTCATCTCATCTTCAGGTAGGTTTATTTGATGCCCAATACCTAGAGGTATACAGTAGTCCTGAGAAAATGTAGGAAACTTCCCTGGCAAGCCTGCTTTCTCCATTTTGGGAAGGGCTGCAATTCTATTTCAGTTCTTCTCTCAYTTCTAAATCTCCAGGTTCCTGACAATCTGCATCAATCTTCATACCTTTTACATCATTAATTTTGCCATTCTGGTTTCACCATATGCTCCTATTTTTCAGCCATGTTAATCTTTTAGTGTGTGGTCTCTTTTTAGTTCAGCCTGTATTTCTTTCCTTGCTTCCATCATGAGTCAAACTCTTGTGTGCACATTCTTTAATTTCAAGCCTCATTTACTTTATCCTATTGATCAATCATATATGGTACTTAAGGTACAAGCTGTAGCATATGTATAGCCATCTGTATGGGCCCTATAGCATTCATATTCAAGGATTTATTCCACCTTGTAGTCTATGCTATTAACTGAATGAAGGAGGTCAATTTGATATTCAGCTTTATAGAATCATAGAATCATAGAATCATTAAGGTTGGAAAAGACCTCTAAGATCATCAAGTCCAACCATCAACCCAGTACCCATGCCCACTAAACCAAGTCCCGAAGCACCTCATCCACACGTTTTTTGAACAYCTCCAGGGATGGTGACTCCACCACTTCCCTGGGCAGCCTGTTCCAATGCCTGACTACCCTTTCAGTGAAAAAATTTTTCCTAATGTCCAATCTAAACCTCCCCTGGCGCAACTTGAGGCCATTT
>JASVER010000083.1:4164957-4308625 GCA_030449065.1 Oceanodroma leucorhoa | reverse complement strand
TCCGTGATGGCGACCAAGTCATAGCTGTCCTGCCGCACAATGGCTTCCAGCTCCTCCTGCCACATTCTCTTGTTCCATTTTACTCCAGGTATTGCTTATTTTTCAACAGTCATTCAGAGTTAAGAGATCCAATGGATCTTTTTGCTCAGATTATGTCTGTGTGGATGCAGCTCTGTGTATATATAACCCCCGAGCAGCTACATGCAGTAACTCGGCAGAAGCAACAAAACGCTGCTCAGCCTAGCTGAGGAGGAGGCTGAAGCTGTCCGGGAGGAGCAGTGGCTTGTGATACTGTGGTTGGTGAGCATGCTGGCACGGCTTTATCGTGCTGCTGGCACGGCTTTATCGTGCTACTTGCATGTGCCTTGCCATGCAGGAATGTCATATTTGAGTTTTAATTCCTCAATGTTGTGTATTGTGAGCATCTTCACAATGAACTTGTTTGATTTCACCCAGACTCTCATAAAGAAAAGCTTTTTTACAAACTACTTGCTGTATTTAGTGTTTGCAACCTCTATCTTTACCTGCTTTTCCCGTTCTGACCCCTTCTGTACATCTAGCCAGTCAGGAGGCATTGCGCTTGGGCTGACACTGAAGTTTGAACCTGGTATCGTCAGCACAAAAAGCCCGAGAACACGTGCTAAGCTGAAGTACCAACAGCCGAAGACATCACAAGCTCAATACAAAAGAAGGTGAATGAGGATTTTGTTTTGTGATACTGTGCTAGAAAAGTATTTGATATAATCACAGATTTGATGCAAGAGAGCTCTTTATGACTGTAAGAAAAAAGACTTAATTGTGCTTGGAGATGCAAGGGGGTTGATAATTAACCTGTAGATGTTAAATTATCTATGCTGACTGGAAATTTAAGTCCCAGTTATTAATATTACTTCCTGCGTCTTCAGTAACAAGTCACAAATAATTACCCTTTATTGAAAAATAGTTTCCTAATGTGATATAAACCACAGTGGAGTTAAGAAAACAACAAATGTATGTGTTAACAAACTAACCCTTTCAAAAGCCGTTTTTCCAGAACGTCATTCATTCCTAAAGGGAGTAATTAAGTAGTTTGTAGAAAATTCAATTTGGTGTCATCCTTCAAAGTAGCGTATGCTATTATTACATACCTACATTGAAGATCCTACTTTATTGCTGACGTAAGTTAGGGAGTTTAAGCATAAGGCCACAGGACCCTTCTTTTGTTCCAGTAGTGCAGAAACCTCTGGAACATAGTCTTATCAGTCTATATGGCTCTGTATTTTACTTTCAATAATGGTGGAGAGTACTGAGGCAGGTTTTGATTTATCTCTGAATTTTCTGAGTTCTACTCATTTATGTACAAATTCAATATTTTCCCTGCTATTATAAACGTGGAGTTTTTCACCCCCAGGGGATGTTTCATGCAGACAACTGACTTCAGATTTAACATAGCCYTCATTCACAAACTACTGCTTCCTTTGAAATATATAACATCACTCTGTTGAATAGATGACATCAATGAGGGTTTCATTTATGATAGTTGTATGGCAAAAAAATGTAAGCTAATCTGTCAGCCTCAACAGGCTGTGGAGAACATGTTCTGATACTGTTATTGTATCCTAAACAATGCTTGAAACAAAAGAATGATGATGGAGTGAATCCTTTGCCTGAAACCTTATAGTATTAGGTAAGAACACTCCTTTAAAATTCAAGAAATTACAATTTTATCAGTGACAGCCCATGGTATATGTTCATTGCCACTTTGCATTACAGAGGGTCAAGTTATTGAGTTAATTGAAGTCTCAAACTACAAATCTGACACCACAGTATTTTCAACTGCCAGGCCAGYTTTTGGTGAATATGGTCTCACACAAAATGTCCTGTTTTGAGTTTTCTCAGTTTAATTCACTGTAAAACCAGGAAAGTTTATTTTCCTCTTTGAATCCATGGGGATAAAGTGTGCATTTAATTGTTACCAGTGAGTTCTGAAATGCTGAAGGACCAGGAAACCATTAATTCAGCTCATGAAATACAAATCCTATTACCACAGGTTAATAAATCAGTTAGTTTTTGAAGTGCAAAACACTTATAATCCTTTCTCCTTTGTGTTACATAACGAACCAATTATAAAATGGTGTTTTGCTTCAAATTCATTAAATTTCAGTTTCCATCCTAAAAGAGTTTGACATATAACATCAGTTAAAACAGCTTTAATCTGTAGCTCAGATCTGTTAATCTTTAATTAGAAATGTCATTCACCTGTTACAAAAATTAAATTTTAAGATTCTGAATACATGTGCACTTCTTGAGCATTTACATCATATCCTTTTGGTCAGCAAAGGGAAGTATCAAGTTCAAAGTAAAGGTTATAGTCATCTGCAAATCAGTACATGTCAATAATTTCTAATTCAATAGACTTAATTACTCCTTTAGAAAGATAGCGGAAAGTACAAATGCAAAGACTAAAACTCATCTTTTAAACAAAGATTTTTTGCCTGCTAGTTTAAATCTTAAATGATTTAAGAAATTTGGTTTAACAGTATTGCACAATCACTAAAAGCTGGTTTAACTGCTAATTTTTAGAATAATTTTAAAAGAAAGTGAACTTGTGAAAATATAACTTTTTCATGCTGAATCATCATCATGGCAGATCAAAGGAAGTATAGGAGAAGAAACTTTTTTGTAGTTTGGTCCTTTGTGACCTTTCGTAGCCAGCATAAACTAGAATGTACCTAATGGCTGCTAAGATGGTCTACAGGTAGGGATGCAGAGAGTTTGCACCCAGCCTCAAGTATGCAACCCATAGCATWTTTTATCAATCATTGGCCCATCACCTTGAGCCAGTTACGTGCTGAAAAAAATCCACAATGAAAAAAAGATGTGCTCTGGTTATCTCTTCCTATGAGAGGGAAAACATGAATCTTACATCTTTTAGTAAATGACAGCTGCAACAAGATTGCTTCATGGGTTCTTTTGCACTGAAATTAGCCAGCCAGCAGATGTGTTGGTATGGCACCAGCAAAAGTTTGTTTCTACTACAGTCCACAAAGGGTTGATGTGCTTCAGTTTCTTTCAAAGCCTTTGCTACCCAAGAAGTAAAATTCTGTACTACAAATTAAAAAGATTGAAATATTTATCAAATGTCAGTTGGAGGACAGAGAATACCTGTATGAGTTTATATCCCAAGTAATCTCAGGGCTATTTTCTCAAATAAAGGTTTAATCTTTCTCTGTGTTTTATCAGAACTAGTCAGTCTTTTCTACTACTCTGTTCAGTAAACCATAGTTTAGGCTCTACAGACTGTAACTTGCAGATAAGAGTTTGAAGTCTAAATGGAAAAAGGTATATCTGAGTTGCAGTATATGGAACTATAACAGATAGAGAGAAATGTGTTTTTGGAGCTCGTTCAGGTTCTTTTTCTTGTAGGTRTGCATTTTGCAACCTGCTGTGTTGTTTAACCAGCTAATTAGGTAGGCCAATTCATGGAAACGGAGAAAATTCAATCTATTTACAGCCTCTTCTATGTGATAATTTAACAATCTAAACAATGTTCTTTCATCCTGTCAATTATCTGGRACAGTTTTAAAGAGAGCATTTTAAAGGTTATAGTGTTCTTTTGTGGCAACAGAGTAATTTTGAATAACATTTTAAAACTTGCTTTGATATAAAAGTTTTATGCTCAACAGTCTGAAGATCTTTCACCTATGASAGAAAAGTTATATTGGAGCAGAAGAATAAGAGGCCGCACATTGTAAAAGTTGCTGTCAATTCTCAAGTTTTCAATATTGTATTTTGATATTTTTGGAGCTGTTACCCAGGCTTACCCTGCCAAATCCAAGCTTTTATACTATGTAAAATATAAATACATGATATGCAGCTGTTACTTTGTTAGCTTCAGTTATGTTCTGTGAAAGTATTTTTGCCAGCTAAACTTCTGTGGGTAGCTAGGAATCGGGGATAAATTGAAATAACAGAGCTTGCCCAATTTCCGTTATGAGTTCCAAATGCTGAGTATTAGGATGCAGAACGTTCTTCATAAGGCCTCACTGAAGCAAGTAATATCACATCAGTATTAATGTAATGGCTGAATAAGTGCTTCTGATCCGAAGCCCTCCCTTTTAAGTTAGATTTTTCAGGATGTATTTAATGCATATTCATAGCACCTGCTCAGTTTTTCATTAAGGGGCAAAATATCAGTGCTTTCTTATTAGTCTTGTGAAGTTTCAGCCATCACTTAGATGTGAGGGAACTTTACTTTTGCATTTTGAGAGTATATTTGTGTAAATCAGAGCGCAGACTTATGCTGTACCAAACAACCAGAGCACACTCATCATGTCTCAGCCCCTAAACTGGGCTTCCTCTCTGGGCTCCCTCTTTGGGTTTATCTGGCCTGCTTTCCTCCTTGAAGACCTTGCTACAGCAAATTCGTTACCCACTCTGCCTTTTTTTTTAGTGGGAAATTAGCTGTCCYGCATTTTCATAAAGCGTATAGGACGAAGAGATCCTGGTCTTGCTGAGGTGAAATTGAATTAATAAATAATCTTAAGAAAGATCACCTTTAAAATAAATGTGTGGTTACTTTTGCATGGCAAATGTCAACTGCTGATCAAAGTCAAAGATAGTGATTGAATTGCAGTGTAAGGGAAGATGTCCCAGCTTATAGGCTCTGGCTTGATAGTGGCAAGATCGGACTGAGTACTTGGGTTGGTCTAGAAAAGAGGGCCTTGGGGGTGCAAGGAGAAATTAGAAGTAAAGCATAACAATAAATTTAGATAAAGTCCTAAAAGATAGGAGACTTTGATAAAGAAACATCAATATTTTATAGGGTTAGAAAATAACCTTGCAAAAACACATTGGGAAACATTGTGAAGAAAAGACCTGTTAAGACAGTTAATTTTCTGAGTGGAATATATGCATCCATGTAGGATGAAATTATATGAAGAAAGGCATTTATTATCATCTGTTGGCATGCTCTGAGATGCAGAGTAATGTGTGTAGCAACAAATAGCTGCTGATTATCTCAGCACGATTTTGAATAAATTAATTTTCTCAGTTTTTAAGTGAATAATCAATAATGGATCAAAACATCCATAATGGATCAAAACTTTTGTATTCGGCGGGTACTTTACATGAAGAGCTAGCGGACGTATAGCATTAAACCTTTGAAAAGTAAATATGAACTAGTAATTCAAACAGCAAGATGAACACAGAGTTAAAGGCTTTAGATAAATGACTTAAATATACATATTGGTTGATTTTGGCTTTCATCTTACAGAAGTTCATTATCTATATGCAAATTACCAGTAACACTGGGGATTTTTCTTATTTACCATAACTCCAAAATACACCATAACAAAGGAATTACTACTGTTGCTAATAGAAACATGTCTTCAAATACACAAAAATGAAAAGTTGCAAAAGAAGGTTTAAGTTGCTCTCTGGTAAGCTATATTAATGAATATAATCATTCACTGTAAAATAACATTTTTATCCCTGTGCTAGCTACACAGTGGCTCCACAGACTTAATAATTTTAATTAAATCTTAGTCAATCCTCAGAGAGAACAGTATATGTTTTCTTTTAGTTAATTAAAGCTGGTAATATAATATTCATGACTTCATCCACATGTTTGTGCCAGCATGCTTTGAAAAAGGTTGTATCAAATCCAATGTAAGGCTTAAGTTCTTAGGTGCCTGATGCCCAAAATGAAATGCCAATGTTAGATATATAGGCTTCTTCTGCAGTGTCTGAGGAGGGGCTGGGAGCCTCAGGGTGGGATCCAAGAGCAATAAAGCTTCCTTCAACTAGCCAGTATAATACTCTGTGTTGTACTTGAAACTACTTTCTGAAACTGGGATACGCCTACTATTTTTTGGGTTCATTCCTAGAGATGGATGCTCTTTTCTTTCAAAGATCTCAGTGGAGCTCTCTATTTTTGTTGAAAGGGCAATTATATTGTGGGCATTTTATAAACACTAACTTTTTCTATAGCACTCGCTACAGATAGTGATCTTTACCCGAAGAGAGCTGATCCTCAGCTGTCTCTTGATAAAGCACTGAATTACCAAGGTCCTTCTGACTTGGTGGTGGAACAGTTTCCCTTTCTGTTATTGAAGTAATGCTCTTTTATAGGGAAAAACATTTGAGATTTGGGGCTAAAGAGAATCTTTAGGGGCTTGATTCTGAAGGGTGCGGTGATGAAGTTCATCTGAGAAACAGTAAACTTGAGTCCTGGTTTCTGCTCCCAGAATTTTATCTACAAYTTTGACTGTACTTTTACAATATGTCCGCTGGACAAAAACTCCTTAAATGTGAATTAACATCTTAAGTACTAGACTATGGAGTCCTGTACCCTTTCAGTTTCATTTTGGTCCAATTAACATTGAACTGCTTTCTGCAAAGGGTCTTCACCAGAAGGGACAGACAATGCTTCTGTCACTCTGAATAGCCTGCTGGCTGGAGCACACTGGGAGTAAGGAGGTTTGGATTTGATGAGAGACTTGATGCCGGATTTTCCATGTGCTGAGTAAGTGCTCTGACCATTTTATAAGAAAWGTAGATACTACCACTGTCACAACCATCTCTAAAAGGAGGTAACCAGATCCATGATGTGTAGAGCTCTGGTTCTGGTGGATGCACAGTCCACGCTCTCACTCTGTGCTCATTGGATTGGCAACTTGGGCAGAGGATCTGCTTATACACAGTTCATCTATCCTGGCTGTAACTTCATCAGAAATTGTTTAAGAAGGGCTTCATATTCTTGCTAAAAATTAAGTAATGGTTAATAGACGTCCAGTTTGGCAAGAATAAATTAAGAACTGGGATAGCACAAAGATTCCTTTCCATTCAGTGAAATGACAGCTAGTCTCAGAAAGATGGGAACTGGAAAGGTAAGGCTTTTTAACTCTGCTCCATTCCTACCAACTATGTCCTCAGAGGGAGCTGGATGAGACCTTTCACAGGGGACACTTAGAATCATAGAATGATTAAGGTTGGAAAAGACCTCTAAGATCATTAAGTCCAACCGTCCAAAGTGCCAGATCTACACATTTTCTGACTGCCTCCAGTGATGGTGACTCCACCACTTCCCTGGGCAGCCTGTTCCAATGCTTAACTACCCTTTCGGTGAAGAAGTTTTTCCTAATGTCCAATCTAAACCTCCCCTGACACAACTTGAGGCCATTTCCTCTCATCCTATTGCTAGTTACTTGGGAGAAGAGACCAACACCCACCTCGCTACAACCTCCTTTCAGGTAGTTGTAGAGRGCGATAAGGTCTCCCCTCAGCCTCCTYTTCTCCAGGCTAAACAACCCCAGCTCCCTCAGCCGCTCCTCAGAAGACCTGTTCTCCAGACCCTTCACCAGCCTCGTCGCCCTTCTCTGGACACGCTCCAGCACCTCAATGTCCTTCTTGTAGTGAGGGGCCCAAAACTGAACACAGTATTCGAGGTGCAGCCTCACCAGTGCCGAGTACAGGGGCACGATCACCTCCCTGCTCCTGCTGGTCACGCTATTCCTGACACAGGCCAGGATGCCGTTGTCCTTCTTGGCCACCTGGGCACACTGCCGGCTCATGTTTAGCCGGCTGTCAGCCAGCACCCCCAGGTCCTTTTCCTCCGGGCAGCTTTCCAGCCACTCTTCCCCAAGCCTGTAGCGTTGCCTGGGGTTGTTGTGACCCAAGTGCAAGACCCGGCATTTGGCCTTGTTGAACCTCATGCAATTGGCCTCGGCCCATCAATCCAGCCTGTCCCTCTCTTCTCCAAGAAGGAAGGGTTAATTGTGACCTGGTGTGCCCTGGGAAAAAGTTTGGTGACCTGACTTTGGGTGTGGGTCTGTAGGCCTCACTGAGCTCTTGCTCCTTGGCACGTTCCAGGCGTGCCCTGTAGCGTGCTCCAGAGCCGACCAGAGCAGGAGGCATGTTGGTATATGCCCCATCTCCCTCAGTGCCCACGCACCCTGCTCCCCTCCCCATGGGCACAGCAGGGAGAACAGTGTTGGGGAGGAAACACGCACTCAGGCCTTGTGGTACACACCCTGGATATACGTTTGGATACAGGCACTGGGAAGTAACCTGAGAATGCASGTATAACCTGCTTTTTTGGTTTCCGTTTGTTCTGGAGAACTGCGTATATATGTTTACTGTTTCAAATACTTCTTTCACTGGCTTTTCTCTGATATGATTTCCCATCATGGTTTGTGTTGCTGTTTGTGTCTTTCRTCTTTTCTAAATCTGGTAATTGAAACTCAAATGGTTACGCTTAAAACTGATTTTTTGCGAGCAGATTCAAAATACTCTGTCTTCTAAAAATCTATTTTATGATATGCTGAAAAAAGTAATCAAATGCCTATATGTGGCTGTCTCATTTATTGGTTTATTTTGATTCAGCTGGAAACCATCTCTGCTTATATACATGGTATTTTTAACAGAAGAATTCATATATGTAGTCAACTACAGGAGATGATGTTGGCTAAATAAACAAGTATTGATAAAACAGAGGAAAAAGGAAGAAAACACTTGCATAAACAAAACATACTATAAAATGTCTGAATATTGTTTTCTCTGGATGTCTCAAGATGCTTGCCCTCTGTGCATTGAATAGATCATCAGAGGCATAATATAGATTTCAAGTATGTACTCTAAAGGTCTGGTTTATCTAAAGCACATTTGGGTTGAAAGGTTGTAGATCAGTGTTTCCTAGCCTGTGGCCTTGGAACTATCACTATCAGTAAAAACTCTGAAAGTGGTCTGCAGATTATGGAAAAAAATGTTTGAAGGAAAAGAACAAAACTATATAGTATTCATATATGCCCTCCTGCAAGGCAACAAATAAAATGGGTGTGAATTAAAGTAAGATACAAACATTTAAAATTATTTGTTTATAAATGAAAATAATTTTGACTACACTAGCCAAGGTCTTTGGATTTTTTTAAAAGAAATGTTAGGTCATCCATTTTTAATAAACGAGACTGATATCAGAGGATTTCCTAGACAATATGCTATATGACTTCTTTAAATAGAACTAGAAGCAAATCCCTATTTAGATTATGTTATTCAATAAATGGGACAAAATATCCTTTCTGGTCTGAGCAATCTCCTCTGGACTGAAATGCAACTAAAATTTTTGAGCGTTTGCCCTTCCCTTAAAAGTAGACAAAATCAGCTTTTACTTAGGAGTGATCAATCTTGACCTGCTCAGTAGGGCCTGAGCCAGTGTTCTCTGTAGCAGTGCTTGTGCTGAACAAATGAAATCACCCTTTCATCAGGAGAGTCATTAAAATTTCCCATCTCTCATTCTTTCAATTCAGTGCTATCCAAAAAGTGTATGTACCTTTCTTTAATGTTATTTTTGATACAGTAAGGATTTTAAATCAGTCAAGCTGAAAAAAATCAGATGTTTTTTGTAGATAAGAATGTCTTCTATGAATCTAAATTAAAATCACTTAAACAAATGGATTCTCTATTTTCTGTAGCATTAGTTCAAAGAAAGCACATGACACAGGGATTAGTATTCAGTAGACTTCTTATTTTATTGTATAAAAGTAATTACCTTTTAAATACTATCCAAATTAACATTTTAATATCCCTCTGGGCTTATACATTTTGAAAGCGTAATATAACTTGGTACCTAATACAGAAGAACCCTATTTCCTTTTCTACTAAATTAGTCTGCTGTATAAATTTGAATCATTTCAATGCAAGTGCCAGCAATTATTTTTTTTACAAATAAGACTCATATTACAACCAAAGACACTCAACATCTTCAGCACAGGCCGCGTATAACTTGAAGAGCTTAATCTCCTTGTATTTGTATTTCTTGGTAAGCTATTTGTGGGAAATAGTCTCTTATGTTAACCRTCTTTATGTTTTACTAGATCTCTTCAAGGAAAAATATATGACTTAAAATAGATAGAGTTCTAGCTCAATCCTCTGGTGACTTTTGCATATTAAAATTCCAGGCTGCCTGAAATAGTATATAAAATTCATTTTTATCTATTAGAATTATCAAGAACATCTGACTGTTTTCATATTATACATAGGTATGGTTTTTCATGCTTTCACGTAACATTTTCAACAGTACATCTTGTGATAAGAAAAACTTTCTTGTTTTGTCATTGTATTTATTTTTTGCGCAGGTCTGAAGCAAATTAATCGTTTCGTCATATGAATAAAACTAGCTAATTTAGCAAGAACTTTACACTAGAATCAAGGGGGCAGCTAGGAAAARGCTTTAAGTTTGTAAAGAACAGATCCACTTGGACAAAAAACAGATGATGAGGGAAGGACAGGAGAGATATAATAAGGCTGTAGTAGGCTGGTCCACCAAATATCTCAGCTGTCTGTTGATCCCAAGAATATATATGGAGAACAAGGCAGGCTGGGGTGCATAGTGAAAGATCAAGGGTTTTGCAAAATTTTTGGGAAATTCATTTTATTTCTCAAAATTGACAAATGCAGTGATAACTACCTTAAGGCAGCCCTGTGAAAATGCAAACTGCTCATTGTCACATCCCAGAACAGGTTTGGTGACAGAGCTAGAAAGGCATCTTCTATAGATGTAGAACTGTGAGTCTGAGCCTTGCTTCTGGCATTACTCACTCTGCTAGACTTATATCTGCAGCCCGGGGACTTGGATTATCTCAGCGTAAGGCATGTCCGTGTGCTGATTTTGTACTCCTGGCTACAGAAACTATTGAAAGCTCAACTCATTATCCCAGTAGGCAATCTAATCTCTTGACTTCTTTTGATCAGCCCTACTTTTTCTCTAATCCTCTAAAATATTGTATGCATTATTTGCTAGTCTTGAATACATGCTTAGCCTTGAGTGACTCTTCTAGTTACTGCGTGGGTGTGTGCGTTGGTTTGAGAGAGGTGATAGACCTGACAGTTACAGCAGGAAAAAAAAGGRGCTTCATCTTGTATGACAAAGTGTCGGTATTGTGTAGTTCCCAGTGTTCCTTGTGTTGTTTACGTGTCTGAAAACTCCTGGATGAAAAAATCAGGCAGAAGTGCAACTTTATATGTCCATGATGCCACAAATTATTTWAAAATATTCTCAAAATTTCTGCAAGATTCTGGGAATTAAATAGATATTAAAAGAAACAAATTTTTATTAGGTAATAATATATTTCTTGCCTTCTTTTCATGAGGCAGTACCATTCTAAAATATAAGGGATGGATGTGTGTGTTATATTTATGTATACATATATCTATCTAGAATTGTAGATCCCTAACAGCTAAAAACTCTTTCTGATTCTTCTGACTCTTTTGMCCTCCATTATATTTCTCTTAAAACGTAAATTTTTCACTGAAGTGTAAAATAACAGCATTAAAAAAACCCATGAATTTTCAGAGAAAGGTGTCACTGATAGGGTTTGTTTGTATGGATTTTTTTTTAGTCATTTAAATTATCCGTATGACACATAATTTTTCCATTTCACTTGAAGTTAAGGTTTTGATGCAACATCATGAGCAAGGAAAGTGACAGTCTAATTCATCTGAGTAAAATTGTTTAATTGCCTTTGTGAAATGGACATGCAAGTGAGACCGTAAAGCTTAAAAAAAGTTTCAGAGTATTACCACTGCCCTTTATTGTAAGGTTTGGGGTTTTTAAAAGAAGAAACAGACTTTTTTTTGACTGTTATGTTTGGATCTATCATCTCTCTTTCTCATTAGGTCCAGTTATAATATTATTTGCTAGTGTAATCTTGACTTCAGCTGAGTTTCTCTGAATGTATTCTCATGTAATTTAATCAGAACTGGTCCATTGGCTATTGACAATAACTGTCCCGTTTCCTGTTAAACACTTAAGGTTAACCAAGTAAAAAACATTGCTGTGTCATTCCCTTTGGGAAATACAGCAAATTATAAGACTCATTTTGTTTCAAATGCAGAGTTCACAGTGATTAGTTTTATCAGTGAAGTACTGGAAAGAGTCTTGCTGACCTAGTACAATGAAAATATGCTACTCTGGTACTTTCTTGTGTAACTACAGGAGTTAGCTTAGGCTGTCAGGATAGTGAGCAGAAGGTGGGCTAGGCTCTCTGTCCTAGGTTTTAYATAGGCTTAACATGGATTGATTTGTATTTCATATTTATCTCTTGCTGATAAGTAATGAATTGGCCTGTGCTGGTATGCCTGCCTCCTTATTTAGATAACTATTGTGAACTTGTATATTAATTTAAACAGAGGAAATCAAAGCTGTAAGGGCATGTGTAGTCAGCGGATGATTTACCAGCAGCATTTTGATTAAACTGCAAGTAGGAGACTAAGTTATCACAAATCGTACGGCTAGTGCTCGTCGCGATGTACCTCTAAAGAAGATAGCCTTTAGGAATGGTATATCCTGCTGYATAGTGGATTGTATAATCGCACATAGTTTAGAAACTCTGAGAGGAAATGAATATGAGAAGCTCAAAAATAATAATGTTTAAAGGCATATTTAAGGAATGATCCCTTGAATTGATTTTCCCTGGGACAGATGGTCATTAACACTTGCCTATTTAACTTTTATCAAGTCAAAGGGGTTTATTTTAATTATAACCAAACACTGGCAGAAATAACACTTCTTAAACACATTTTAAAAAATAACAAATATTGTAGTTCTCAGTCTAATCTGGCTAGCCAGTAAGACAAAAAGCAAAGCGCTATGGAAATTCTCCAGCCTTTTATATTTATTTGAGTTAAAATGAGAGAAAATAGTTTTTTATAAATTGGTAGATCACGAAAATTACTTTAAAGCAAAGCAATCATATTTGTAAATTAACTGTGGTGTAATACGTGTGCATTCTAATTCTGTCCCTTAACTTTTGTCAGAGTGTAACTGAAGGCAGCTTTTTTGAAAGGGAGAACAAACCATGCGTATGTTAACAAGCAAACAGACATTTACTTAGTACAACATGATGCTTTTACAAAAATTGGTCTTTTATTGTTGCCTTTCTCGATCCCATTCCGGGTGCATAGCATCTCTTTAACACAAGCCCTGAAAGCATCCACAGAGCTACCATTTTCTTGAAAACCTTTTTTTGTAGTACAACAAAATACATTCGGTATCACTGACAGTCCCTGAATATTAATACCGATGTCACAATTCACAAGCATGGTAAACATAAATGAATGCTCTTCTATATTGTTTAATGTGGTGGAAATCTGTACAGTGCTTTGTCTTTGAGTTTTAGTTGCACCTTTTTTCCCCACCCCGTGTGCCAAACTCTTATTGCTGAAATGATTTGGCTTTCTCAGGCAGAAAACTATTTTCATTTGTATATAGCAGCACTTTTCTCCATAACAAACAAGATGTGACTACTTCCAATAGAAATGTATTTAATGTAATGCATTGAAGTCATTGAGTATTTTTAGCACATTCCCATCAAAAGAAGATGAAGTACATTTCGTAAATCTATCCAGTTCTTCAGAAGCCAACTCTTCATTTTATTTCTTCCAGTTCTGGCTTGGCTTTTTCTGGCTGCTTTGATGCACATTTGGTCATGACTCTTTTTCCCTGGAAAAATCTGAACTTCTCCTGTTTTTAAAAAAGTGGATTAATTAGATGAGAAATGTCCTGGAGCAACTAAAAGTCCTGATCCAGATACCACTGAAATAAATGGAAACATTTCTTAAGTGGCAATTAGATCATGGCTAACGAGATAATTCTCAGAGGTCCTGTACAAAGGAGGAAGCTAGGGGAAAGCGGAGGATTCTGGTGGTTTTCAAGTCCTTTGTACTCATCACATTTTGGGTTGCTGTGAGAACTGAGGAAGTTCCCAGTCCATTTTACACAATTCAGTGGCAGAAGCCCAAAATAACTTCAGAAAATGTAGCTGGTTTTACTGAGCGCCCCACGTCTGGCCCAGCTTTCCAGCCTCTGGTAGCAGCACAAGCCTACACGTGGGTCACTGCTCATGGAGACCTCGTACATGCAAGAGAGGGAGAAAGGAGCCAGAGCAATAACGAAGACTTCTTCCTCAATTTCATAAAATCGTCTATAGACAAGTAATTACTGCAAAAGCTTTGCAYGGAATATACATCTTAGCTGCAATGACATTGTATTTTATCCTAGCTATAACACCATCACTCTAATTATAATTAGGGCAAACTCCTGCCTCTCTTCTCAGGTTTGGTGAAGGGAAGGACCAATCCTCTACAGCAACCAGGCTGAAATGTTGTAACAGAAACATCTGTGAGATTACAAGACAGGTTTTCAGGGCATTTCAACTCCAGTTCTGCCTGGCTGTCGCATGCAGCAAGATACTCCTTTGTCTTGTTATAGCCTCCCTATTGAAATAATTGAATTATTCCCATCAGTAAACGTATCAGGAGCAGGCATTTTTACAGACAAACCTGCATTCTCACTCAGTTAAAATATTTTATTAAATGAAAACACATCTTGGCAAAAATGGATCCAAATTAAAGGAAGACAGGTAGGTAGGAACTTTTGAGAACTGACCAGGTAATTATATCCAAGTTCAAAACTAGATATACATATAAGGAAAGTGAGGATTTTTWAAAATGTTATGTTTTAGCTAATTGTAGGTGTTTTTTAAAGCCAGAATAAAATTCTGGACTTTATATAATTTGCTTTAGGAAATGTTATTTTCTGTTCATGTATTACATTCATTGGAGGAACAACTTTAAAGAAAATATATGGACAAAAGGTGATGAGTTATTTCATTATTATGGCTAAAAGTTTGCTTTTATAAATCTTTGTAATTCCAAACCATTTTGGTCCTGATGACCTTTGTTGTTTTCTGGGCTGACAGGGGATTATTTTGGAAAGAGAAGACTAATTTTTTTAAAAAATGGTTATTTTACAGTATTAACTTTATCTCTCTAATTGAACATTTGATTATTTTTTTTATAATTGCAAGTTAAAAAGGTCCTTAGCATGATTTTCACAGTACTTACTGTATTTGCTGCCTTGTTTGAAAGAGAAATATAATTTATGGATTTGTCAAAAATAATTACTGTATACAAGTTAAGAAAAACTGTAAGTATTCTGTAAGGAACAGATAGGCTCTCTGCATGTTTGCAATCAAATTTCCAAAAGGTTTCAAGTTCTCTGTGCTTGTTTGGTCCCTATGTTACATTTTCCACTATTTCTGTTACTTCTTCTCTATCAGGATAAAATTTGGGTTTCTTTAATGCCTTAGCTTGGAAAGGCAATAGATACCCTGAATTAGGTCCTCGATAGTATATCAGTATACAGAACGTGTACATCCTCCTTACAGCAAACACATGCGAAGGTAAAATTATTTTACTAGACCACAAAACCATTACAACTTGTTCCAGCATTCCTCAGTGAAAGTCTCCATTAATTAAATATGCAAGGAAAACTGTCTCTAAAATTTTGGGTGAGTAATATTTACTCAGTTTGAAAGCACATATCGTGAAGATTTCTGTGTTTCTATGAAGCAGCTGTAATATTTTGTCTTTGTGCTGTTTAAAGTGTTGAGATTACCAAAATATCATCATTGTTTTTACTTATTGGGTGGGGTTGTTTTGCTTTTGCAACTATTGTTGTGAAGGAAATGTTAATTTAATTTGCCTAATTTTATCTTTTTCTTGCAACCACTTTCAGGACAGCAGATTTGACTGACAAATCTCTGCTTTATCAGAGACCTGCAGAAATCCTGGCTAGATTAGCCAAAGATGCAAGGTTTTCTGACACATTAGAGAGTTTATCCAGATGTGTTCTGCTATATTTTTCCATACTTTAAAACATTTTCTCTAGAAAGGCTGAACAAGTATACTACAGTGGTTTTCTTTTCTTCTCTCGCAGAAAGCAAAAATAAGTATACTGTAAACACAATTTTCTGGAACTAGCAAAGACCACACAACTACTGAATTAATGAAATATTGTTGGTTTTGACTGAGTAGATAGAAAACTAAAAGCAAAATATTTATTCAGTCTGGTATGTTGGTTTATAAAAGTGCATTGGTCTCTTCTGGAAACTTTCATACATGTGTATGCATTTTTTTGCTGAAGTGACTTGACTAGTTCTATGTGAAAGATCACAAATGACAGAAATAATAATTTCAATCAGTAAAGTCACAAAGTTACAAATCATCAAAATATTATCCCCTAAGTAACGGTATATGAATATCTTTAAGAAAACATATCATCTCAGTGGGGTTTGCTTGCAGCAGAGAAAGCTTAATCTGAGAATCATAAGCATCTTTTAGTTTCCAGTTGAGTAAAAGCCATTCTGCCCTATTGGAAAGATTGCTGCATGAGAAGGGGTTTGGCAATGCAGCGGGGCAGGTAAAAGGGGTGCCAGAATAGAGAGTGTGGGAAGTGACAGGCCTATTTGTGGCAAAATGCTTGGAAAGTGGGTATAGAAAACACCATTAATTCACTTCAAATTCATGCTGAACCCACTCTTTAGTGGCAGTAACTACTTATGAGCTTAAAATCAGTAAAGACGGATATAAGTTTGTATTTCTTGCACATTGCAAAAATTGTTCTTCTAATGCAGTGTTTCTTAGACTATTTCTTTTTCATTTGTTTTTAATTTGCTTGCGCCTTCCTCTTAAAAAAAAAAAAAAAATATTCCAGCCCTCACCCTTTGAAATAAGGGGTGAGTGTCTTCTATTCCGGGATATTAATAATTTTGCACACTGAGACTATTCTCCATGTCTCCGAATTTTCTCCCTTCTCTCTCCCCATGTCTTCCTGAGGAACATTGTTTTAAAAGACAAGAACTGATTCTTAAGCGAACTGTGAACAGGATTTGATGATACATTGATCTTGCACATTTTCTGAGAATATTATACTTTGAATAGTTTTTCCTGAAAGATAAGAAAAAGAATATGGAAAGCTAAGTTGATAGCTAGAGGAAAGCAACAGAGAACAAATGGCATTCCAGTCCTGTACCTACAGCATCTTGGTCAGTGATCTCAAAACTTACCTTGACAATGTTCTTCTAATGATGCTGCGTTGACCCCAGTGTTTGGAGCAGGGCCTGCCTGGAAATCCATTTTCCTTCTATAAAGCAGGCGGGAGGGAGTGAATGGACTTTGTCTGCATTATTTATAGTATTAATTTGATAAATAATTCCCTTCTCTGTGTCTCATTGTAGTAGATTTATTTCCCACTGTTTGACATATCTTTCTGCAGGTGGTACTAGCTGGTAAATCATCTGAACAGAGCATGAAAAACATTGCTTTTGTTTTCATGAAACTGAAGTGTGAAGCAATAGACATATAATAGTGAGATATTATCATAAATTCACATGTTTTACTACTCTGCTATTTCTATTATTACCCAGTAAGACTTTTGCTAAACAGAGGAGTTTGGTAAGTGCCAATACTGTGCCAAAGTATTAAACCTACAGGCTGGTAGACTGCGGGAGCTGGGAGAAAATGTTAGGAATGAGGCTTCTACCACGGATGGTCTCCCTCAAAAAAGCAGTACCAAGTGAGCAAGGGGAGTACGGTTTTCATGGTATATTGATACAGCAACAAAACCTTGAGTTTTATTTGAACGAGGAGGAAAAATACCATGGGGAATGCTATATGTTGCCACTGCCTGGTTCTACTGCAGTTACACTGCTACTGTGAAACGGGAGAGTGGTTTACGGTAAGCTAGGAGTACATTTACAGAGGCAGTTGTCAGCAGGAATGGCAATGAAGAAATATGGTGATATGTGACACTTGAGAACCTCTGAGCAACAGTTACTGGTTTGACCCTGGGTAATTAACTCAATAGAGAGAAACAGAGATGGGAGGGTGCAGGGTGGGCAGGGAAGGCTGCAAAAACCAAACCAAACTCTTCACAAAAAAAACAAACTAGCCAAACCAAACTCTTCACAAAACCATTATCTCAAATTCTGCTCCAAGGGCATTGCTTACACTGATGAGAATTGTTCAGTCTAAGTCTAGTCATCTAAAGGCCTTACTGTAAGCTGCTTTGTGCCTTATTTATTGAGGAAAAATCACATAAATATGGTGCATCTGAGCAGGATGAGACTAGAAGGATGCAAGGGACTTCCTGGTAAAGTACAACTCGTAGATTGGCTGCTATATTACTGGCACAAGGCACGCTATGGAAAGACTGTTTCAAGTAAAGGAGGCTCATCCAGGACCCCCGCAACTGGGATCCATTGAAAGCTGGTGTTACCTTTATGGATAAATTATACAGTATTAGGAATACCCTATCTATAATGAGCTGTGTTAAGGGTTATTTTTTTTATGCCCCTTTCAAAGCTTTGCTCTTTGGCTTTTATTGTGGCYACAGCTGACATTTATCTTGGGTAAAATGTGTTTGTGATACTGAAAGGTGGGCTCAGGGAAGGATCTATGGCACAGCTGTGACTAAAACTCCTTTCAGGGAACTGACTCACTCAATGGCTGCTCTCGAGAACCTTTACATACACTTTAGAGGTGAACAAAGAGACATATAAAGTAAAGAAGGGCTGACTGGCATCTCCCTGTGTTGATGTCTAGATAATTCTGGCAGCAACTGAAGATTTCAGGCTGTAGCTGAAGACTGAGTGGCTGCTTGTGCTGGATGAAGAGGCAGCCTCGATGCTGTCAGCAGCTGCACAGCTTCCTCCTGGTTTCCTCAGCTCCTAGCACAGACTAGGGTAATCACTCTGAAATGGCTGCTTGAGCATTTCCCAGTATCACCTTGTTTTTTCCATTGTTTAGGCATGGTATAGCTGAGTGATCATCCCCTGAGCCAGTATAGCCAGCTACACTTCCCCAAAAACACCAACCAGAAAAGCAAAAAATGTCCTAACTTAAAAATGCATTGTGGTGACTCCTTCCCTCCCTGAATAAGGAGAGGTAAATTCCCACTTGAGAGATATAGAGGAAGCAAAAGGGCTAAACAGCCTCATGAGATCCTGGAAAGCAAACACAAGTACAATGTGTGCATGAACTGAGCACAACCGTTTAAAAAACTTGTCAGTCTAGTAAACGGAAGCAAAATTTGGTCCCGTTTTCCTGCCACCATCACCATCCAGAAATCATATAGTGGCTAGAAACCAATTTCAGAACTACCAGCTGGTAGAAATATGGTCTAGGACATACAGCAATAAGACTAAGCTTTCTAATCAGAAATGCTGCATGTGGGTACTGGAGCTAATACCAAATGCTGCATTGAGTTTCCTCAAACAAAAAAATCCAGCTGGGGTAAGGCCAGTTCTGCACTATAGTTAATGGGTAAACCTTCTCTCTAGGATAGCTTTTTTCCAGGTTTTCTTGTTTTTCGGACTGTGCTGCCCTGTGCACCTAAGGACCCACTCCAACCTTTTCTGTCAAACACTCAAACATTACACAAAATGACAGCTACCTTCATAGAAAACCTGAGATTATCCAATATGTCAGGTCTTTCACACTCTGTAGTTAACATGGGACTTCTCACATCTCAGACTGTGACTTAAGGATGAGATACAGCTGAGACCTTCCAGACTTCCCAGGAGTGGGGTTACAGAATTAGCTGTCACCGTCGTCCACAGTCATTTCTGTGATCTCGGTTTGTGGATTTAGACAATGTGCACTGTTTCTTAAAAAGAAAGATTGGCTTAAATTTCATTGCTTTTACATCTCAACAGATCTTACCTAAAGTCGAGATTCACTTCATGCTGCTCTTACAAAAAAAAAATTTTTAAAAATAGTTGTGCTAAATCCAAAGCAGTGCTGACCTGCAGAGCCCAGCTCCCCTTTAAGCAATGAGGTAATAACAGCCTTTTCACTGGGATTGTACAAGCATATTTCAGAAAGGTTTGTGTCTTTATCCTCAAAATCTTGGATACGTACCCTTGTTGCCCCATTTTTGCATGTTTTCCCAAAAGTAACTATCCAATCACAAGTCTGAAACTTAGAACTGCTTCCGTGTCTTGCTTCCCATAGCTCTCCTTTCTCTGTCTTCATTCAGTTAGTGTTATGCTGGTCTCTCTGTGCTCTAGCTTGTTCTGGAAGTTTTATGTTACCACTTTTTTTCACAACCCCATCTATCTGATTCGCCTCCCTCACTTTCTCCTAGAAACATGGGAAAGGACGCACAGACCAAGGGTGCAATCTCTTTTAGGGTTTGGTACTAGCACATACAAGGCTGCACACGTGACGATGTAGGCTTCTCATTCACCTGTTGGCATGTTACCTCTTTGTCAGATAAGTAGTGAATTATCTAATTAAAAAAAAATACTACTGCTGCAGTTAGGTATTTTGATGCATTTCTATTTTATTTATCTTTTTAAAAAGTAAAAAGTCCTGTTCTTGAACCCAAGCAATTATTTCCTTATGTTTCTTATCTAAGCCTCTTTCAGTTAGAATTCTGTCTGAAAGCTTTCTCTTCTTCTCAAGACTGTTGTTACCCGTATGCTTGGGTAATGGGACATTCTTCTAATCTTCTCAACTTCTTTACTTTTTCCCTTAAATACAGCTCCATCCAACAACAGCTTCCATTTGCTACACAGCTGTGTTTTGTTTTGGTTGTAAGAAGAAACTTGGGTTTTTCTTTTCTTTTCTTTCCAAACATATCCAGAGATGAAAGGTGGCTGTTTATCTCTAAAAACTTCAAGGACTGACACACAGCCCATAACAACTCTTGCTCTTTCCTGGACTTACATTACCTGAAACAGCTGGTAGAAGAGAGGTGGAGTCCTGCAGGATGCTTTCCCTGAGGAAAGCAATTGCCTTTAGTGACAGCTGGGCAAATGTCAATTTCTGACTCATAAGACACTTCTATACTTAATTTAAAAAATATATAAATTCTTATTTGGAGGAAACACAACTTCTCAGACTTTCCTGCAGAACAAAAATGGTTGAAACTTCTGCCCAGAATTCTGAAATCAGCTTCAGAGTTTTATAATCCCACTTGGAATCTTCACAGATACGTTTATTTGTATATTCTCCTATATATATTCACATAGGGAAAAAAATTTACAGAAGGCCTGTGAAGACTCCTCACTTATGTTAGGAACTCAAAAAATGCTACTCTGATAGGTAACAAAGTCAGAAACATCATTAATTTCATGTTGAATATGGAAAACATGAGTGAATTAACATGAGCTCTACTCCGTACTACAGAGCTTGTGGATATTCTGGGCCAAAATCTCTCCTTGTCCTTCTGCACATAATACTTTTGGAATATTTAAAAGAAATTGGACTGTTCCAGATCAATTTGAAACTTCTTTAGAAAACTTTTTTGAAGCTGGGATATAGCCTATCTCTTACTATTACAAGACTATGATCCTGCTCTAAAAATGAGACCAAAATGTACTTCCTACTGTATGTATCCTAGTGTATAAATCTATCTAAAATGGCTTACACTTGTTGCAGTACACGTAGCTCAGCACATCGATCCAGATCTTGTGTATCTGCAATTTAGAAGCTCAGGTGTTTGCAATGACCTCTGTATGCTTTGAACAAGGGATCTGGCATGAACTTCTTGCTACTTAGTCCAAATTAACATCACTGAATTCACTTAAGTCATTTTGAGAATGACTTCATACTTGAGAAAGTGGGGACACAAGTTAGACTAAAATGTGATTTGGTACTGAGACAATTTGATAATAAACACATTGTCTCCTCAGCAATACCCCAATGTCTGAAAAGTAGATCGAGCTCTGAAACAGTCTTAGTTCACTAATGTACCCTGTGCTTCCTCTGGAACATGGTGTGCAGTGCAAACTCAGTCCAGAGAAAGCATCTTGTTCATATGAGTTGTTATAAGTTTATTATTATTTTATGTTATTATAGTAATACATTACATAATTAGTGCATTTTATATTAATACATTACTACTAATATATTAATATTATTAATGCATTTATTAAGTGATAAAGAAAAATATTGTTGTAATATTTGACCCTGCTCCACTGAGGGAAGAGCTTTGTTACCAAAGCCAGGAAAAGTAGAATCACATACTTGGGTAAGCTGCAGTGGTGGAGGGAAACAACTAGAACTAGAACCAGTAAATGATCTTGATTCTTACACAAGGCAAGGCTTTAAATAATTTTAAGCAGAAGCGATGACCAAAATCAGTTTGTAAGGGTAAAGTCCAGATGTCTCTGAATGTCATCAAGTCCTCAGTTTATTTTTTCCTTACTGACTTCAGAAAGGAAAGAAATCCCAAGAAGCTAGAAAAGCTTTCAAATAGACAATAAACTAACTACTGAATTGGTTAGCCATTCATCAATAGAAACTAAGACTTGCGTGTAGACAGAGTCTTCATCTAGATTAAAGAAGGGCTCAGCTGATAAAGCCAAAAGAATTAAAGAAAGAAAACATGGATAAAGACCAGACAGCTCCTGAAATAAACTGTAATCAGGCATATTTGCTATGTTAGCAATAYAGGGTAAGACCCTTACCTGGTGTAATTGGCATAGCAGTACTGCAGCTAATTGTGCTGCATGACTGTATGCAGCAGTAGATGTTGGTCCATGTGACTTTACTCAAACTCTTATATTCACATTGGAATTTGTAACATATTCTTTCAGTGCCATAGTTGCTGTGCAAAGGCAACATTAAATTTCACAAAGTAGTTTATTTCCAGGCAATCCAGGAAATTAACATTTAATGAACATATGGGGGKTTTTATAGTAAAGAGTATTTCTAAGCAAAATAAGCTCTTTGATCCAGCTTCATCTTAAATGGTTTATCTTTATAATAAAAAAGTGGAAAGAAATTAATTATACTGAACTTTTCACCATTCTCAGGTCTTTATTACAGCAAAAATCTCTAGGATACAAGATGCATCCAACATTCAGACCTACTAGAAGTTGTTTGGGGCCAAGGGCCAAACAAACAGGTTAGGCCAACTTTGCTCTTTCCTCACTAGCAACTCAAACATCCTGCACCACCTTTTACTGCCCCCCCTTTCTGGTATTCCTCTTACACCCAAATTCTTTAGATGGTTGTCTTGTTTCTCCAGGCTCGCTAGGACTGATGGGCTGTACAGGAATTAACCTTGCTACCTTCCAGTTTCTTGATGACTGCATTAAAGTGCTCAAGAAGCCTGGTTTTTCCCATAACTCTTCTCTCAAATCTGTGGGGGAAAAGCTAATGTGATAAAACAATAAATTATCATAGTGAAGGATGAGTGACCTTACAGAACAAATTCTGGCTTTTCTGCAAGCTTCAGAGCCTCATGCATCCCTGCAGCTGATAGTTTCCGATTGATATTCCTGTATCTGCATTGCAGTAGGTTGCGGTAAGTTGTCCTCAGGTCCCGATTGAAGAAGGCATATATAAAAGGGTTAATGAGAGAGTTTGCGTAACCCAACCATAGAAATGTTCTCTCAACCCACAGTGGGATACAGCTGCATGCTGTACCGCAGATGAAGGGCCTGGCAGTTGAGAGGAGAAAGAAGGGCAGCCAGCAGACAGTGAAAGCCCCAACAATAATCCCAAGCGTAGTGGCAGCTTTCTGTTCTCTTTTAAAGATGGAAATGTTTTTCTTGTCATGCTTTAGGAGTCGTGAAAAATTAGTACATTCTTCAGATTCCTTGTGCAGTTTTACAACTCCATTCATAGAAATCCCCTCCGTTTCTTCTGGCCGGGGAAAACCAGCAAACTTGTGTTTAGCAGCACTCCTCTTGGCAGCTTTGTAAATCTGATAGTACATGAAAAGCATTACTGACATTGGAATATAAAATGCGACTGCCGTGGAGTAAATGGTGTAGCCAAAGTCTTGACTGATCAAACAAACCTTTTCATCATTTACATTTTGGGCCCAACCAAAGAGTGGGGGTATAGTGATAGAGGCAGATAAGAGCCATACGCAGAGGATCATTTTGGCCATACACTTCCCATTCTGCCTTACAGGATACGTAAGAGGTCTCGTTATTCCCAGGTACCTAGAACGATAACATACAGTTACTATATAGTGCAGTGGTTCACTGATAAAAGTTATTTCATGTAGTCCACCCTAAACCAAAACATCTGTGGCTAAGGTTTCTGTTTTACTTTTTTTAATCCTCTCTTTGTGTGTATTTCAAACTTGTAAATTCATGTGTCTTTCACTTGAAAAGGTCTTTTATTCTAGAAGGAAATCTCCTACTGGCCATAATGGACTGCAGTTTTAATGAATTTGTACAATTTTCATGCAGATAACTCGGGTTTTAAGGGAATTCTGAAACCTGAATTTTATTTGGCTAACTTACGAAATCTTGGAGTATAGATGAATGCTCACTCTGCAAAGCCTACCACTTTCTGTATTGAGTGCATGGTTAAGCTAAAACAAGCATGCATTTGTGCTTGCCACTAAACTGAGATGATGAGTTGTCTTTCTTACCTTCATGTTTCAGACGGGAACAACAAACTGCAAACTTATGCCAAGAGTAGATTATTTCAATACTACAATAATTCTTTTTATTATCATTTAATTAGAAATGAATGATATTTATTCAAGGTTCAAACTTTTACTGAACAAAATAACAATTCATCACAGTGTCAGTTCAAGAAGACCTGGGGAAAAAACATAGTTTTAYCAGAAGCTAAGTTTAGGGTGGTAAATTGTAAACAGACAAGAAAAATGTTTATAATGTGTCAGGTTTTCATAGAAAAAAAAAATTAATCCTGTTGACAACTTCTACATTTCTTAAGCTGTGATAGCTTAAACTATGTATTTTTTTCCTAATTTAAAATAATATCACTATGGCCTTATATATCTGAACAGCAATATCCTAAGTTTGTGTTTACTCTCAACTACAGAAAACCTCTTTATTTCCTCTCTAGCTATGTGAAGTTTCTCTTAGATGGAAGTGGATGCCTTTTTTTTTTTTTTTTTTTTTTTTTTTTTTTTAAACACCTAACATTTTTACTTTGAAATTTGGTCTCTGCTCAACCGGAACTTGCCTATGAGTTACTGTTAACTTCTCAAATTGTTCTTTTTTTCCTCTCCCCAAAAGAAAGAATTTTGAGAAAATTCAGTGTGATTCACTTTGTTACTTGTAAAAGAAATGGTTTCAAAGCAGGTTTCAGAACAACATTTTGGTTTCAAGAGGTACCAGTGTTTAGTTACACAGTGAAGGTCTTGGAGGGTTACAAATGTGAAATATAGTAACATGATTAAAAACACTTTTTTCTGAGCATTTTTTCTCTCTCTGTTCACCTAGCAAATCAAATATGAGTATTTGCCTGGCTCTGTGGAATGCTGCATTGTTGATTTTACTGCAATGCAGTAAATTATGGCCAGTGCTGCTGCTTTATACAAGCACTCAGGTATGCTACCGTTTTGGAAGGATAAAGCAGCATCATTTCATGATCTGTTCTGATGAATAACAACAATCCCTCTCAACAATTTCATTGAGTTTATATTACTTGATATGGCAAGTGTTATACAAAGGACGGAACTGGTTTATTGTGCCCTACTCTTAACAGCACGCACAAGTAAATTACAGCAGGCCAGTATTGTGCCAGTGAAGCTGTGCCTGGTGGGGCCGTGAGCTAAGAACAGTTATTAAAATTGGCTGGGATTAGATCAGTGTCATACATGGACTGTGCTATTAAAAAAGGCTGTTTCATGTGGACCTTAACATCAGCATTAGAATATAGTCACCACACCGGCTCCCGACACCGTGGGCGTGCTGTAGAGTCCACGGAGATTGCTGTTTTACAGCGTCATGGGCAAAACTGCGCTCCCAAGGAGCTGAGAGTTTTCCAAGGCACTCCAAGATGGAGAAGAGAAGGGTTAATGCGGTGAAGTTCCAGAGGTTGACTACCTAAGGGATACATCATTTTGCTCTAAGTAATGTAACTGCAGCAAGGGTAAGTTGTTAGCTGCAGCCCTTCTGGGGCAAGAGTGGCACACCCTTAAAATTTGTCTGAGAATAGCAGGATTTAGCTACAAAAGAGTTAAATGCATCTTTTGTGCAGAAAGCTTACTTGTCACTTACAATGTGCTGTTTTAAAAAAAAAAAAATCTTTAAAAAGTTGGTCACCTTCCCGAAATATGTATTTTTCTAGCTATTACCCAATCGGTCATTAAAAATAACACACTTACGAGGTGAGCTTTATTATGTAGCTAAAAAAGTTAAACTGGATTTCTGTAAAAATCAGATCTGTGGGCTGCACGCTCTGAATGCCTACTGATGCATTCCCATGCATCAGAATATAATAAAAAGAATCCATGAAAGCAGGAGCATACTGAAAAGGATTAAAATTCATTAGTTTTGCCCTGGCACTGCTTTTCTGGAAGCTATCTGAGCTTCAAAAATGCTATTTGAAATTAAAATACATTAATTAACATAAAAATACCCCAGTATTCTTTCTGCCTTATCCATTTTGCTAAATGTAGTATGATAGGGAAAAAAGTCAGCAGGCATAAATGAAGGAATTCTATCTTTTTATCTCTATATATGAAATCCATTACCCTCGAAAACTTACTTGCAACTTCAAAATAATGTAAATCACTACTGTTGTCTAATACACTAGAGTGTCCAAGACTTAATAGATTCATTAACTTTGAAAGTATAGTGTCAAATTCATTGCAAAAATATGCTTTGTAATGCTTAATCTTTAATTACTACCTTCCAAAGAAGTAGTAAAAGTAAATCAGCTGAACTTAACATATCATTCCAAAAATATGTAACACCTTGAGGCTTTACTGCTGGGAAAGGATGAAGTCAATTCCCTAAAAAGCCCATTTCATGTATCTTAGCTATCCCCCACAAGGAAGAAGTGTTTTGGACTTGTTGTTCTGAGATTTGTTTCTTTTACATGCTGCAGATGTTCTTTTTGATCTTGGTGGGGAAGAAACTGTGCTTCAGTTCTCAGTTACCCTACCTCTCAATAGGGTAACGCTATTTCCTATTCTTCCTCCTCTGAGTTTCTTGAAAACAAGGTTCTGCCAGACAGGGTATCTATTACATCCAGCACAATGAGGACTACATCTAGGTTACTCCCCAAAAGCACAGTATTGCAGACGCAGAGCCTCAGGTGGTGGCATTTCTCACCCAGCCTTGCCTGATGCTGTATACAGAACACCAAGGTGCAGGATGCTACAGCAAACGACTATCAGGTAACTCTACGAGAAGCACGAGACATAGTGCAGTCACGGTCCTGCTCCTACTCCAGGAAGAAAGACTGCTGGGTGAGTGGAGAAAAATGAAAAGGGAGAACCTGGCACTAGTACCTAGAGGATACAATCAAAAAAACAGATGATGGGAACTTTTTTTTGTACCACATCACTGGAATCTGGAAAACAGCCCCTTGCTCGAAGAGCTCAAAATAAGAGCAGACAACATAGACCASATAGAAGACACATGGTGAGGGGCATAGTGGGTTTTGTCTTAAACGAATACATGTAAACACACAAGCACATCCCCATTCTGGGTTGGTTTCTTATGATTTCTTCAGTGTCTCCTCTTCCTCATTGGAGGATCAGAAATGACTCCTGTGCCGCAGTCCCATTCAGGTGTGGGGCGCACACAGGGTGCCAGGCTCGAGGGAGGAAAAATTATCCCTTGTCTTCCTCTTTCTGGAGCTCTGTTCAAAAGTAGGTGGGGGATAAAGAGCTTCCTCCTTCGTGGGGTGCTATCGTCAGCTATTGTGAATTATCGCCTTCTGCCACATTCACCCACAAAACACCAACAATGGTAAATGAACAAGTCTTTTCTTTCCTTTCACTTAATAAAAATCTGTCTCCCTGTGATCCAGTATTCTTTCCCAGTACCTCTAAATTGTTGCAATTTAATGACAGGCAGTTTAATGTAAAACCATTATAACTGTATAGGACAGCTCCTGAGAGCAGTYGGTTTGTGGGTTTTTTCATTCTGGCTTTTTTGATACTGATGCACTACAACAACCACACAGAATAGTTTTTATCCTACAGGGCTGAAAGTCTCTGTTGTCATTTGAACTGTAGATCACACAGGCATTTCTTATTACAGTGTGCTCAATATATTAAATGTTACAGCAAGTGTTAGGATGGTAACATATACGGAAAGCAGAACGCTATACGGCGGAGGGAGCAGGCATCCACAGACACCAGTGTCTGTTTCTGGCACATCATCTTATCCTTCTGTGACTCTTTGTATTCCCTCTTCCCATTTATGTTTGCATTAGCTATTTGCTTGTTGTGATGGCTATCATATGTTACTGCTTGCACAGTGATTATCAAAATGGACTGCCACTGTGTCCCACTAGATGTTACTATGTTAAAAAATAGGAAAGGTTTGATACAATTTCTTTTCTTATAAGTGTATTTATTTCATTCTCTAATCTAGGAAATTGTGAAATCTGCACTACCGTGAAGTGAGTTCGCATAGGCATCTACTTATCATTCTCTAGAAGAACTTTTCAGGAAGATCTTTCTCATCACCTTCATGTGAATAACTCTCCATTTGTGGCTGAATTGATTAGTAATTCTATAGATATAGAAAAAGATGCCAATTCTTCCTCCAAGAAGAAAAAAAGCAGCAGTGCCAGGCATGATAGCATTTCAGGTTAACCAGGCATGACTTTTTTCTTTTTTTTTTTTTTTTTTTTGCATGAACCTTTTTTTTTTTTTTAGTAGTAGAAAAGTTCATTTCCTTTTCTTTGTGTTTGTTCCTGAGAAAGCTAAATACAGCTGTAATATTTCAGCTGTAAAAATGATGAATTGTTCATTGGAAACTTTGAGATGGGTCTAGTCCTCACACCTTTTGAAATATCCAGAAAGCAAACTGAGACTTAACAGGTACATCAACGTCAACAATAGAAAGCAAATAGTAAGAGGATGGTCCAATTTGGGATCCTGTGCCCAAATTCTTTCTTTATTATCTCTGTTATATGGCTAAAAGATAAAGAAAAAAAGGAAGAGTACTTGCTTCTCGCTGTGAGCAAAGTCACAGAGTAATAGAAAACCTAACAACTAAAAGCATTAAAACTGTTTTGAAGCCTCCTGCCCAACCCAATAATAAATTGAATGCACCATGACGTCAGGGTCACTTATGCTGCTTTTGAAGCACACACATGTAATTCCTTTGTCTCTGGTCTCCATGTACTTCATAGGCAGATAGAATTCCATTCTAATTAGTCCACATTCGTTTCTCAGAATTCACTGACCTGATCTAACAGACTATTATTCCAGAATCAGCTTAGCATCTTTCACTGTCTGACTTTGCTTTTATGAAGCGGTTTGGATTACTATGGAATAGAATTAGAAAAATTGTACTGGAAATTATATAGATGTGTATTATAGTTATTTCTACTAGGAATCTCAACATATTCTGTTATCACTTACTGTTTGACTAGGAGTTGCACTTAACCTGAGGTTCTTTCAGTTCTTCCCATTTTTGTATTTTAAGAGTCATAAAACTGTTCAATTTCAAAGACACAAAAATGCTTGCTTCTTTGCTTTTGTGCTCTTTTTCTAGTACAGCAGCTTTCCGGCTTCAATACACATCCCCTTGTATTAGTTTCTTTGCCAACCCACAGCTATAGAATCCTGTCTAATGATTCATCTGTAATAATAACTTATTCTGAAGAACGATGCTGATCTACTGATCTTCCTTTGGTGGCTGTGATTCTCTTATGATCTTTCATAATTTTTCTGTTTAATTCAGTGCAATGTTAACAGACACTTCACAAGAATAGGAGCACAATGCCATTCCTTAAAGCTATCCAGCATTCAGAAACGTTCTTTCTAGTATAGTGATCAATCAGAATTTTTTTTTTTTATACTTTGACACATTAAACAGTAAAGTAAATGTAACAAGTTGAAACAATGATCAAATCCATTATTTCTGTTATGGTTATGTCAAACCACCTAACAGAATTTGTTCTCTGCTTTTCAAAGATATTGTGTTTACGCTAAGCAGGACCTGCTTTTAAATAGAATAAGGTATACAAACTGATCAGGGAAATACTATTCCCATCGCATATTTAAGTAATTGAGATGAAAGTAAAGGGATAGAACATAAAAATACTTAAGTGCTGAGACATAAGCATTACAGCGCACGTCTGTGGTGTTATAATGTGAAAAGTAACGTTGTTAATTATTATATGACAGTATTGATACCTGTGTCTCTGCAATACAGACTGGCTTTGTAATCACATCATGATAACTGCCAGTTTATTGTCTGGGAAAAGGAGGATATTTCAGAGGCAGTAAAATACTTTTCTCGTTCCCAGAAGTGAACAAAGTTACCGATTTCATTGCATATATGACAGCTTTCAGAATACGAATTAGATCACTTCAAAACCTAAACATTAAATATTGTGTAATGTTAGACAGTAGAACTAACAAAATCAAACCATTATTCAGTGGAGAAAAAAAGACTTTGTTCAACTAGTTCTGTGCTCCATCTAGTTAAATGCTGCACCTTTTCTATGTGAATTAGTACATAGTTTATAAAAAGTCTTAGCACAGTGGCCAGCTTCCACATCTTAATTGCATTTACTAGAAATGGTTAAAGCTCTACTTCATCCTTCCCAGTCAATGTTGAATGCAGTAACATGAAAGATCTTAAATGTATGTTTTAGATGCTTATGCTTCACATTTCACACAATTTCAACATTATTCTTATTATTGAAACAGTGATACTTTAATTTTGAAACTTGGAAGAATGAGAATGAAATATTTGCTTTGCTTTCAGCAAGGTTAACGCTTTCCATTCCCCTTCTTGTTCTCAATTAAGTGTATTTCCTTAAATTTTTACAAAAGGAAGACATTCGTTCCCACTGTCAGAGTGGGTACATATTAAGTACAGTACTATACTTTTATTTTACATAGTAAATGCTCTGACTTGATTTTTCTTGTTCTCACAAGTCATTGTAGGGTTTTATTTTTGATGGAACTCAAGAAGTGTAGGCTTTCCTTGCGGTGGGGGAGGATTAAGTCACTCAAAATCAAATACCTGTTCATTCTAAAGGAATGTAATTTGCATAGTAGAAGATTATATTCTCCTCTCTTACATTTCTTTCAGTTTCTCTGTATTTGCATGGACTTTCTTCCTCTCATATTGCATAACTTTACAGTTTCATATTTTTCTTAGTTATTTTAGCTCATTTTTCATTCTTTTATTTCACTCATTCTGTTTTTACTTCACTTTCTTGCCGTGCCCTATTTCTATTTCTCTCTTAGCTCTGTATTTTTCCCTCTTCATTTTTGCCTACTGATTTAAGATATCCACCCTATAGATGGGGGGATGTATTCTGCTCTCATTCTAAGAAATACATAACAACTGTATTGCCAGAAAGAGATGTGCAATGTCTTTCCGTTCAACTTCCATTATCTTAGTCATAATTTCTGAAACTATATTCCTCTTCCCTTTCAGACTTTGGCAAATTTCTTTCACCTGTCCTCACCCTTTGCCTTTCATTTTCCCCCTGCATGACTGTCGAAGTATTTGTCAGCAGTCACCGCCTTGTTCTTATCTTCCTGACAAAACAGTTTAGCAGCCTTTGGTTTTCCGCTGCAAATGATATGCTGTTTGGAAGAAAAGGTCCCAACATGTAGTTGCTGATGTTTATCTTGTAACACTGCCTGAATGTTAGATAATATGTATTTCCTAGACAATATTTTGCAATTACCCAAATAAATATTTTATAAATATATTATATTACAGACTAAACACTCTTATTAACTGTCTTTCAAGACAACTGTACATGTATATTTTCCTTTCTTCTATCCTCACCAATGATAAAAACGTAGGAGACATAAGAAAGGAAATTGATTTCATCCCATTCCATCCTTCACCAGCCTCCTAGAATCTAGATGCATTTGAAAACTGAAAAGGTTTTGGCAACTAAATATTTAGAATTAAGTTGCACGCTGTAATGGAAGACTTCCTATTTTTAAACTTTTCAAAATGTCTGAACTCCAACTTTGTGGGTTTCATCATCTCTGGTTTCCCGTATATAAGTATGGTTTGCTTACTGAGTGCAATAGGATTAATTATATACAGAGCTTAAAAGTGCTTCTCGCCTCACTTCTTGATAGATAATCTGTAACACTTTAAAAGCTCTCTAAATCTGGGCAAGTAACACATAGGAAGAATCCATTTTTCTTTACACTGTTCAACAATGTGCAAGGTTGAGGAAAATAAAAGATAACGTCATGATTTTCTAAAAGAAAATGTATAACTGTGTCAGGGAACACACCACCCGCTTCTGCCCTTTCACCCCCCCATAGATTTGCAAATTCCCTTTATTTAATGTTAACCTAATTTTTTTGTGGAAGAAGAAGTGAGAAGAGAGTCAAAAGGCTCTTTCTAAATTTTTCTTTCTTTTCAAAAGTAAAAAATCGTATTAATACGATTAATAGGATAACGTACAATTTACAATAGCTATCACTAAAATTTCTGGAATATTCCCTAGAGAAGTGCTTCTCAGGCTTTTTAAGCAATGCCTCACTTCACTTTTTAGTGAAGTGGACTTCATCATAGTATACACACAAACTGCTTCACAAGTCCAGAAGGCCATCCATCATACATTCTTACACCTTCATACCCTATGGTATAATTTACTCTACATGTTAAGTCATTTTATCAATCAAAGAGAAAAAAGAAAAGCAAAACATCTTCAAAAATGGCTGTTTGTTGCTATATTCAATAAGGTGATTTATATCAGAAAACACTATTTTGTTTAAAATTCACATTTCAGTTTATTCCACATTGAATGCCTTTTTATTATTCCAAAATATTTTAGACACACAGTGCAGTGCATTTGCATCACATCAACTGTTGTACCTATCTGAGTATCTAATTACATATAGACTGATGTCTGTCTTATGTGACTATTTTTTCATCTTTGTGTGTATGATGCAGTATCTCATTTTATTAAGTTATTACAAGATGCCTGGGCCCTTTTTGAGGGGGCAAAGAAGATATTTTAGCCTTCTGATACTATCTGAGAAGACTAAGATAGGAAAAGCTTTGTTCTGGAAAAGAAAGAGAAATCATGTTCTCATTTATTTCTGTCTGGTTGTGTTGCAATGTTTGTTTCAGACTGGGTGTGCAGCAAAAAAGTTCAGGCTGGAAGAAAGCTAGGGAAGAGGTTTTATCTCATATGGCCTTTTGTATGGTAGGGGAGAACTGGTTAAATCTGAAATGGGAAAATGAATCTGAGGATGACAAGTAAATGATTTGCCACGACTGGAGGGAGGTGGCGCTGGCACTGAGCTTGAGAAGCAGCAGAGGAGACCTTGCACGTGAATGCCTATAGTTCAAAAGCCACGGAGGAGGGATGAGACTTGATTTGAACTATTGCTTAATAGTGTTATATGGGACTCAAGAGAGAAAGAGAGACACAGGTGTACTGGGAGTTACTTATGTTTGTCCTCCTTTTATCTGTCCAGAGAATCTGAAACAGCAAGTGACTGAATTGGATGAAGGACTGGACCACTGGATGCTGGTAAGGCACTGGAGAAGGAATGACATAGCTCTATTCTTTCTTCTTTATAATAAAGAAATTGGGGAGGAATGCTTTAGCACTGGAAGTCATCTTTACGATGGCCTTAGTTCCTGAGGAGTTAATCTCACGTTCTGATCCTTACTCCCAAGCATTTCTATCTCCTGCACAATTACAGTGCAATCTCCTTCTGGCAATTACAGTCTGTCACAAGACAGGCTTTAACCATGATCTTTTGCTGAATGCCTACACGTTTAGAGGATCTAAAGCCTTAGACGATTCATTTGCTCATTGGCACCTATACAACTGAAGATAAGGTTCAAGTCCCTGAACTTAATTTGATCCTATGGGCTAACCAGTATAGAAAAACATGAGAGTTGGATGTCATCAGGATAATCCAAGTTGCCCAGCTGATAGGCAGAAGCACTCCATACAGTTGATATTTGCTAATAGGAAAACGTTTATTTGATGCTTTGCCTCTTCTGTGGGGAAGAGTAATTTTAATCAAAGATGTGTTTTCTTGAAGCACCTGCTGAGATGAAATCCCTGCTCTGTTAAACAGAGGCAGTTCCTGAGCAAAAGAAAACAGAGGAATGGAAAAGAATACGTTTTGCAGATTAGGAACTGGAAAATCCTCATTTTCCTCTTTTAGGTTCCCCCCATCTTACCCTTCTCGTCCCTCGCGCCCAGGGGTATTGTCAAAGTCAATGAAGATTTCAGGTTTTTGCCAGAGTCTGCGGTACTTCTAACATACTATTTTTTCCCCTTTACTGCCTTCAGAAAGGGTTTTGATTCTCAAACTCACAACTTATTAACAGAGCTCAGATCTCTTGCCTTCCCATATCCTGACTGGTGTTGTCCTGTGGCAAAGACGAGCACTCTTGATTCCAGGCCAACCTGCTGGCTTCAGCTAGGCCAGAGGCGACGTGCCAGGAGACAACCACCAGACATGCCTCAGTCTTGGGACCATCCTGTTCTGTGCAAGCATTCAAGTAGGCTGTAATAAAAATTGCAGTGTGTTTTCTCTCAGTTCTGTACTCTGCCAGACACCAGCACAAACATCCCTTAGGTGAGCAATGAGGCAGGCTGATAGCCCAGAGATCTGTGTYTATATTTTGGCCAATGTATCAATCTACCATCATCTCCTCCCGTGTGTGTGCAGGGACATACACGCACACACCAGGTGACCCCTTTGTATCTGGCAGCAAGGTGGGTCCCGGGATGTATGTGCTACAAACAAGCTGAAACCAGAGCAGACTCTAGGAGGACCTTCAGAGCGGTGCTGAAGTGCCTGCAGACGCACGTGGGAGGGTGCCTACGTGACGCAGCTGAGGCAGCCTGGAGAGTTTCTCAGGATGAGTGGTGGAGACTCAGATTGGGGATGGTTCTCAGGAGGAGGAGGTTGCCAAAACAGTACAGGGATGTCCAGTTCAACAAGACAAGAACGCAGAACTCCCAAGTCCCTGCGCCCAGCTGAGCACTCTGGCTGTTCCCTGGCGCCGTACTGGCATAAGACCCAGGCCTGCCGTGACCCTTGCTTTTTGCAGGAGGAAGCCTAAACACACAGGGAGCTGCAGAGAGCTCTGCTCTGGGTGATCGGGAAACCTGAATATGAGGGTTGGCCCTGAGCATACCTGGCTGTCACTTTAGATGCAGCTTAAGTGGCCTGCCCAGAACCATAAAATAAGCCTATAGACCCTGATCACCGGGTCATCAGAAGCCAAGGTTGGCGCTCCATTTTTTTTTTATTGCTTGAGGTAAGCTAACAGATACCTTCAACTAAAATGTGTGGGGGCTTGATTTCAGAGCTATGAAAAACTCTATTTTTTAAAAAGAAAACCCTCGTCAGACTCCCATAAAGTAGAAATGGCTAAGGTGATTTTCTCCACCTTCACTACATGAGTCATGCTTGGATTGATACTAAACATCAGCTTAAAAGGAATTATTTTGAAAGTTATAATGGTGTTTCAAAATTAAAGCCTCCTACATCTTTAACTAGAAAATCATGACTGATGTCTTTAGTACAATTAAATGAAGCATTTCAGAAACTTCCACAGTATAAGTGATGAATGAAATGAAAAATCACAGCCCATTGAACTGATAATACAACTATATTAAAACAAAGTATCTTTGGGGAACAGCTATTTAAATGTACTGATATTTATATCCCCTTTCTTACTTCCTTGAATACAAACAAATTTAAACATAATATCTCCAGACAAAGCACTTAAGGAACAACCCCCTTTAGAATACTTCTTCCCTCCTCCCCCTTCTTTCTCTTTCCTCTCTTCAAAGAGACAGGAAAAATACTGGGAGGACCTGGTCCAAATTCTCCTCTTTGCTTCTCCATGAAAATAGTTTTGCAAGAGCCCAAACAAACACCTATATAGTGATTATGGGTGAATCTCAATACAGAACTAATCTACTTGGCATTTTTGGCTTTGTCCATAGATGTATTGGCTTGAAAGCAGACCTGAATTTGTCAAAAATCACACAATTGGGTCAGGTATGTAAAAACTGTAGATGTTCACCTCAAGTTTAACTTTTTTGCCCTGGCTCAGCAGGAAAAAAACCACAGTATATCAATAAACTGTGTTAGATACACAGGAAAATCTAAGTCTAAAGCAGGTTTAATTAGAAGTCTCGTTTCTAAAATTTTGGGATGTGTAAAGCGTCTTATATAGAGTCTGGGTTTCTCTGTAATATTATCTGTGGAAACGTCAGCCAGAGGTACCTACTGTTCCTAGAAAGTGGGCACCATGGCATTTAATTTCACTCCTTTCCTGAAAAATATTTTTAAAATATTGTCATCGTAGTTCAGCGTAAAATACACTTTTCACTAATGTAATCCTCTCACAAAGGAACTGTCAATGCAAATAGGTCTGAAAGCAAGAAGAAAACCCACTAACAGAATAAAAGTGAGAAATGGCAACTTTGGGATTGTAACAGAAGTACTGAAGCAGCCAAAGCATCTAAGTAATTCTATTCCATAAAAAAGTCCAAGATGAAAAGGGACACTGTATCTCCTCAAACACCAGCATGTTCTGGCTGACTAACTTAGATCAGTGATGCTTTACTTGAGAATAGCAGCAAACAAAGCAAAGAATTTTTGTAAGGCTGAGTCAATTAAAAAAACCAAAACCAACCAAACTGCCCAAAACATGAGGTAGGGAGTTTGTGATAAATTTCCAGAGTACAAGCAAGTACAACTCTAGTCAAAGCACTAGAAGAATAAGCTACCTCTGCTCAAAGTCACATACTGACAGGTATCTAGCAGTACTGTGTGAAGAATGAAAAGAGCCATGCTGTGTTTCAGGAAAGCTTTAAAATTGGCCTTCATTTTGAATTTTATGAATGAAAAATCCAAAGTTTTTTTTATCCTGAATTGACTGGTTAGAAACACAATGGTGCACTGAACCCTGCTTTTCACATAGCAAATGAACTGAACCAGCTTGGTCTGAAATATCAAAAGAGGACATCACTAGAAAATAACTCTAATTGTGTTACTTAAAAAAAAAATTCTAGCAAAATAATCTCCATTTCATAGAATATTTTGATAACAGAACATCCCATTCTGATCCCCTACAATACCAGTAGTTTTTTAAAGATGCAGACTCTACAGTAGTAAAAGCATGTCTCACTTCCTAATCTAAACAGGTCTTATCATAGGAAAAAATCATAACCTGTTTTGGAAGGGGAGGCAGTGSGTTGGAGAGAGCACAGCATCAGGGGAAGGTATCAAGGAAGGAAGGCAGGCGGTTAGATCAAATTGTGTATCTGCAATTTGAGAACCTTTTAGAAAACTGCTATTCACAGTCCTTTCCAACAGAAGCTTCTGGAACAGGGACTTAGAGATAAGATAAGGTGATTCCTTCCCTGTAACTTATATAAACAGCTATTTATTTGCCATTTCTTGATATTTTAGCAGTATATTGTCTGCTCAGTATGTGGTACAGAATAGGGTTATCGTGTCTCGTCATCCTTCATGCCAATGAATGTGAAGTCTACTGTAGCTACCACATCTCTCTACCGTATGTCATTTATTTCCTTAGCACTCATTTTAACTAACAATTATTTACACCATGCTTATACACCAGATCCCAAGTTCTCCCTTCACATGTAATCCCCCTGCCTGCTGTCGTTTTCCTCAGAAAATRTCTTATTCAGTGATATTTTGGAATTTAATTTCAATAAATAAATTGGTCAGATCAAGCTCTCCTCTATAAACTGGAAATAGAACATTTGTAGGAATTTAATATTACTCCATAAATATTTCTTCCCCTTGCAATCACTCAGAATGCTTAAATACACAGCCCCAGGTGCCGTTAACTGAAGGAGAAGGCTGAAGGGGAGAAACATCTAGTGATGAAAAATAACTGCAGCAAAACCCAAATTATGGTGGGTAAAACTGTATGTTCAGCCCTTTACAACCACAGTATTTAACAGTTCATTTACCATAATATTTATTCATTTTTACCAGCAGGTTTGCGAATGAAGCAAGTAATGGCCACATGCACACTACTTCTTTCTAGCTAACCACTCTAATGAACTTTGAACCTCCTGGGTCTTGCTCAAACCTGCCAGGCTGCGGTTCCACGTTGCTGGCTTTTTCTAACTTGCAGCTTCAGTAAAAATTAATCCAAATTCAGAGGTTCATACTGCCCATTTCAGACATCACCAGCTCTACTTTTGCAAAGGCGGCTCCAAGTAAGCTTAGAGATCTCTAGACAGGAAACCTGAAAAAAGGAGATTAGCCAAGATAACGTGTCCTCTTTGTCTTGTTGAACAAGGGCCTGCCCACAACAAGCTTCCACTACAGTATATCCTTTTCCTTCAGCAACATCTTCCATAATTTTTCTCCTTTTTAAAATCATGCAAAATCTGCAACACTAAATATATTTAAAATATAGAACAGTTCTCAACGCAACACAAACTTCTACCATCAACTTCACAGGCGTGAAATCATAGTACATTCAATCTACAGAATAAAAATTTTCCTTTTCTCCTGTCAAGAAAAGAGTTTCTGGCCCTCTTGCCCTGGGCTTTCTGTACAAAATGACAAAATTTGAGGCCAGATTCAACTACTGGTCATCCACAAATGACCATTTGTCCAGCTCAGTGTGTGGGGGGGGTCAGAGTTCTTTTACAATGCCCTTTCACATTCGCTGGGATTTACAGTTATACCTTCATGCTAAAACAGAAATAGATACAGCTGATGATAGACCATCTCCTCCTCCAAAGTCTTTAAAGATAGCGGGATTTGGAGATTATCAAGGATCCCAGACCTCTCTTCTCTGTTCATCTTACAGATGCTACACTGCACACAAAAGCAGTGAAATAAGTGGGATCAGCAGAAGGAAGCCCTTCTTCTCGTCTCTCAGTGAGGATGTCTTTCCTTTGCTTTTCTCAGCAGCAAGTTGGCAACTCTAAGGTTCTTCTTAGACGTGGTGTCATCAACTTTGTGTGGATAAAGACTAAAATACCTAACGTTTATTGCTATGCCTACAGCATCCAATAATATCAGTTCTCATTGCCAGGCTAACAACTTCAAACATGCATTTGAATTTAGGAGCAGAACTTTGGCATCAGCGTGGGATGAATTCCCCCAGCTAGCCTGTGGACACCTCGGGGAGCTCACTGCAAACTGCAGGTGTTTGGGATATTTAATAAGATGCTCCCTTCATTTCAACACTTAGGCAGCAGTGCAGAAGCTTCATGTTAAGTAACAGGCTTTGGAAATGTGTCCTTCTTGTGTTGTTTAATTCACAGACAAACAGTCCACTATGCTATATTAATTTCAGTTATTCTTGAAAAAGTGTAGCTTGTGTTCTGCTAATGACCAAACTCATTTAGCAAAAATAGCTTTTTAACATGGGACAATAGACTCTTGAGAGACTACAATGGGTATTGTTGCTAAAACTGCTTGTGCTAAGAAGTGGGCCTCTGAATGCAGGCTCTAAGGTAAAAGGGAAACTGTAGTACCTAACAATGCAAAAATTAAGTCTTTCGAGCCAAAACTGTATTATTTTTAGCATCAAAATGTCTTATTAGACAAGTAAAGAAAAGCTTTGCATCTTGTCAGCAGCTGTTTCGAGTCTTGGGTATAAAATTTCCAAGTAATTTGTGGCCAGACAACACACACTGACTTTGTTCAGGGATTTACTATTTCAACTATTTGTTAAATGTCAACTTCTACAGCAAATAAACAAAATTTTACAACCCACATGGAGAACTGCTTACAGAAAATTATTCTGGCAAATGGTACTGTGTATCCGAAATATTTCATGACAATCACAACATGTTTTCATGGTTTGTATTCATGATGACAGTTATGCTGCAAATTCTACAATAACTTTAGATAATAGCATATATTTCTGTTATCTGTGGTCATGCCTTCCATTTCTACCTTCTAATTTTTATGCCTATTGCCAATTTTTAAATACCTGTTACCAGAGTAAATCTTCTGGGCCACTATTCTTTACTTTGATTCAAAAATCCCTACATTTTCTAGTATGGGAACAGTCTTCTAACTAGTAAATACACACTACTGACAACAGACTTGGGTTTTTTTGCAGTTAACTTCTGTGTCCCTCTCTGGAGATCTGCAAATCATATGTTGAAATACATTGTCCTTATTCTCTAACACATGTCTCATGAAAAGTGAACAGTTTATAAATAATGTACTTAAAGAAAGTTCTGTATCAATTTAACTTGCAACAGCAATAGGCCGTATCTCTGGTTGCAGGTACTTGTATAGCTGATGAGAAATGATGATTCCAGCGCCAGCAGAGTTACTCATCAGTATTCTTCTGTGGGAGTGAAGGTGGCATCACTGCATGCTAGGTTATTGGGAGGAGACCTCATGATGCGTCTACCTAGATCTCCAATAACAAGCTCTCACCAAAAGACTGGACAGTTTTCAACTAAAAAAGGTCAAGTTTTATTTAAATGAAAACTAGAAACTTGTTCTGTTTAATTACAGAAAACTTATTACATGGTGAGTTAGAAGTAAAAAGGTTTGTACAGAATTCTCTGACAAAAACGGTGCCCTTGCAGGCAGGCCTTTGCATCTAGTTCTGGTTTTACCCAACTCAGTGAGTGTCTGAGATCCAACAAATGCTGCCCAGTCTCCCTTGGTCCCGGAGCAGTTTTTCCACCACTGTTAACACGTGGCAAGCTGCTGCTTGCTCCTCAACATACTACATTCTCTCCTAATGTGAGAAAAGTGTTACCTTTCATATGGYTCTACCTCCACTTCCCACAGTCTCCTTAAAGAAACATAAAAAACTGTAAACAAAAATGGATAACCAAGTTTCCTTGTGGTTATATTTTTAACTTACTTTTTGACAAGATAAAAAAGTTGGTTTCAAGTTTGTGACAGTACCAAAAAAACACCCATTTCCTTGATATATCTCAGGAAATACTTTGCTGCCAGGTTTTTCATCAAGACACAATGTACCTCTAAGAATAAACTTCACCCGGGTTTCTCCTTACTTTAAAAAAAAAAGTATTTTTGTAATGTCCCTCCTTGGTTTTGTATTTTGTTTTGTGTTTTTTTTAAACAATCAAGTCCATTTTGCAGTGAAACAGCTGTCCACGATGATATTAAACCCCCTCAGAGGTCTCTTGTGCTAGCTCACAATTTGATAGCAGAGGCCAGGATAAAGACAGAAAGAATATACTCAGTACTGGCTTGATTTCCCTCCATGTCGCAGTTCTGCATGTTACTAGAACAGCTGGCACTATTAGAAATTTCATTTTTGTCTGTACATTACTCAAAAAACTTGTTTACTGTTAGAGGTGAATCACTACCTGATTTGCATACATGCTACTATGTACGGAACCACCCATATGTATCAGATAATATAGATGTATATAAAGACTCCTGAGTAAACAGCAAGGTACAAGAAGAAAATCAAAGCTGCTGCACTCTTTAATTTTGTTACATTAGTTCAAACAGAATAGAAACAAATTTTCCCTATGTCATATTTAATTACCKGAGTCTCTTGGAAAGGAAAACTTAACCTTTGTAGTAAGAGTTTGCTCAAAAAATTTCATCTGTTTTTTCTATCATCTTCAGTATACCTAGGAATAGATATACTATGAATTAATCTTTCAGAAATAGTTGGCTATCTAGTACAACATGAAAAACTAAAACTTGTAAGCTTTCCAGCTGAAAGAAATTATCCTCACCTTACAAATAGTAGTGACCATTAGGACAAAACTGCAATGAGCCGTGCTTTACGATGCTCGTGCTTTGTACACTCAGATACCTATCAGAACTTGTAACTTTGCTCCCCAGTCTTTCTTGTATGATGACTGCACCTTGGCAGACTCAGCTGTTTCTCAAGCTCTTTTATGTTCATGCAAGACTTACAACGGCCAGCTCTTCCTTCAGATTTCCTAGTCCACAGAGGAAGGACCAGATCTTCGTGTGATATAATGAGAGAGAAAAAGAAGAGGTGTTTGTAGCTGAAAGACAGCGCCATAGGTACAATATCAACTGCAGATGAAATGGGATGTTCTGTTTTAAAAGTTGCCACAAACGTTTCAGATAAAATGTTTCAAACTCAACAACAATATTAAAAATAATACTGGATTTCTTTTGAAGAAATAAGATTTTTCTCCTTATATAATTTACAGGGATTTTTATAAATAAGTTTCAGAGAAAATTATTCCAGAAAAGTCAAAGAACACTCCCTGATTAATTTCTGTTCCTCTAGAAGGTTGTGAGAGCATGCTACCAGTGATATAGTAATCTTACTTCAAACACAGTAGAATGACTACAAATGCTTTGATGTTTCATTCCATGATACTCATTCAGATCAAGAAAAACACTCTAGGAAAATATAGTTTGATACCGAGTTACACTACAGTATTATGCCAGTATGATATGTATTTGTATTTTTGTGATTTATATTAGGAGATAGTTCTGAAAGCTCCCTTCAAAAACTAAGAGGAGTGTTTCTAGAATTGTATTTTTCCTGAAGTAAATCCAACCTCACTTATGGAAACTATTTTTGTGATCTTGACAGGAAAAAAATCACTTTTTAAATGTCTCCAGAATGCCCTGCTTGGCGAAAATGTGCACGAATGTTCCCTTACCTCTGACTATCAGGCTCCTTTGAAATGTCTGGATGAACCCCCAAGAATTTGAGACCCCAAAATCACTTCTGAAAACTCATCCAGTGTTAAACCCTGGTAGGAGCAAACAGAAGATAGTTTCAAATGTGGGGGGAAAATGCAACATCCAATTTCAAGAAAAGGCATTCACGTAAATGTGGTGTAATTGCAAATCTCCTGGTACTGACTGAACTATAATCCCCCATTCATGCATACCTTGGAACATTACCAATTGCAGTCACCTTCTCACTGCCGCCTCTAGATTGTCTTGCATCTCCACGCTCCATGACTCCCTTTCAGTAACACTACTTGAACGCATCCAGTATATAACAGCAATAGAATAATCAATCTACAGATTTTTTTTCTACAACATTTTCTAGCTTCCCAAACTTTGTCAGCCTCTATTGTGCAGCCATGAGACACACCTACCAAACTTCAGATCTTATGCCTGTTCCTACTGCAGAAGGACAAAACTTCCACTCATTTTGGTGGTAAAAGAACCTCCTTTACTCCTGAGTTGCTAAGTCTTCACAAAATAGTCCATCTGTTTGATAAAATATCTTTTATTTGCTACCTCCCATTTTACTTATTGTGCATCTGGCAGTCTAGTCATGAAGCATAATGTCTCTGCAAAGCCATAACAAAACAATAGCTATGGCTAAGAACAGGTGACAGTGTAAGTAACTGCATCTCTTGCAGGCTGCCTACATGACATGGGAAAAGATGCCTGAGGATGCCACAGAAAGGTACCGAAAGAAGTGTGATCGTGTTAGTACAGCAAAACACCCCAGCTTCATTTACCCTTTTGGAAGCTGGCTCTCAGTGAGAGATACACATTGCACTTATACTACTTAATGCATCCAACTTCCAGTTCAACTTCTTCATCTCAGGATTTGGGAGCAAAAATTTATGTTGTACCTCTTTTCAATGTAAATAATAAAACGGAGATTGCAGAAGTGTTCAGCAAGAAATTCTCTGCAAAAAGAAACTACAACTTGAGGAATGTTCTTTAAGTGGACTAAATTGGAAAAAACTACATAGAAAGGAATAAAAACAAATCTGTTTTTTTCTACTTTAGTGTATCAATGCTGTCTGTATCCTTCGTAAGCTAGACAAGTCATTTACAGATGCAGAAAGAGTACAGTTGTTTATCAGGCTGAACAATGGAAAGAATGGCGCTTATGATGGTGGCGGTCTTTAGGAAATAGCTGCCATATTGATCCCAAAACTCTTCTGCAATATAGACCTTAATTGCAGTAACTACATCACACACTTTTCCTATAGTTCCTTTTAGGTTTTTCCTGATTCCTCAGTTATTTCTGTGTAAATATATATACTGAACAAAATCTCATGGGGGCACTGCTGGAGGGTGCCTATATTCTAGATCCAAAATATATTACATACAGGATTTGTTCACATCTATCTCTACATATATATTCTACATGTATTTTCTAAAGGAACTGAGCAGGGCTGGCAGAACAGACCRCAGAACTTCCACCCATGGCCTGAAGGCAGAAGAGTTTCATACCAAATGGGAAGCCACGCAAGGGTCTTAGGTACCATTAGGCTTAGGAAATCGCTGACAGGGTTTTCAGGTGGCATTATCAGTTTTGGATGTAGGCAGAATTCAGACACCTGGATACTACTGAAAGTGTTTAAGTCTTTATATAAATTTAGTCCCAAGTTCTTCCTGTGAGGCACTCTGAGGCCTCCTCAGTTCCCAGGCATGCACCAAGGACACTGGAAATGGGTGAGCTTTTAGGGACTGACATATTCTAAAGTGAAGCATAAGTACTCATACTTACTTGGAGTATGGCAAAAGATACCAAACAGGGAGGGAGAAAGAACTGATCCTTGTGTACAAAAATCTCAGGATCGACAAAAAGGCCCTCTTTGGTGTCATTTGCATTCTAAATCCTCATCAGTTTAATGGAAGTCTGGAATACTCATGAACTGTTGGCTAAGACACAGACTGGAAAAGTTCCCCAAAAAGTGTTTCATTACTTGTGTGGGTATGGGGAAGGTGTTATAATTTGTCAACTGTATCTGAGTAGTTATGTTACTTTATCACTTTCTAAGCCAAAGAGCTATTTTTAAATGGAATTAAAAATTGCTACTTATGCAGTTATCGAGTGGCTACTCTCCAAAACAGGATTTCTGTAGCTGTCTTGGGTCAGAAGAACACGATGAATCAGCATGCAACCATCACCAGTTTAAATTAAATTAATTCCCTTTATATGCTCATTCACCCACTAAGATGTGGTTTGCATCCACCCCTCAAAATTCACTTCCAATGTTCGCTCACTCATAAATGTAAAGGAATCTAAGTGTGGTATAATTTATTTAATTCAGGAGCAGAAAAATGGAGCCTTAAGAGAAAAACAAACACACTAATAACAAACGCTTAAAGGAGGCTACTATTCACTGAGGCACAATTATTCCGCCAAAGTCTCTGTAACTCCTACCTTTCTCCAGAGCTACCCCTCGTATCATGGATGGCGAGTATAGTGAGAGTAATATGGATTGTCCAGGTATCAAGCTGTCTTGCCTGTTTAATCCTTATGAAATTTGAAAAGGAAAAAACACTCCTCTCTCTCTCCATCACATCTGTTTTAGTTCTGACAGACCTGCCTGTAAGCAGATAACCTTCTTCCAAAGTGGGGACTTAAATAAGACAGAGATACCTCAAAAATAACACGCTTATCTCAGGTCACCCTGATAAAGATCTGTGGAGGTTTTCATGTTGTGAAATAAAAGGAAAGATATGATCTGAAGAAAAGCATAATAGTCCAAACCTTGGTATCGTTACTGACATTATCTCATGTTCTCCACAAATTTAATTCTTTGTGGATAATAAAATGACCTTTTCAGACTAGCTTCTTTGTTGTGCACCCTATACAAAGTTAGAGATCCCCACAATAGCATACTAACATGTACTTTGCAGTCTTAATGTTTATACAACTTAGAGTAGAAGCAACTTAAAAAGTATGAGCAGTGCTTGATGTGTCTGACTAGGAAAAAAGGATGGGGTTTTTCTCAACTGAATGACACCAGCCCATTTGTAGACTCCATGCTAATCTGCATCTTTCAGAGCTTTCCAACTGATAAATTCAGCTGAAAAACGCATCCGACACTAAGGGCTGTGCAGGAAAATATCTCTGTGTGCAATAGGCCTGCCAGCTGCTGGCATTTCAGGGCTCTCAGTGGCATGAGCTGAGTAGCACATATTTGCGCAAGGGAAACAAATCAAAAAGCTTCTTCAATTTACTCATTTTATCCTGTTTGGAAGGGCCTCAAAGCCTCTTTTTTTGCCAGCTATATTTGTTTGTCTAATAAAAGGTATTATCTCTCCTTACAAACCTTGCYTAACAGTTTGTAACAAACTTTTTTTTTTTTTATAAAAGATTAATTCAATAGTAACATTCTTCCAGCTATTTACCTTCAACTGATTCTTATATCTGCTTCAGGAAGAACCTAGAGTTTAACAATGAAAATTTTAAAATATCCAACTTCTTCGCTGTCTCTGCACTGCCTGTGACAGCCTCGTCTTTCCCTTCAGGAGAGACTTTACTGGATCACAACAAAGGCTTCCTAAACTGTCATAAAGAGCCAGGTGGCAGTGCAATTCAAAATTATTCTTCAAAAATGCTCCTTTTTGCCCTACCTTAACCCTTCTCCTTAAACAAATGTTTCCTGTGTGACCCCAGGACCACTTAATTGCACTACAAGGTTTAAGTGTATCTAAATGGCAGCAAGGATGGCGGCCAAGGTGGAGGATGGTGAATTTCACTCACTCCTCCCCTGTTCTGGATTGCCTGGTTCATCTCATGTTTATATTCTTTGCACTGAGATAATCAGCGCTGTATCAATGCAGATCTCCTCCTCCTAGATAATATAAAACATGCAAGTGATTCCATCAAACCCATGGAAAATGGTCTGACCCTCTAATGCACTATATACATTGTGATTTGCAAGCTCCTGTACCACATACAATACTTTACCTAGAGGTACCCATTTTTTCAGAGATTCATCTCCCTCACTGATCATTCAAGGCTTTCCTAACTACATAAGTGCAAGAACAACCGCAGGTAAGATAGAACCATCAAAAACAATGTTACACTGGCAACATTTCATCATTCAAATTTAATTTTCATCGTTTCTCCCTGGCTTGCATATTCTGTACGTATTCACTATTCAAAGATTAGTTAACACCCCAAGCTAATCTTTGGCCTGACTGAGTAGTGTTACAACAGTGTAAGATTATTTATTTTGTAAATAGAATTATAAATCATGGAGATTTTTTAATTCTTTATTGCCAAGTGGTACAGACATTTTGCTAATGAATTGCTGGCTTGTCTCCTTTTATTTATGGTATCACTTATCTTAAACATATAATGGATTTCAGTGACAGAGGTTAAAGCATCACGATTCACAGAATTTTGATTTCAAGTAGGGAGTAGACAGCAGTATAATGAATTATGAAGAGATTATCTTCAATAAACATTCAGTGATAGAAGTAGGAATGCAAAGGTGAGAGGAGATTAACTCTGGTTTAAACCAGCACTTATTAATGAAAATCAGTCATTCATAATAGGTTATATTCTGGTCTAAATACATAGCTATATCTCTTGTTGGCATTTTGGGGAGAGAAGGGAGTGGAGGGAGGATGGAAAGAAGACAATAAGAGACCCGATCATTACTGTGAACAGTTCAATCAAAGCCCCTGTTCAACATACAGAAGTGACCTCAAACCTTAAGCGAAGAAATGAAAAAGAGTAAAACTAAATTACTCCAGTGCTAGAGTGTGAATCAGTCACACATCCTTACCTGGGTAAGAAAGCTTAATTATGTTAACCTGTCTTTAAAAGGTTATTAGAAATGGAGGTGGAGAGCTTAGAGATGGACATCAAGAACAATCAAAGAATGGAAGTACTTTATGTGGAGAGAGTGGAAAAATGAAATCACCTATCTTAAAAATAGGTGGGATAGAAAAACGTAATAAAGTTGGGAAGGTAGATAAGCCTATTAATATTTTCTTACAATACTGGAATTGAGTTAAAAGACAGCAAATTTCAAGGCAACAACAGCAAAAAAAACCCACCCTTCGATACTCAAAGTCTGTATGTGGATTTCACTGCTGCAAGATGCTTTACAGCATTCAGATAACTGCTAGCCATTACAGAAGTCACAAAATAGCATTGGAGCAGGGGATGCTTATACAGAAATTAAAGTTTTGAAATCAATATAAACTGTGATGCTCCTTGGCATGAAACAGACTCTGGTTATTGTGGGAAACTCTTTTGAAAGACTGTTTCTTTGCAGAAACCTAATGCCGAGTTCTTTCCCAAAACTTTCTGAAGTAGACAGTCAAGGCTGCTGTTGGATATCAGACTTGATAAACTAATTCTACAGTGTAGTTAGGAAGTTCTTCAATTTCTGCTAATTGTGTTGAGTTGTAACGAACAGAGTCTCCCTCTAGATGCTGAAATTCTCGGCATAGGATTTAAGCTGTGGAAGAGGGATGTTACAGGCTGCAAGTTATTTTAGAATGGGACCTGCATGGAATAAAGGAATCTGTTAGCCTCCCTCTGCAGAGGAGAGCTTAGACATGGCCAAATGTGAGATCTTAACATCAGAAATGAATGCCTAAGATCTTCTTCTGCAGTCTGTATACTTTTGCCCCAGTGACTGCATCTTTTGGAAGGAGCTATACGTCAATGAGCATAGCTTGGTTTTTAAGAGGGCAGAAGAAATTTWAAAAAAAAAAAAAAGCAAATATTTTAAAGCAACTTTTCCTTCAAACAAAAGGTTATTTGTCAAAAGTGGTTCTGTCAGTTGAAATGGAGCTATTCTGGGGTTGTACTAGAAAAATGATCCAACCTAATCAGCTATAATTCCTGAGCCTTCTCTGATCTGGTAAAACTCGACTGAACTCGACTGTCACCAGCTTCGGAAGAATCAGCTCAAATCTAGCCGTGGTATAAAGCAGTTTAAAGACATACATTGCAAATTTTAAAGCAGCTGTAAATGCCCCATTATTTGTAAGGAGCCACAGTAAACGTATACAGTTTAGCTCCAGTTTTGTTCTGACGCTGACTCTGTACCGGTAGCAGGGAAGTTAACCGGAGGGACAACCAGGCAGCCGGGCTGGGATAGCGGGAGGCAGCACGCACCGCTCCGGCGGGCTCCTTGAATAGGGAGGCTGCAAGGCTTGCTCTCGCCTCCCTCCGTGCTTTTAGCTTGCCTACAGCTCATTTCCAAGGGACCGGAGGCGGCAAAGGAGAGCCCTGGTGGAACCGCTCACGGCAGGTGCCCGGCGCCGGCGGCCACCCTGGGTCCCCGGGGCGCCGGGCAGCGGCGCGGCGCCGGTCCCCGCGGAGTGCGGGGAGCGGCGGGCGGCCAGGGCGGGCCGCGGGTCGCCGGGTGGCTCACCTGTCGATACTTATCACGCAGAGAGTCATGATGGAGGCCGTGCAGCACATGACGTCCATGGCGATGAAGACGTTGCAGAAGAGGCGCCCGAAGATCCACTCGCCGCCGATGAGGTCGGTCACGCTGACGAAGGGCATGACGGCCAGGGCCACCGAGAGGTCGGCCAGGGCCAGCGAGACGATGAGATAGTTGGAGGGCTGCCGCAGCTTCTTCACGAAGCAGACGGAGATGACCACCAGGCAGTTGCCGGCGACGGTCAGCAGGGTGATGAGAGAGAGGACGGCCCCGATGACAACTTTCTCCACGTTGCCGTAGCTGAGGATCTGCTCCCCGCACTGGGAGTCGTTGGCGGGGAGGGGGCTCGCCGTGGGCAGCGCCGTCGGGGGGGGCGACGGGCCCAGCTTCGCCAGGCTGCGCGGGGGCCAGGAGCCGGCGATCATCCTACCGCCGCTCAGCGCCCGCGGGTCCTCCAGGACCGAGGGCCGGAGGTTACCGTAGAGGTGACTGCCGTTGAGGGCGAGGACCATCTTGGCGTGAGCTGCCCATGAAGCCCCTCCGCCCGCCGCCCGCTCGCCGGCTCTCCCCGCCGCCCGGGATGCTCGGGCTCCTCCTCGGGCACCCGGCGCCGCCCGCCCCCTCGCAGCCGGCGGAGCGGCCCGCCGGGGGGGCCCAGCCTTCAACTTCCCCCGGAGGAGCCGGGCTCGCCCACGGCGCTCCCCGGGCGGCCGGGGGGTGGGCACGGCGCCATCGCCCCCAGCCCGCGGGGAGAGGGGCGGGCGGGGGTGGCGGCTGCTCCCCGCCCACACGGGCCCACCCGCGGCTGCTCTCCTCCGACGGCGGCGGGGGACGGGGTAGGAGCCGCTCCGCCCCCCGCTCCCTCCTCCCCCTCTGAGCGGCAGGTGGGGGGAGCGCCCCTTCACCACAGCCCGTCTGCGCTGCGGCCTCGGGCGCCGGCTGCTCCTCCGGCTTCTCCTCCGCGGCCGCCCCAAGCGGGGAGCGCTTCGGGACCCCCTGTGTGTATATATACAGGTCGCACCCGAGAAGCTGCGGGCGGGCGGGCGCGCCTCGAGCAGAAGCGACAGCAGGCTGAGCTGCTCCGGTCGGAGACGGGGTGACAGCCTCTGGGCGTGCTTGCTCCGGTGCAGCCCTCCTCTCGGCGTGCTTGCTCCGGTGCAGCCTTGCATCTAGACCGGCCTCTGTCTCCACTGTCGAAATGTGCGTGCTGAAAGATTTGGGTCCGGTAGGGCCCTGGCTGCTGCTTGGAGAGTTAATAGTGGCCGCTCTTGTAAGATCTACCCCCAACAACATGGTCGTCTCTGAAGTATTTCTTTGTACCTTCAAGCTCACAGATTCTCAGTATTAAGATTTATTCCTTCCTACTAAATTAATGTGAACCCCACTACTATATATTCTCTTTTATTAATATTTATATAGTATTATTTTCAATTTATTCACCATTCCATATGTAACCCTTTCAGTAAAGTTAAAAACACCGCTACCAACGACAACAAAACCCCATTGCTTTGAAGCACCTGCTTTTCCTGCAGAGATTCCTTGAACTCTTGGATACTAGCCCATTTCTGGGACTCACTAGCTTTCTCCATTCTTTAAGTCATATCCTCGCCTCTAAGTGGGGTGAAAACTAACTGTTTGGATTGTCAGTTACCCATGGGATGCCAGCAGAAGATTACACCTCTTGGCATGGTAACATGCTAGACAGCAAGGATTAAAAAGAGGAAACACCTGCTCTTGAGTGTCCCCTTACATTTCCAACAAGTGACAGAAGCCAGATCAACCAGAGAAAGAGAGGAAATGAAAGCAGGACCGTTGACCCCAGGTGGATCAGTAACTATTGACCAATGTCAGTGATATCTGAACAAGGGGAGGTCTTGCAGGTGGCAACACTACAGCAAGTTTTATTTCAGTACGCACCAGACAGATAGAGGGAAGAACTGTGTGTGTGACCCAGCAGTAAGAGAAACTGCACTATGAGCTCACATCATACAGACATAAAAATCTGCTTTGAAGAAAGACCTAACAAGCACCCAGCTATCGGAAGAAACCTCATCTGACACTCATAGGCACTACTGAAACATAAATCGATAGCAATTGAGGCTTCCATACGTGGATTTCTTGTTTTTAATGAAATCTTCCATTCTGTTAGCATCACCTGCTCTTGAAAGCAGGCTTTCCATCATACATGACTCTGCATTGGCCCAGCTCCCCCATAAGCATGCATGGGACTGAGGGGTTGGGGTCCGATGTGCCTGACACTATCTGAACACAGGCAGAATCTTCTGTGGTCAGAAATGCAGCAGGTGGTGAGCAGGGTTTGGGAGTTCAGTTGCTTGCTTTCCCTTCCACCCCCACATCTTGATTTGACTAAGATAATAAAATAAGCAAGTTTCACATGGTAAGGATGAGATCTAGTTGGGCAGCTCTTTGACCATCATCAAGCTGAAAGTGTTTTCCTATTCAGTCACGTATTCCACTACACTTTGTTAGTTGCCTCACCGTGTCCACTCACATTAAAAGCTTTTCCTGTTGAACCACCCAGAATGTGTTCATGAGCCTTGAGCTTGAGGTAACTTACCCCTCCAGGGTGGTAAAGCAAGTCCTTTGTCCCTCCTCCCCAGCTAAGCAAATATTAGGTTGAAAAAATTCTTTAGAAATAGAAAGGGTACATCAAAATAAGTTAAAGCATTAAGGCAAAACATGGAGAAAGGAGAACATTTCCTCATTGTGTGAATGCATTTTTTAAAAATAGTGTCTGAAGTACAGCTAAGCAGATAGGAACTGGGTAAATTTAGTTCAAAATAGATTCATATCATAAAAGCTGATAACATTGTACACTTCAATACTCACTGTAAAAGCAATTTTTCAGTTGCTTAAAATGTCACTAAGGCAGAGCAAATTATAATCTGGTGCTTCCTGCAAATGTGTTGACACAGTTCATTAAATCAGTCATTCTTCTTGACAGCTTTTCAATACATTTCTGGAACGTGACTCTGTRAGTGTACTCAGTGGATTAGATGCAGGATCATTTGCGTGTTATTCTTACCTATTCCAACCTGAAAGGAGGATCTTAGCCTCATCTTTTGTTCTGTACCTTAAATTCCCATATAGTTCATTAAAAGTTAATCACCTGATTTCTTTCCTTCTCAGAGGTCGTATGTTACCATTCTTTGTATTTACTCTCATAATCTTATCTTTGAAGAGACGAACCAATTTAAGTCAATTTACATACCATTATAGAAAAGGGTTTACATACTATTGCAGAGAAAACGTGAAACCTTGGCAGCTGATACCTCTCTCAAATCTTTTCCTTGAAAACTTTTCACTGGGACACACCTAGAATAACATTCCAGTTTCCAGGGCTGGGCTGAATCTGGTGAGGTGCTTTCCTTGAGGGCTTCAGAGGCTTTCACATCCCTAGTGTCTGGGAAAGCAGAGAGCATCCATCACTCTATAGGACTCCATCTATTTTATGTGTTTAAAATAATGATATATGAAGGTAGGAGTTGATCCTTCCGAGTGTACATCCCGCTTTTGTCTTCAGTGACCCTGTTTACAAATTCTAACATGCTGTTCCAGTCAGCATAGAAATTAAACAAATGGCTGATTGGGTGTCAAGAATAACAAGTTGACATTTGTTCTCCCCCCACCTCCCAAGACAGTACTTTTTCACCTGCCATTAGGCTTCAATAAATATCATCAAATCATTTTTCTGTCTGAGTTTAGTAACATCCTGTCCTTTGAGTAATTTAGGCTCTCTATGTATAAAAGCCTCTTCACGTTTCTATATACCTCCAACTCTGTGCTAAGGCCCTTGTCCCTCATTGTTCATGCATTTATTGAAGTTATTTTGTTCACACTTGATAATGTACTTCATTTGCAACTCTCATCTTTGATATTTCATTTTTGTTCTATAGAAATGTTCCAGATTAAAAAAAAAAAAAAAGTCAAGGGAACCTTTGTCTTTGATTTTTTGTTTCCTCTCCAAAAATAATTAACTTCTTTGTTTGATTTTTCTCCCCTCCTCCAGAAATAGTGTTAATCACATAACATCTTCTGCATTTGTGATTCATACTAAGTGTATAACATAACAGTGGGTATGGTATCAGTTCTTTGCCCCTGTGTTAGTGAGGTAAGGTAAGGCAGACATCATCAGAGCTAGCTGAGGAAATACAATTTCCCCAGCACATGTTGATTTAGTGAGGCCAGACTGTATCTATCAAAGTGTTTGTGTTGAAAGAACTTGCACTAAATCCTGGATCCTTCGTCCCTCTCCGAAGGACTTAATGCTTGCAGAGCCTCTTGACACAGAAGGGCCTTGCTATCTCAGAGCACTCTGACTGAAACGGGTCAAGGAGTGCAGCACAAGAACTTCACCAGCGGAGGAGAAAGCGTTGACAGCCTGGCACGGTAACTCTTTCCCCCACACAGCCACCTCTAGAAAACAACAGCTGTGCTCATCTTAGCATAAAAGTTGAAGGCGCTGCTAACATTCCCCTTCTTAAAGCATTCAATTTTGGATGCATGGCAGGAAGGTAACACGAGTATGCAATGTAATAAAAAAACAGAGAAGAAATTTTTCTTACTCTTTTTCCTTTCTTATCATTCCCTTTTTTGTCCTTCCATGCCTGAGCCAGTCTATCTTCATAAACTGTTGTTTTCATTTGTCTGATGTAATTTTTTTTCTTTCCTTTTGTTTTCAACTTCTTTTACTGGAAACCAATATAAGTCTGGTGAGGACCTGCTGTTGGGAACAATAAATAAAGTATAGGTATATGTTTCTTCTGCCTTAGAAATATGTTGTCAAAATGTTTAGAATATTTTGTCAGAGACTGATTAGAATTCCATGGACAAATATTACTGAAACCTTCATTTTTATTCCCAGCATGTACTGTTTAGCAAATAACACTCTAGTCCAACTTCTAGCTAAGATGTTGCAGCTGCAGTTTTCTTTTCTGTCTTTTCTTGTCTTTGTGAAAATAAATCATCACCACACTGTGGCAGTAAAACAGAGAGGTAACCGTTCTCATCTTTGGCATTTCTTATCATTGTCAAAATAAATACTCGCATCTGTGCAACTTAAATGTGAAATGATGTCCTCCCTTTTGGGAACCAGCAAATACTAACAACAGCAAGCTGTCACCTGAAAAGAAAACAAACAAAGTGAAATTTATGCTAAAAATTCTGTACCACTCAGAAAAACAGAGCTCCCATCCCTGAAAATTCAGGCTGCTCCTTAAGAAAGGAGGTTATTGAGGTTATGAGGTTATGATAAAAGTGACCATGATATTCATGTTACTGAGTTGCTGAGATCAGTAGTACCAAATAATATCTTAGCTCCCTAAAAGTGCTAAACATGGAACTAAAGAAAAAAAATCTAACAGTTGCTACCATGGGCTGCCCATTGAAAACATATTAGAAGAATTGTTAGGGTTTCTGCATAAAAATTTACTGAAAGGACTGCCCTGAGATCTAAGTGTATTGAGAAAGAAAACACCTGGAGGGAGGAGATCCGGCTCCACGAGGAGGACTTCAGGACACCGATGCAACAAAGCACATTAGAAGCTTGTGGCTTAGCAGTGAGGACCACAAAGATGTTTTAAGTAGATCACTGGGGCTGGCCTAAACAAAAATAGTAAGATCTGAGTAATTAATGTAGGAAATAAGGTTGTGCACTGGTCTGAGTACATGATTCATGATACCTGATGCTGAAAGTGCTTCATACTCAGATTCTTACACCATTACAGCAAATAGGGTTCTGCAGATCTTCTGCATGAAGAATGTTCTGCATTGTAAATGCCTCAAGGAAAGGTTTGTTTTCCTTGTATGTTGCTGGACACAAAAGCTGCTTAATCCTGTTTGATGTCTCTGAACACTGCTGCAGTAGGGCCATCCAAAAATAATTGATACGTGTTTATGGATTGCTTCTTACATTCATTAAGACAAATTAAATCAAGTTCTATCATACACTCAGTCAAAGAAAACCTGAAATAATACCTTGAGCTCTTCCATTTTCACACACATCAAAGAAAAGCCTGAGAACACTGTTCAGGCTGCTTGTTTGAACAACTGGCAGAGAAGCAGGACTGGCTGATCTAACAGGCAAATGCCTTATGGATGCAGATAGGCCAAACCAGAGCTCCTTTACTGAAATATCTTGACCCAATATTGTCAAGAACAAAATGCTGCCATAGATGTGGCAAGAACAAAGACGGTTCACCAGCTGGGTTTCTTTCCCTTTCAGAGAGGTGTCTTTCCTCTGTCACAGAGATGTGACAGGCTGTTGCCTACCAACCCCCAAAGCTGCCCGGAGCTCCTAGTCCAGTCTCTGCAGCCCACAAGTAGCTTCTCTGCTACCACCATCCCAGGTCTTTGTAACTCATCAGACAGCAAGGCCAGCAATGTGCCAAGCAGGCACTATTAGTTTTGGTCATCCATTGTAAACCGTGTGATCTCTTTGGTAGAAACGAGCCGCAAGTCCCCAGGCACAGCTGGCACAAGCTGCACCAAGGACAGACCCCATAAGCAGGGACATACCAGGAGTTGGCAGCATCGACGCCTTGGCCTTGGTTAGAAGCATTTTTGCCTCGTTAAGAATTCAGAGCTCCAGATACCCCACAGACATCCCTTCATGAACATTTAGCCCAGTTTGAAGAAAGAGAGAGCGGAGGACTCCCGGCCCGGCTGAGGTCCTGGAGTGCCACCTGAAGTTGGATGGGCATCGCAGACCCGCTGTCTTCAGCAGCTGCTCTAAGTCCCCAAACAAAAAAACCCTAATGGTAATTACCACCTGTATTTTACATATCCTGTGCTATTTATCAATGGTAGAACAGTATTTGTGCTTTTTGTAACAGTGCCACATAGCAAATGTGTACTTCATTACTGGTCTATTACAATTCCTCAGTCCTTTTGCATGTTAGGSGATATCTCTTGACATAGCACCTTGAGGCTCTATTTCACATATTTTTTAGCTAACATAGGAAACAGAAGACCTTTCAGTAACTATAAAGGATTCCCTTTTTTTTATTGATAGTATTCAGATGGAGCTCAACTAGTTTAACTGGCAATACTTCAGTCGAGCAAGGTTACTGCTCCACCTGGTGGGTACAGGCCGGGGCTCAGGAGAGCGGTGTGCCCCGGCCTGCTCTGCTTCAGCTGCGTGGAGCGGCAAAGAGACAGGTTTAATCTCCTTCACAGCCAGGTTTAATCTCCTTCACAGCCAGGTTCGATCGCCTTCAGAGCCCCACCTGAGATCTGAGGAATTCCCCGCGCAGGCTTTCCCCGGGTCGTGGCAGCCCTGTGGTGGAGCACCTCCGACCGAAGAGTGCCCGCGATGATGTGACACGCGCCCTCCGCCTGCGGCCGCGGCTCCCTAAACGCCGCCGGTGCGCACCGCCGGGCTGACCCCTCCCTCCCTCCCGCCCGCCGCGGGGYCCGGCCTGCCCGGGGCGGGAGGCGACTACAAGCCCCAGGCTGCCGCGGGCGGCCGGCGGGCGGTGCCGGGTGCCGTGCCCGGCTGGGGCCCGCCCCTGCGCCGCGCACAGCATGGCGGCGTTCGCCGACCTGAACCTGCCGCAGGGGCCGGACAAGAAGTCCCTGCAGAACCTGCTGGAGGCCGCAGCGCACTGTGAGTTAGTGCCCCGGGCGCGGCGGGAGCGGGGCTCGGGTCGGCGGCGGGGCCGGGGCTTGGGCTGCGCTGCTGTGCGGGGCCGGTGGACCTGAGTGGGGAGGGCCGGGCCCGGCCCGGGGCGCAGGAGGAGGCGAGCGGCAGCTCGGCCGGGCTGGCGTGAGCGCGGCGCGGGTCTCTCGGCTGAGCGTAGCTCAAAGGCTGGTCTGGGCTCCTTGTAGGCCGGACCTCGCCAGCTGCTTTCCGGCGGGTCGCGTTTCCCCTCGCTCCTCTCCGCTCTCCGTGTTCAGCGTGGGGTTTTCTGCCGGTGGAGTGGCCAGGACAGAGGTCTGCCCACTGCTGGGTGACAAGGAAAGCTCGCGTGGCGTCTTGCAGGCTCTGTCTCTGCCTGTTTATCCCGGTGTAACAGCTGTTGTTTTCCCAACGTGGACGCATTTTTCCGCCTGCAGTTTCTTAATGGGCTCAGTCTTTTTTCTGCAGAACTGTTGTACAGCCAGGTGCTGCCTGCCCAGTGTTCGGGGGGTGATTTGTCTTTGGCGAGTGTACCGTCTTCCTCGGATCCCTGCTGAACGGGACCTTTTTGTCAGTTTTGTCAGCATCGTTCTGAATGCTCACCTTGCCTTCTCCTATAGCTGTATCTCTTCCAGCTCTGCGTTGTCTGCAGTTTTAACAGCTATCCTGAATGTCCTTAACCATTTTCCCTAAAGAAAGTCATCAACAGGACCAAACTAGGGCAAAACCTTTGGGGACCCCAACCCCAAGTATTCATGTTCATAAACCTCTGCCATCGAGTAAGTGTTGTCAGGGCTGGGGTRTATTAAGAGGCAAACATAATTTTTTTATTTTAAGGCACTTTTTGGGTGAATTAATCTTCAGAAAAAAATAATGTGAAAGGTAAATATGCACGTAATTATTAATTTTGAGACTTTTAAGTGATGACTGTTTAACAGGTTTCTGTTTGGATTTGTTTCCATTAGTTTACTGGACAAAATAGTCTTACTATGTGTTTGCTTTTTCAGTGGGATATTCTGCAGTTGCTCTCAATCATGTCATCGATTTTAAAGAAAAGAAGCAGGTAATTTTTGTTGGGGTTATTTGTTCTTAGTGTGTTTTCTATTGTAAACCTACATGCCTTATTACATGTTCCCAAATAGCTTTATTTGCAGAATGCACATCTAGATGCAAGTACAAATGTCTGCATTTGTGACAGAACTCCCATTTATAATTCAGTACAATTGCCCTGGAGTTAACTTTTAATATGGTCTGTGTATTATCCTTGGGAAATAGTTTTGTTAGCGTGGCAAATTTCTTTTTAGAATTGGAACACAGTGTTTGTTTACATTGTAAGCTTAACCTGTGACATTTTGAATAACTTTGTTTTGTTCTCTTTTAAGGAAATTATCAAGCCGGTATCTCCTTCAGAGTTGTTTCCATCTTTGCCTATTGTACAAGTATGTCTAGTTACATTCTATCTATGTATTATTATTGAGTTACATTTTTTACCTTGGGGTGTTTGTGTATGTGATTTTGTGTATTACATGTTAATCAGAAAAGAGAAATTTGTCCATTGCTTGATTGTTAAAACTCCTAGCATTGGAAGAACGATACACTCGTGTTAGAGTAGGCTCTATTCATTATTTTAGAAATTATTAAAGAAATTGCTTCATGTGAATTTTAAATCTTCTTGTAGTTGAATAATTACAGTATAATTCTTGAAATTTGAGTTTTGGAAATAATTTCCTGGTTTTGATGGAGCAAGATTTGGATATAATGAACCAAGTCTGTATTTCAAATTACTGATGTATGTTAATTCAGGAACTGCTTTTGCTTGCGGTTGTGGCCTGCCTGGGGAAACTGTAGCAGTATTAACACATACTCAGTTTTTCTGCATGATTTTAATTTTTTTTTTCCTTTCTTTCTTTCTTTCTCCTTTCTATTGACCCTTCCTCATAGAAACACAATAAGTTGTTCTTTGTAAAGGGCAGGTATAATATCAAACAGATCAATATAAAATAGGGAAGTGTAACTTCAGACTTCAGAAAATTAGTATAGGCAAGAATATGAGCAAGGCACCATTTTTTTTTTATAGCAGACAGGGTGAAAGTCACCACAAATTTTTGCTTTGGAGCTTTTTAAGTCTTTCGTATTATTTCTTTTTTGTAGGGGACATCTAAAAGAATTAAAGTCTTAACCCGGCTAACACTTGTTGTTTCTGATCCTTCCCACTGTAATCTCTTGGTAAGTATATTTAGTATATTAATTTTCCAATTTTCATTTCCTTTTCTCAATGAATTAATGAAACTTTGGAAATTGTATGGGGAGAACTTCGGGGATTTTATAGGACACTCAGCACTGATTTCTCGGATCGCATCTTTAGCAAATAAYGTGATCATGAAGACATGCAGACTTACAAGACTGGATATGGCTTCTGTTGATCATTTGTCAGTTCTGTTCCTTGCTTCTTCTCTTTGATTTCTGGACTTCTGTGCATAAACCAGAAGACCACGAGCGATCCCTGTGTCTGTTTATGTTTTAGTGCTACATGATCGAAGCAAAAGGTGTAAGTGCCTTTCTAGGTGAGTGGGACAAGCCTCAAAATGAGAATGAATGACTTCACAGTATGGCTCACAGCAGAGACCTACTATGTAATTGGATGATATTGGCTTTGTTTTAGTACTTCAAAGGGAAAAAGGGATTTTCTTCTCATTTTCGTCATAATCATTGTGCATAGCTTTGACATCTGCCAGAACTCAAGGTAGTAATTCTTTCCTCCTTTTGTAGAGATCAACATCTGTAAATATAAGGTTATATGACATCATAGCAGTATTTCCGAAGACTGAGAAACTGTTCCATGTAAGTACAATCATCTGGTCAGTAACGCTCATTCAGTAACTTTGAGTGCCTTGGGCTAGTTTGAGTACATGCTTTGTTTTGATTTTATTTCCCATTTTATACAGGCCTGCATGTCATGGGGCTAATTAAGCAACATAGGCTGCCTGGTCAGTTGATAGACTGAGAAGGTTGGGGGGGGGATTGCAGGAGACTGCAAGGCCTTGAGGTGACTGATTGAAGTCTGAAACATTTACCTGATAAAATGGACTTTTATGCCCCTGCGCCATGGTTTCCTTTGTGTGTCTTGTACTCTACTGAGTACTCCTCTCTAGTGAAGAAAGAAAACATCCTTCTTTTTTTCTAATATATACATATATATATACTATCAGCATGTAGAAAACTTCTGTCTTGAACTTTAACACCTCAAACTCTTACAGCTTCTCCAAAACACATTTGCTATCATCTGTTAGCACTAATTGTTTCTCGTCTCTGAAATGACAGGGAAAGGGGGAGGATTTTAAAGGGGAACTAATGTGGTTCTAAGAGTTACCTTCTTCCTTTTAGTCTTAGGTCTTCTCTTGGAAGTTTATCCAAATGAATAGCTGATCTCTTTTTCTTTAGTTTTTCTTTTTTTTTTTTTTTCCTTTATTTTAAATCAAAAGAGGAGCAAGAGCTTATGAGACAGAGCTAGTTCTGGTTGTCATAGCTTCTTATGAACAGATAAAATAAAATTTCCAAAAGTAAATATGCCTGATTAAACATAACAACCCTTTCTCCATTGCCAGACTCAGATTTCTGGTTTTGTTTTGAGTGGTTTGGATGCTCAAGTTGAGTGAGAGAAGGTTCACTTCTGTGACTTCGTGATATGTTTGTTACTTTGCCTGCTGAGAAGACCACTGAGACTGTACAAAAGTAGAGTAGCCTCGGGGGCAATACTTGAAGGGCAGTCATTTTCACACTCAGCTTTTATCCTGGCTGTTCAGAGCAAACTTGCAACTGAAAACTGCCTCCACAAAATTTGTGAGACTTTGAAGGTGTTGCTGGATCAGTGTTACCGAACAGATGCTGGCGTTTGTAGCAGTGGTAGCGCTCCAAGTGTGCTAGTGAGAGAAAGTAGTGGATGTGAATCATTTTCAAAACCTTAGGACTAATTTGTGACCTTAGCCTAATGCTGTTGTTTTTTGCGTTTGTTTATGTTAATAGAAATGCAGGTGTTTTGAACAAAACCCCCAATACTCTGTCACTTCTATGATTTTAGAAAAACAAGGTGTTGCAAGTGTGTTTGACCATTAACTGGTTTGGTCTATTTCTGATGTTTGACTGAAGAAGACATTTACAAATACAGTGATGTGCAGTAATTCTTCAGCCGTTACTAACAGCACCAAGCATCATATTGTCTTCCAGCTTTTATCCATAGCTGCTATATCTTGAATAGACCCTTCCTACCAGAAAAATTCCTAGTTTTAAAACACCGTTCGAGGCAGAATGATCTCAGCTTGGCTTGTTGGGTGATGAGTGTTCATTATCTCCATGTCTCTTACATTTTTAATTAAATTGTTCTCAAACACTTGGTAACAGCTGATGTGAGTGGTCTGATCAAGTGGAGTATCTGGAAGCAAGTCATCTTTTTGTCAGAATGTTTTTCTTACAAAACCCAAAAGTGTGACGTCTGACCTGTTGCAAGCTCATAAATGATAACATTAACTCTGAACTGGAAGAGTAGGTGGAAGCGTCCTGTTAGCCTTGGCAGGCAGCAAGCAGGCGTGCAGTTTAAAGCAGTGTGAAGAAGGCACAGGGACACCAAAAGCAAATGTGAATCTCTTTGGAGGAGTGCCAGAATTTACTTTCAAAGAGAGCTTGTCAGTATAAAACTGAGTCTGTGTTATTTTTATTTTTTTTTAAATAAGTTAAAGCTACTTTCTAGTACTCTTGAGTACCTGTTTTGACACATTAAAATGATACTCTTCTGCTTTGTTTTTCTAAATTATTTCCCTTCCTTTTTGAAAACTTTGTCCAAGTAAAGTACAAAGCAAGAGGCTGTAGAAGAAGGTGAACTTTAAAGAATCTTTCAGCAGAAGAATTCAAGCATTAATTATTACAGTGACAGCTTAATGAAACTCATTTCTGACTGCTTTTATTTCCTATGCAGGATTTTAGGACTCTGGGGTGTGAGAGAGGAAAATAGTTGTAAAATACGTTTGAGGGCCATTCTCCACCTCTTTCTTTTGGTCTCTGGCAACAATGTAAAAACTCACTTCTCAAGTGAGCTCAATCAATTTGTCATGTGTTTAAACAAGCTCCTGAAGCCAGGTAATCAGCAGGGGCATGCTCTGCTGTTTTGGGGGGAAGAGGACTTTCTCTCATTTAAGGGTCGGTATTTTTTATTTTCAGCCATATCGTGAGTTCTGCTGTGGTTGGATGTCCAGCTGCAGCAGTGTTTAAGGCTGGTTTAATGGCTGGACTTGATCTTAAAGATTTTTTCCAACCTAAATGATTCTATGATTCTGTGATTCTATAAGCAGCCACTCATTTCTGCAGGTTTCAAGCCTGTTTCTTGCAAACCGCACGAGGTGAAAGACTTCATCCTTACATGTTCATATTCAGGACAGATTTGTATGTTTGTCATTTGTTTAAAGATTTTAGGTTTTCTAACTCTCTGTGGAGAGCTATGTCAATTTTGTAGAGGTATCAACAGGGAGTCTGGCGCAAGTGCCGTTACACGTGGAGTTTCAGCATATACCTCTGGCTCTTAGAACTCGTGGATCTTTCACTGTTAAGGATAAAGCCTTCTAGGGTGGGTCTTGCACCACAAATCAACGTTACTTTGAGAGCATCATCGTTCTCACCAACAATTTGGCACTTGGATTATTTTCCATAAAACAGGATTTTTCATGTTTTTGTAAAAGAAATACGTGACCATTGGCGATGTCCTCTAATTTTAGCATGGCCCAAAACCAGTCTGTGCCCTCTTGTCACGAGCCAGGGAAGCTTTTCTGTGACTGAGTGTGGCAGTGATATGTACTGAAAGATGTGCTCAAATTCTCCAAATAATTTATATCCTCAGGGGTATGAGGAAGCTGTGTTTGCCAATATAATTGTAAAACATGCTCCTTCTTTAAGTCTCCCAAGAGGATTGTTTTGGACTACAACAGGAATGCCCACTCCATGCCAGTAATAAGGTCTGTGCCTGTTGCTTTTCAAAAATTTTGCTTTTTAAGAATTCTGACTGGTTTAATCATATTAGTTAGTTCTACCTGCTGTTTGTAAGCAATTAGCAGATCACCAGTACCTAAAAAAAMCTGCTTATGTAAGTCTGAGGATGTAGTGCAAAGCCAAATTTCAATGTTTATTCCTAAAATGTTTGCCAAAGTTTCCTACAGGCCATCCAAGCAGTGAATTTATTTATTTATGGCTGTCTGGCGTTTCCCAGCAGATGGGGCTCTTGCCTGCGGTGCGGCCGGGCAAGCACCCAGCTGTGCAACTGCTGCATATCATTTTCTGTATGAAGTTTTTGCACTTCAGATCCTTTCAGCAGTAACCTTAACTTGCCTCTGTGTGTGACTTGTCCAGGAGCCAAAGCTAGGCTGAACATTGGAGTGTTTGGAGAAATCTCCTCTCCAACTTTCCGTGCAGTGGAGGAATTCCTCCTTATGGGGAAGTATGGCTCTTAAATTTGTTTTTCCTTGGTGGTGTTTTCTGAAATGTTCTTGTCACTGGAATCCTGTAGATATCCTGGCATTTGGGTCACTCCCTTTCCGACTGTGCTTAATTTGCAAAATGAAAAAGAGTTTTCCAGTGTTTCTGGAGGTGATTAGGAAGGCTTGYTTTCCCATCACATGGGGCAACTTGCATGTTTCTGATGTATATTCTTCCTTTCGTTCATTTTCAGCTTTCTCTCTTCCTGAATTTCCTATGGCCTCACTGACATCTTTTCTAGGGCATGATTCAGAGCTACTTGCTCTGTGCGTGTTCCCCTAAATAACCTCTGTCTAGATGGTAGGTTGTACTCCACGTAAGAAACGGATTAAAACTGGCTGTAGTAGGGATAAGCTTACACATGCAAGTCTAATTTGATGCAATAGATTCCAATCGTGTCCTGCCTAACAGGTAGGGCATGAAGATAAAGTTTAGTCTGGATGGCCTGGTAGAGACATTTTAACATCAAAAACCTTGTGTTTGCTGGATCTTTGAATTACCTGTATGTGTGCTGTGGCGTTCTCGTCTAGGAGGGAGTGCTATCAACAGCTAAGAAACATTCCTAAAGCTGGGCCTCTGCTCTCATCTCCATCCAAATTTCATGTGAACAAACTGGCAGAAGACTAGTTTGCAAAGCAATAACCTGCCCTGCGTTAGAGCAGAGTGCGGCTACCCCCCAGCCCGGACCTGGGACTCCCCGCAACCCCCACCGSTTTTGTGCCAGTGTGAGCAGGGGTGAATGGTTAGCGCCTGGCCCAGGGGTATTTGGAGCAGTTGCTGGCAGGTTTCTGAAAGCAGAGTGTTCCCCTACGCATAGAAAATTCCTTTTCAACATCTTCAGCCCATTTTATCTTCTCTGTTACAACACTGCTTACAGACATTAATCTGGCCCTGTGTAATCATCTTTACGGGCTAGGCATATATAATTCCTACATGTCTTGTATGCATGAGATTATATGTAAATGAAGGGCTCCCTTTTATGTGCGCTTAATTTTCTCTGTATGTCAGTGTGGAGATTCTTGACCCTTTGTTCGTTCCTTCTCTCTTTTAATACAGGCTGTAAATTGTGGTGTGAGTTCAAAGCTAAGCTTTTAAGCTATGACCTCCAGTGCCATCTTGAGACTTTTCTAGAGATGTGGCTTTCAGGAAGGGCTGCACGTTCCCCACCCAGCCAGGGAAGAGAGGCCCTCTGGGTCAGCTTCCAGTACTGGGCGTGGGGCACCACCAGTCACTGTCTAACATTCTGCTTCTGTTTCAGTCTTTTGGTTGCTTCTGGTAAAAATACTTAATCCGTAAAACAAACGGTTGCTACACTGGAATGAGAGAGTGATGGGGTAGGGGGCAGTTCCTGAGCTGTTCCCTTTGTAAACGGGGGTTGTCCTTCATTAGCTGTGAGTTCTTTTGCCAAAGGCCAGCATTGGTTCTGCATGTCCTATGTCGGGTAAGAGCAAAGCAGTAAGTCTCGCCTTTGGGCTGGTCATTATTTTATTGGAAAAGTGGTTCTGTAAGTGTGGGAAGGCTTGGATTTTAAGCCCAAAATGCTCAAGCTGTGCACCTGTAGCCCTGCTGTTTTATTGGCATACCTGCAAGGCACAGTACCGCTTCATTTTAAAACTGAACTCACCCTGGAGAGACATTTCTTGCATTAAGAAATGAAGGAGACCATCAGTGCACCTAAAGTTGGTTACACATTTTTTTGGCTTATCTAATAATCTGTTCCTATTTCTTTGCTGTAGATCGCTTGCACAACTCTTGATGTGGATCTGGTGTGCATAAATGTAACAGAAAAGCTGCCATTCTACTTCCGAAGGCCCCCTGTGAATATGGTAAATTTACGTCTAAATTATTTTCTTGCTGTTATATTCTGTATTTAATGTCAGTCTGAGTTGAATTCCCTACCATTTTCCTCCCACCATTCCYATCCAAGTGGTTCTTTTATTTTCTTGCATAATGTATAGTGTTGTTTCAGATGTCCTTCACTTCAAGGCCTCTGCTGCAGCATTTAATACACAGTGATGCATGTTCTTTCTCTTTCTCCTTCCTGTCCCCCACTTAAGAAGGCAGAAGTGGTGTTCCCAAGGAATGGAGACAGAGCCTTAAGGCCACTGCTGTGCAAAGCAGTGAGATGTGGTGTGATTGCTGACTAAGCTGCCTCCCAAACCAGAAGTGGTACAGCTGTGTCAGAATAGATAAACAGCCCTGTGATTTAAAAGACAGGAGAATGTGAATGACAGGGTTAATTTGGGAGAAGGATGTCATGCCAGTTATTTGGAGGACAATTGTGTTGAATCCATACTTAGACAAAGGAATGTCTTGGCAAATGAACCAAACGTGGAATTGCTAAATATCTGCTGTGGGACACAAGATGGCTATCAGCATGGATCAAATATTTTGTTAATACAATTCTGCCTGCTTTTGGTGGTTTGCCAGAAAGCTAAATCTGAACATGCTCTTGGGTCAACTAGTTTTTTCCTCTGAGTATATGTCGAGGTTCATTCCACATGGGCATTCTTGGCTGATGTAGTCCTTAGTGCTTAAAAATTTAAATTTGGAATTGGCTAGAAATCCTACTTCCTCTTCTACAGAAAGGTTGACCTAGAATAAAAATTAAAAGTTAACTAGAATTAATCCTGAAACAGAATGAAAGTAATACTTTGGAATTTACTACAGTCTGGGAATTTCAACATTCCATATGGAATAGCAATTTTGTATGAAATGTTGTTTGAAAGTACCCTAGCTGCCTAAAACTCCAGCAGCTGACCTAGGTAAGGAGTTGGGTGGCTCTTGGAGCCTTGTGTTTGGAGGCATTTTCCTTACAAGCTACTTCTCAGCTTCCACACTCCCAGCTTCAAGGCAGTCTGTCTGTCAGACTGGGTTTGTGCATCCTCGGGCAGTCAGTTTTGGTTGTTGTGATGCCAGACAGACAGATTGGCAGGCAGCTGAAGTGGTGGGGATGAGGTTAAAAATCTGCTTGGCTGGAAATTGGTGTATTGCCATCACCTGTTTTGGTTTTGATAAATTCAGGCTTCTCTTCTTGTTTATAGGTGTCCGACCAGCTCTGTGTAAAACATTTGATGCGTACATAGCTTCTGTTGTGCTTGCATTCAGAGGCCATGCACGAATGTGAGCTGGATTAATTCCATCTGTATTCAGTTATTGGACTCTAATCTTACAGTATTAACATGGCAGGATTTTTTTAATAATATGAGTATAAAGCATAGAGTAACATTTCAGGCAAATGCAGTATATGCCAGGGAACTAGGAACTCCTAGCTTTGAATTGTGTCTTTATTGCTAACTCACTGTGTCCTATAGCAAGTTGCTGAACTTTTCTGTGTGTGTGCAACAACAAGAATACTAGGCTTTTGGTGAGGTACTTTGAGAGGTAGCAAGGGATTTTAAAGCAGCTGAAAATATTTTGAGTATTATTATTTGGAACCTCTCCTATGACTCACTGTTATTTAACATTGTCACAAATACCAGAGCATGCTGTGAGACAGGAGAGAAGGGACCTCATTGCTGCTTTTATGCAAAGACAAATTCCTCATCTGCAAGATGTGGGTACTGTGGGAAGCGGTGGTCTTCCTTACAGCAAGCTGTGGGGCTAGAGGAGGAGGGTCCTGAAAATTTCAAGACTTGTTTCTGACCAGCTGTGGTTACCCATCTCTTCAACTCTGTGATAAGGGAAAGCCGATTGCAACTAATAAGTGGCTGGTATTTCTTTGTTTGTTAAATCACATTTATCTGTCATCCCAAGACTCAAGTACACGTATCTGGTGTACGGTGGAATGTTCCCCGCACCGCCCCCCACCCCAAAGCTATGCTGTGCTCTTGCTGGAACAATTCCACCTTAATTTTTTCCATATATAACACAGTTAAACTGTGTTACAAGCTGCATCAATAATAGGCAGCAGTTGTTAGATTGTTATGCTTCTCTCCTTTTGATTTTTGATCACTCTCTTTCATGTGAAGGCAATAGATCGAGGCATTTACTTTGAACTTCTTTACACGCCTGCCATCAAAGACTCCACAATGAGAAGATACACAATTTCAAATGCGATCAGCCTGATGCAGATCTGTAAAGGAAAGGTAAGTTCTCAAAGTGAAAGCAAGCTAATTAATTCAGCTCAAATTCTTCTGGAGTTGTACAGACTGAGCCATTTAAAATGAGTTTGATGCTGGGTTTTCTGAAGCCATGACTGAATCTTTGCCTACTAATACAAGGACACAATTATTCTAGCTCCAGATACTTTCAGCCATGCACCATTGCATGCTTGCTTCTTAAGTTGTCAAACTGTTAGATTCTTTTTTCAGAACAACCTGTCTGTTATTATTGTATGCAATACCCAAAACAAAAGGGAAAAAAAAAAAAGTGCCAGAGATCTAAGGTTTGCACTAGAACTGAAATCCATGCATCTCTTTAAAATCCCTCATTTCGTATTTCTGATTGACCAAAAGCCCTTTTTTGATAGTAGAGCTTGAATATGGGGGATAGAAAATAATAAGAAAAAAGTAGAAATCTTATTTTGTTAAACGGTTAGTAAATTCCCAGTGTACAAAACAGACCCAACAGCTAGCTGGCTATCAGCCAGGGCTTTGCTGCAGTCAGTTCAACTGCATTCTTCCCTGCTACTGAAACCCAAGGAAGAAGTAACGCTTGCAGCTGAGACGCCTGTAATCCATTGCTTTCATACCTTACCTCCTCCCAGGCTAAGCTGCCTGTCATGCTGGGTCCTCTCAGGCAGTGTTTTTTTTTTTTTTTTAACAGGGAAGCATATCATAACACATATCCAAGTTAAAAGAGATTGTAGCTCCCACCACCTTTATTGGAAATGGCCTTTGCCGCACTTAGCTAGTCCAGAGAAACCAAAATTGGCATTACCTTGCAGATCTAGTCTGAAGTGGGATATACAGCTTGGAAGGCCAATTAAAAGCAGATCTGTCGTTGGTTCCCCTCAGGCATGGCAGCCTATTTTATAGGACAGCAGAGTGGGTCAAACAGATGAATTCCCTTAGTGCTACAGAAGAAAGTGAGTGTTTGCRTGGCCTTTCCTGAGAAGCCCAGCTCTGGGAGCTAATTGCACAAAATACTGACTTGGAAATGAGGTACATACACACAAAACCCCTTTCCTTTGGGATTCCTTTTTGCCAGTTTTCCTCTTTCCTACGTGCAGTTAAAGATGTGCCTCTCATGCGGTTGTTCATTTGGAGAGCATCAGTTGAGTTGGCATCACAAACAGAGCAAGTGAGATGTTTGGGCGCGTGCTCTGTGCACAGTGCCCTTTCTTTCTGCATCTGTCAGTGTAGTGCATCTGTGCCTGGAAGGTAAATCAGCGGGAGCTGGGCATGACAAGTTGTTGTTAGGCACTGGAAAAGCTGGGAGAGGACTGCTAGCTTGTCTTTATTTTTTGCCTTTATTTTTTGTCTCCAGGCTCAGTAYCTGGTGGGCCAGCAGAGATGGTTGTTAGCCCTCACTGGCAATTTGTCTCCATCAGTTATCTAAAGGCCTTTTTTCAACAAGGCATGGGATGGCTCGCCCATAGACTGCTTGCATTGGTACCTGGCACGCAGCTCTTACCTTCTGTAACCTATAGTTGCTGAACTTGTAGCAGCTTTTGGATCCTTTTGTTCCTCCTCTATTGTAGTAGGGCAGAGAAACTGCCAGAAACTTACTTGTGTCCTCTGCTGGCGTTGAGCGGAGTCCTTAAAACATGTTAAAATGTGCAGGGAGCGAGGGAGGGACTCGCCTGCCGTGCCAGACAGAAGGTGTGCATAGCCACAGTCCCTCACCTCCCATGTTTTGATAACTGAGTGTGGGTACTGTGCCTGGAGCAGTGTACCGAACAGCTGCTGTGTCCTTTACCTGGGGAGAGAATGTTTTGCCTTTGAGTTCTTCCTTGTAGCCCTTCCCTTGGATTTGCCTTTGCCTGCCTCTACTTCACTCGCTAGCAGTGCTTTTCTTGTCTGCTCTTGTTTCCTTCTCCCATCTTACCCATCCCCTAACTGGAAGCCAGTTGCCTTTGAACCAGGCGGAGCACATCTCCAATGCACAGCAGTGGACCACAATCCTGCGCTGGTTCAAGATGGTTTGCGTAGCTGCTCTGGGAGCTTCCCTGAGCCTGGGAGACAGGCGCTGGTTACTGCAGCTCAGAGCAGGAGACTTGAGTTTTCCCAGCAAACTCTTGCAGTCCACACCACTGAAGCTCAAAAGCACTCTTGGGATCCATAGCGCAGTCATTTTAAAGGTGAACTACACAGAAAGAAATGTCCTAGGCTCCATCGTGATGTGTGCTGTTAAGTCACTTTGATGTAYGTATTGCTTCCGCTTCTGGCTTTCATTATGCTAAGGCAGAGTTGTRTGTGCCATCCTGCCCTCCTCGGAGGAAACCTCGGGCACAGTGTGAACATGCAGTCATTTCCATCCAAATAGCTCTTTATGCCTTGAGTTCCAGCTGCGCACAGAGCGTTTTCTTCCAGTGTCTGCCCTGCTCTTTGTGCTGGGGAGGTGGCAGGACAAGCAAAGCAGTGCGGGGAAGGGATCAAAAGCCCCACCTTGTAACCGGAGGTGGTGTGATGTGTTGGTGGTACTGACGTCAGAGAGGGAAAGTCTTTCACTGCCTCAGTACAATTCTCATTCCCACCCACTCAAGCAGGAGTTCCCAAAGCCTTTTAGTCATTATAATAAAAGGGGCAAGGAATTTTTTGCTGCTGCTGCAGTTTCCACCTGTGCAAAACAATCTTCCCCTGGGTGAGTATCTGATGGGTTTAACATCAGAAGAGCACTGGCAGCTGAGCTGTGGTATCTGCCAGCCCCCAAGCAGTCACATACCTGTTCTGTAGAAACCCTTTGGGAGAGGAGGGAGAAGGATATCTCTCTGCCTGGTGGTTTTCATGGGGGTGCCAGTGTTGAGGAAAGTGAATGTATGGCATGAATTGGCAGCCACTGCCTAGCTGCAGACAGGTTTCCTCAACCAGTGTGAGTTTGATTAAGGCCAATGTGAATCCTGAGGTTAGGATTGAGTTGTACCGCAACACAGAGAGTAGGCTGAAAATTTGGGAGCACCAAACTGTCTAAAGGCACTATCTATAAGCTGCTTCTGGGGGGATCCTGGACTCCTAAGTCCATTTCTGTTACAGCTCAGGCCAAGTTGTCATTTTTGTGGGGCCTCTTGCAGCTAGTGTAAATAAAGGGGGAACTTCTTAACACAGTGTGTGCAACTCTGCATTTCTTCTTTACCCTTATGGTCCCTTTAAAGTCCACTATGAGAGGTACAGGCTGATAGGTGCTTGCTTACTGCCATCGCTGATATTTATACTGCTTAGCCTATCCCTCTGAAAGGTGCAGCGCTTATTCAACTCACATCTGTCTGTGAGAAGTTTGTAACTGCAAGGGGAGGGCCTCTCCCTGTGCCCCTCTCTCTGTAGGGGACAGGGAGATAACCTGGGTTTATTCATGTTCCCAAATTAAGATCCACACTCTGCTAGAGTTCACTTCATCTGAGGACATCAGATACTCTGACGGTTAATTGGGCTCTGAGCCTGAACTTAGCTAATGCTCATAAAGTCTTTGCTGCTTGCTGATTTTTTTCATTTCTTGATGCTGTCTGACAGATGAACGTTTGTTCTCTTTTGTTTTTCAGAACATTGTTATATCTAGTGCAGCTGAAAGGGTAAGTCCTAGATTTTTGTTGAAGTCAGAACAATTTGAGAATTTATCTGTGGCTGAAAGTACAGCTTTAATTATATATTAAACATACAAAAATTGTAATTTTAAATATGATTGCCATCTTGTGGGTTTTTTTAATCAATCTGTTTTACCAAAAATTGTATTGTGGGGTTTGGGGTTTTTTTGTTTGGTTGGGTGGGGTTTTTTTTGCTGCTGTGGTATTTTCCATTACAGTTTTCTCCCAGATGGGGACTCTGTTTGCCAAAATAATAGTATTTGCTTGATTTCCTAGTGCATCTTCAGCAGCTTGCTATTGTGTAGCATTTAATCTTGCCTTCCTGATAGCCCTGTCCTGCCTGTTCACACTCTGTCATCCTGCGAGAGAGTGCATGCACATATCCAACCTTCGTTGTTTTGTTTTAGCCTCTAGAACTACGAGGTCCTTACGACGTGGCTAATCTGTATCCTTTTTCTAAGTCAAAGACAGCAATTAATAGTAACATGTGAAAGTTCAAAGTGGTTTTGAAATACTTCCATCCTTTACACTCCTTGAACCTTACACATTGATGCTTGTGGGTGACCAATTCAATGAATCAGAGCTCTGAGTGGGTGTGGAAGGAGTGGGGGTGGCACGAGCAGTCACTGTAAATAGTAATGTCTGTGTTCAGCTACAGGTATATTTTGTTGTGATACGCATTGATATTGCGTGGGTGTGAGTGGAGAAATGAATAAAAACCATAAAAATCTATGGACACTGTGAACCAAACCAGAAATTATTACTTACTATCTCCAAAGTACCACATCTTTGGTAGAAGAAGCTATAAAATCATCTTTATATTACGAAAGAAAAAGTTCCTATCAGAGTGCTGGTTACTTCTGTTCTGAATTTTCCAGTCCTTAGTTGCATATGCGCTGTTAAATAAGTGGTTGTGTTCTAGAAACCAAGGAGAGCGTCTTTTCTCCCCTTCTTTTAGCAATTCAGATGCATTTTTGCTACTCCCCCCTCCCCACCCCCAAGCGTGTATCTGGACTGTCCCTCAAAGGGGAGGAGCGTGCTCTGAGTCGTGAGAACCATGTGGGAGGGTGTGCGGCCTGGAAGGATTTTATGTGCAATGTTTCCTTCCCTCTTAAAAAGAGCAGTCAGGCTCAACCCAAATTAACATACCTAATCTGGTGTCATCCCTGCTCAAGGTGGCTGGGGACTTTTCATTGTAATGCTTTTATATCAGACAATGCCCTTTCCCCAGAACTGACATTTTCAATGGGGTCACTTTTTTACTTGATTATGCATATAAAAATGTTCCTGTGTTGACAGACTTTTATTTTCAAAAGTACAGTTTCTTGTCTGGAAAAAAGCAAGGTTGCCAGGAGCTTTCCAGGAGGGCTGCTGGGGAACTGCAGCCAGGAGAACTGGGTGCCTCAGTTCCCTGCCTCTGGGTAACCTTATGCAAAATGTCACTCTGAGTTACAGCTTTGCTGATTCCCAGTTATTTGTAGAGTAAGCAAACCTATCATGCAGACAGACTTCCCTATTCTGTTTGCTCCTTTCTGTGCATTTTGATCCTAAACAAAGATGACAGAGGTTTGCTGTTTGGCCTGTCAGAAAGTGAAGCCAAGGCAGCCGTGTCTACCAACTGCAGAGCCACCATGCTTCATGGAGGTAAGTGAAAAGCGCATGCAAACTTACCTAAGTAACACTTGCATTCATTAAACTAAGTTCACGTTAATGCATATTTTCCAAAAGGTCCGAGACCTTACAGAGTAAATCAGCTTGGGGTTTTAGCTCCCTTGTCCAATGCACGAAGAGGAGCTTGTGCGGCAAGGGTGTTTTATTTTCCCTTGTTGCCATGTTAGCAAATCAGTGGCTGAATTGATGGAGCAGTCTGTACTGGAGTACTCGCTTAACCACATTAACGAGTCATAAACTGTTTAGCCAAAACACAGACCTGCCTGTTGTGCTTTGTAGTGGAACTATCCCTTGTTTCAGAAAGGGTTGAATGCTGGTCTTGGTGACACCAGCAGAAACTACGTCATTGACTTAAGAAAATCGGGAGACGTGTTTTGCATTTCCCCTCTTGCAGCATGAGTGCAGAAGCAACCTTTGCCATGTCCCTTTCTGATGCTTCATTACGTGGTCTATTCCTGGCTCGCTCTTCAGTGTGGACCATTTCAAACTTGATGCAARATCAAATACCCTGAGTGCTTGCTGCTTAGAAAAAATGTTTCATATAGTGTACGATGGCTTGAAGTGTTTTGGTGAAACAAAACTTGCTTCCTTATGCTCTCACCAGAGGCAGCTCACAGTAGTTCTCTTCTACTTGTCCATTTTTATTATTAACAAAGTGGAAATTTAGCTTGTGGCCCCCTGCACTGGAAATCAAAAGGTTTCCAGTTGTATTTTGTGTCCTGGTGTCAGTGCAGCAAAGAGATGCCACAGTTTGTGTTCCAGCAATCAATTTAGACCCTTGCTTTCCACTGCATCACCAATTTCTCCATCTCTACCCTCCCTTTCACATGCTTATTTATTGGTTCTTAATGTTTCTTGACTTTTGTTGTTTATTCTGATGGCAGTTTAACTTTGTGACTGAGTAGTTGCCTCTAGCTCTTAATTTCTGCCTCTGTCAAAGTTTATTGGGTAGGTATGATTTCTAGTCACCTTCCCAACAACTTGAGTTGTTCTAAGTTTCAAACGCACAGTAGGATTTGGTTTGCATCTCTTGTTTCAGTAAAGGTGGGGCTTGAACCTGCTGTAATTCACAGGACGTAGCTTTGATCTCTTGGAGAGGGCATTTCTGTGAACAGGGTCCTCCTCCAGCCTGCTACTTGTCTATATGAAGACAGTGTGTTGCAAGAATTTTTGTCAAGTTTATGTGGAATTTCTCAAGACCATCATCTATCTTATCTGTGAAATTAAATAGCAGATGTCATTTTCCTGTCCCCCAAAGAAAACTGGCCCAGAATAAGTCAATATATYTTGGCAAGGTTCTTGCAGAGCCTCTTTGCTAACAGAGTATTTGTAGGGAATCTCTTCTACCTCAAATTTTGCAGAGAAGCCTCCCACCAGTAATTCTGAAATTGGATTGGGCTCACTAGGTTGTTTGGCAAACATATGAGGAGTTTGATAACATCACACAGTATTATTTTATGGTAATGCTGAGGGTTCTGTAAATAAAATATTCTTGAATACCATAAAGCCACTTACTTGGTATGTATAGGGGAGCCTCTGCCAATATAGCTGTGCCAGCATAGTCTGTTTAAGAATCCTGGGGTATGTGAATACATTTTTTATGTTTTTTTAAGAACAGTATGTTTTGCTCAGAAATGCAGAAACGCTTTTGACAGTGCTTCAAGAATGTGTCCTTCTGTGACTATTGAACTGATTAAGCCTGGTTTTGTGTGTCTGGTTTTGAGGTTTTGTCCCTCAGCCCCCGCAGAACTCAGTTTTCCCTTATGTTCGCTGTGATACTACACCCACTGTTGGATTTCCCCCTTTAGTTTCCCCACTCAAGGCAGTGTATCCCCAGCTCCTGCCCATGCAGGTTGCTTGCCTGCTGTGTGTGCTGACTGGCTGGCTGTTAAACGTGTTGAACTGTGCTTTGGGGCATGGACACCTGCACTAATGCATTAAATGCATTAGTGTCATTTTATTTGAGGTACTACAGCTTCTGCTTGTATATTCCAGAAACTCGGAAGAGTGCCTGTGGGGTAGTGTACACTGTGAAGAAGCCTCGCAAGGTTGAGGAGGAAGAAACAACACTGCCAGCCTGCAAAAAAGCTAAGACTCAAGCTTGAGGACTGAACCAATTGTCAACAGCAGCCTCCATCCCATCTTTACCAAGTGTTGTCTTCCCCCACCCTCCAGCCAGCCCAGTTCCCCGCTTACTGCTTTATTTAGCCTGGAGAAGAACTATTTTTCTGGTGTTCAAGTGAGGAAAGCTGCGGGAATGAGTCTGCTGAATGGTAGTTTACCACATCTGATAGGTCATGCTGGGCTTCTGGCCAAGGCCAGGAGACCATCTCTCYACCCTGTCTTAGGTCTTCTGGAGTTAGTGCAAACTCAACATAATGTTTCTAACATACAGAAATTTTCAGTTGTACAAGTGCATTCCTTTTTTATTAAAAATGTTTCTAAGAACGCAAAGTCTAGCTCTTACGGTTTCTCAAGTTTTAAACACATCTCTCTACTATACCTTACAACCACAAGCCAGTAAATGAAGTTTACCTTCAGTGGCCTGTGAAGAATAATGGTGCAGTAAAAAAAAATAAAATAATCTGCTTCCCATTCTGTTTCCTGATCAATGGCTATGAAGAAGATCCCAGCGTCTGTCACTTGCTAGAAGATACCTTGGATTTGGTTTACAGTAGGACTGACTGCCCTGCCCTGCTAGACACACATCCCAAAGGCCATCCCTGTCCTGCAGCTCTTAGAACCAAACAGTAACATGAGATGGTTACCACAGATGGGAAGGAAGAGCCCAAGGTTACACTGAATGTATGCTCAGCGTGGTATGTTGCAGTCGCAGCGTTAACAGCTGTCTCACCTTGGCCTGCCCAGTCTCCACGTCACATCATTTTTACTGCATCATTTCCTTCTTTATGTCCTCGTCTGGCAGTGTTGCCTATGAGAGTGTTCATTTTGCTTCCTCCTGCCTTTCCTTTTTCCTTCCTGTTAATGCCTCAGTAAACCCAATGTGGCTGCCAAAAAAGCAATCATAACAGATTTAGAATCAGCAGAGCATTTTCAGAGCCCTTCCAAATGTTGACTGAAGTTTTTCTTTTGATTAAACCAATATAAAAATTATGTAAGCTACTGTACTCAAGATACTCTTGAGCCAGCTTCACTATGAATATTCCAGTTCTCTATTTGCATCTGACAACAAGTTGAGAAGTGGAAGTTATAGTATGTAAAATATTGCAGAAATCTTGCAGTGGGTCATCTCTGAGCTTTTAGTAACTGGATTGAGCAGAATGGGTGGAGTTCTCAGTAGACTAGCAGTTTTATATAATGCTGGTGTAAGACACAACGGCTTTTGCTTTATTCAACAAATAATTAAATATTTTTCCTTTATGTTATTATTTTACTTGTTGACTTTGTGATTTGAGTCTGCTTTATTATAGATATTGGGATCTAATATATAGATAGATGCAGTAGTTTATCATTTATGGACTTACCTCCAAAATGATGCTCTAAGGAGAGAAGAAGCAGAAATGTGTTTGTCTGGTGCAATTTTCTGAATGACACATTGTCTTGCCTTGGACAGAGAATAACCTACCTTGAGCATGAGAGAAGTTGTTTGGTGACTAGCGTATGGAAAGAGGCTTTTGAGTGCTAGAGATCCTTCTTGCTACTTGTTTGACTTGATTTAAAAAATTTACAGTCTGCATCTTTGACCTTTAAGTAGATACAGCGCTTCAGGAACTGATTGAAAAGCTACTTCTCCTCCAGTTTCCTGAAGCGCATTGTTCTGGCCACTTTGGTGCCTGAACAGTTGAACTGCTTCTTGTTTAGGATGATAAACAAACTGAGTTAGCCAGCACTGATGACATTTCTATTTCCTGCAAGGCATGCTCCCAGTGTCCAGGTAATTGTGCAGAAACAAGTAGTGAAGTAGTGGCTTGCAGAGAAGGGCAGCGAGCGGAGGTGTGCTGTAATTTTTATGAAGAGCGTGTTCACCAATAAAGCCTGTGGCTGGCAAGGTGACACTCCTGAGTTATGCTGCTTGTGTCAGAAAAGTCTCATCTGTCTAAAGCTGTTGGCGTCAGTCTGGGATAGGTGGCTGCGGACAGAATAGGCGTTGCTTCTGCTTGCTTCTCTGTGGGGTTTCTGTAAATTCGCTTAGTCTCCAAAATTGGCACTCCAGTAACAACTTCATCGCTGCCCGCTCCTAACCCCATCTCATTGCCCAGGACATTGTTTTGGCCAGACTTTAAAGCCTGCTGGCTAGAAGCCAACTGACACGGGATGGTGAAGGTGTGTGGGAGCCTGTGGCGTATTTCACTGGGAGGCCACGCCGTCGGGCGTTAGGATTTAACTGAATGCAGCGTGTATGTCCCAGTGAAATTGGACATTAATGGCCCTGCTGGTGGTACTGGTGAGATTGTTCTGCTTCTGCTAAAGCAAAGGGAGAGGTGCCTGCCTTGCCTAGCAGGACTTGGTGTCTTCCTTGGCTTGGACAACTGAAGCTGTCTCGTGCTCCGCATAGTACGTACTGACTTGCTGAGAAACTGAGATTTTTTTTTTTTAAATCAAACTCAGTAATAAAACTGTAACTTTGTTTTACTAGCTGCTCAAGTACTGTCTGTCTGCTTTTGTATATGGGTTTCCATTTAACAAAATTAAGTAAGAGATGGCATTTATCTAACAGTGGCAGGGAGGTAGCTCAAGGGCTAGCTGCCCTAGGCAGCTGAGACTTTTTTTAAAGAATTTTACAGAGGCCAAGATATGAATTTTCTTTAAAGGGAGACAGAATTACTCTGTGCATGCTCACCAGTCCATAATCCACTCCAGCAAATAAAAAGAATGACTCTGTTTATTTAATCTGAAATAGATCAGTACAAAATGTACAGAAAAAGCAGTACAAATTTACAAATATACATAATCTGGTTTTGCATTCTTCAATCATCAGACTTCATAGTAGTCTAGCCTAAAAAAATTCACATTCCTGATACTGTCTCCTCTCACCTTCATAACATTGCATCTGAATCCTGCAGTCCAAACAGTTACGTGATGGTTGGAGCTTTGTCCTTGAGCTCTTTATCAACCACGCTTGCCAAACCCTGTGTAAACCCCATTACTCAACTGCTGCTTTAAATCTACTTGGCACCTCAGTACACCTTCTTCCATTGCTTTTCCACATATCACCACTCATTTAACATATTTTAATAGTGAGAATTTGGCAGAGACAAGGCAACAGTTGCAAGTATTCGCTATTTAGAGCTATTGGAAGGCTTGAGGGAAGTTGCTAATGTAGTTGGAAATACTGCCATCTAAGACAAAAGGATTTATGTTGCTAGCAAAGATTGCATTAGGATGTAAAGCGCTCTGAAAAAAAAAGCTGCAATAATACTGAGAATCATTAAAAATTACTTTTTAAATAAATAAATAATAAATAGTAATAAATAAAGCCATTTTAGAACCAGTGGAATTTCAACATTCAACCTGCCTTTTAAAATAATTTCTTTGCATGTTTGTTTGGCAGTTTTCAGTGAAGTTACCTCAAATAATCCAGTACCATAAATATTTTCAATAAAAGTACGATGTTCAGGGCTATTTTCTTCCAGGTTCATATGAAGCATTTAAAAGCAGCAAAAAGAGAGCGGCCTGGTTTCTCTCTTCAGAGCTTGCCTAGATGGACGCTCTTAAAGGAATTGTCTTTCAGGCTGTTGAATATCTCTTTGGTGCCGTTCTGCCACTGAAGAACAAGATCCATAGGGGTTTTCCCTTGCTGGTTAAAAAAGCAGAGGAAGCAAGATTTAATTTCAGCCAGTGATTACTGAGTCCTTCATCCTTCCCTAAATATTTGTACAGTGCGCCTGCCTGATGTGAGACCCTTCTGCACATGCAAGGTCAGACTAACTCTCGCCTCCCTGAGATCTGAGTCCTTTTGCTCTACAGATTTAGTCCCAGACTCATGATGACATCTCCCTGTGTTTCAGTGGGTCTAAGCCATGTTAGCAAATACCATGACTAGCAGAGCATGCAGGTGTTTCTTTTGATCTAGTTTAAACTGATTAGAGATACATTTAGATGAAACCTCAATAAGCCACTCTTCTACTTAATGGAGAATTCAGGCAAGAGTTTGCACTGATTTAATTAGGTTATGAACCGCATCTAAATTAAACAGGAGCAACTTTTCTGTGCAGACAAAGCCAGAGAGAGCAAGTCTTTGGCCTTTGGGGCTGTACCTCTCATCGTTTTCATACCCTGATGAGGGCTAATGCCGGGAGTGGCCCTGCCTCAAGGAGGGTGGGCAGAGTAGGGAGTGTGAAGTGCTGTGGTGGCTGGTTTCTTCCCTGCCCCCTTAAGTTTTGATTGATTGCCAATTGACTGGCATTGGTAAAACCCACTGTCCATCCCACTGCTGCTCAGTTTGGGTTTGGGGGAAAGGGGGCTGTGATGTGCTGTGTTTTAAACAAGTGGTCACAGAGCTCCAGCAACACATCTGTGCTGCTGCAGCGGCTATGAGCAAAGAGTCAGCTGTGGGGCTTCTTAAATTGAAGCTCTGCTGAGCCATGGGGATTTGTTGCCGAATGGTCAGGTTAATAGCCAGTCATCCAGATGCAGTGCTTGGCCTCACCATCGGCTGTAGGCTTAACGGAAAGGAGATTTCTCTGACAAGCTAAGATCTTTGTTGTCTCAGTGGTGGTTGAAGCCCAGGAATTGTGCAGAAAAGCGTCTGTACATTGTATCTTTTCAATATATGATACGTGTAATTAAAATAAATCACAGAAAGATGTGATGATGTGTTAGGTTGCAGCCGATGGGTTCTGGTTTTAGAAGAGGTACTGGTTTTTCCTCTTCTCCCTGACCTCCCCCAAGTTATACTTTCCCTGTCAGCTCTCCTTTAATTAACTCTGAAGTGATCTAATTAAATCTGTTCACAATAGTCTCTCCTGGCCTTGAAACCTATGAAATTGTTCTGAAGGGAAACTTATTCTAACGTGTTTTGAATTACTGCATTTTTTTTTGCTATTACTTACGCAGTTCTTTATAGTTAGATCCGCCCCATACAGAATCAGAAGCCTGATCATTTTGTAGCGGTTCAGCCTCACGGCGTCGTGCATCGGTGTGTCTCCTTCCTAGAGGCAGGAGACATGGACCACAGTGTCAGTGCCGCCGGTCCAGCGCCGCGGTCCAGCCCCAACCACATAGCCGGGGATTTTTACAGGCAAGTGGAACTATGGAGGCAGACAGCAGCTCGATGCTGCCTGATAGCTGACAGGTGAGAAGCTGTCGGTACTTACTCTGTCTCTGGCATTGAGATCTGCTTCACAGGCGATGAGGTGCTCCCCGCAGTCGTGCTGCCCCGTTCTCACAGCCACGTGCAAAGGGGTGCTGAGCAGCTGAGAGGTGGGAGGAGGAAGCAGTCAGTGGCACGGAACAGGTAAAGACTGCTTCAAGAACGGCCGCCAAAAATGATCTACTTGGAGTAAGCGTCAGCTTTTCATCTCCTATTTAAAAAGCTGTAGAGTCCCAGAAGCACATACCTTGTCTCTTGCATTTCTGTTTATCCCTTTGTCCAGTAAGAATTTCAGAACATCCAGATTCCCCCCCCGGCACGCCCAGTGCAGGGCTGTAGATTCAAGCTGCAGGAGGAAGAACAAATGGAAAGTAATTTAATTCATCATTGTATTTTAAAAAAATTAAACCATTTTGATCAAATTTCTAAATTAATCCAAAATAATTTTCATGCAATTTAACCTAAAGCACTTCACCATGATCAGAGTTGTTTCTAGTAACAGCTTTTCTTATTTTGCCCTAATTTCTTTAGTACTGCAAGTTTCTCACTCTTCACACTTGCTGCATATTGCTCTTAAAGACAGAGATCTTGGAAACGCTGCTGTGAGAGAAGATGTGTTTTATCCATTCTGTGAACTTAGAAGTCATCTTTAGACAGCCAGTTATGATTTTTCTGCCTGGTATGTGCTAGTTAGTACTTCTTATTCGATGCCTTTTGGGTTCTAAAATGCATAGAAAATGAAGCTCAAGGGAAAGAATAGTTCTCTTTTTAAAAAAAAAAMCCCAAACTTACGTAGATCCACAAAGTGAATTAGAACCCTTCTCCCCTACAAGATTCAGTTTCTCTGCACTCAGCTCTGCCAGGAGGGGTGGACTGTCCCTTGAAGGTCTCGCTCTGCCTGTTGCTCCTCCTGTTTCTTAYGCTCTCCACAGGCACTGCTGGGTGGGCGAGGGGGAGCAAGGCTGGCTGGTTCCAACTGTTTAGCAAAGGGACGAAGAGCTGGGAGTAGAGGAGCAAAAACCCAGCTGCAGAAGCCATTGATACTCAGCCACCCTCGTGGCCAGCGCTCCAGGGGAGCAGGGGTCTCTCCCGAGCGCAGCCTTGACATCCTGGTGGAGAATGTATGCGTTGCCCTGAGCCCTGGATGCATGCGTGGGACGGTGGTATCTCCGCCACCTGCCACCAGGCTGAAGTGGTAGCCTGACCTCAGCTCTCCTGCCCTGCGTCAGGCTCTGTTGTGTGCGGCAGTCTACCGGCCAACGTGTTCCTCCGCTTCCTCTGTTTTCCAGCAGCCGCTTTGGCAAAGGGAGGCAGCCACCCCCACAGTGTTATTTTAAGGATAAACTTACAAGACGCTGTAAGGCCTTTTAATGCTCCTCTTCTATAAGAAGCACTTCTGCAAGTGCTTCTCTTGGCACTTAGAAAACAATGAGCAGTTTTTTGAAAGAAGTGTAAGTTGATGTGCATACCATGTCTTTCTGTTCGAGCCGGGCTCCAGCCTCCACCAACTTTTTCACCACCTCTAGATGTCCTTCAGAGCATGCCCTGTGCAACGCAGTGCGTTTGTACTGGCAATTAAAACAGCGCAAAGTCAGATATTAAATATGGTACAAAGACATGTCTTTAAATCTTTTCTCCCCGCCTCCCTAGGATGATAGCTAATACACACTTTATGCTGATTCATTTTCAAGAGCTAATACTTTTGAGACCTGAAATCTGCTAAATTTTAATAGCATCCTGGTAGCTGAGAGCTGCCTACCCAGCATTTTAAAGGGTGTGAGAAATATCTGCAATATGGCATTCAAATTTAGAATGATGCCTGTTGAGTTCCCCCATCCAACATGCTACGCTGTGTTTTGCAAATGCAGCTTATGCATTACGGAATCAGAGGGCAGGCAGCATCACTCTGTCATTCTGCAGACAAGCTTCTTGCCTGTTCATCTGTAGCACTGGAAGACCGCCTGCTACAGACAATCAGGGTCTCCTGGGCACCAACAGCTTTCTATTAAATTTAAAGATTCTTTTGAGGTAATATTACTTTGAAGGGTTCCAATAGCCCCATTATCACTAGAAAACTCGGTATACCAAACTTCCAGCGTTTACTTACTTCCCCCCCACCCTTTTTTCTCCTCAAAAGTGTGGAAGCTACAAAACCTCGTGGTGAAAGTAGGTTTCACCTACAGAGTAGGTTGCTCTGTAGTAACCTCTCTTCTGTAGCAGGCTTTGCAGTAAGAAGGAAGATTGTACCTTATCGCAGACATTTGGATCTCCTTTGTCTGACAGGTATTTTTCAATTACTGGCAACTTATTCTCCAGTGCAGCTCTAAAGAATGTGGGTATATCCACTGGTCCTGTCTGATGGAAAGAAATACACAGGGCATAAATGCGTGTGGTGCAAAACCCCATCAATGCTTTCCCAGAAGAAGGTACTTCAAAATAACTTACAATAACTTCTGGTTCGGGTTCCTTTAAAATGGGAGCTTTCACATTCTTGCATTTTTTCTTCTTCTTCAGCTGAATAATTTTTTCAAGATCCTCCAAGTTTTCAAGTTTTGACCTTTCCTCTAATTTCTTCTTCTTCAGCTGAAACAAATGAGGGAAGCCCGTAAGCTGAGCTGAGTGTGACCACCTCTCCCTTTCAGAGTGGCAGGACAGTGTCTGCTACTATTCAGCTGAATTCAGTTAAGACTGGATGAACTTTGAAATAAGTTGTCCTTTTTTTTTATAGCTAGGGCTAATTGACCATTAGGATAAGTTACTGAGTGAGAAATTCTACATCATCTATAGTTTTTCATACACCATTGAATGTCTTCCTAAATGCTGCTTCTGCCATATGTTGTGGGATAGATAGCATAAATTTTTGGTCTGTGTTAGGCAAGGAGTCAGACCAGCACTGGCCCGACAACTTAAGAAACCTCATGTGCAGCTTATGAGGGCTGGGAAGCTCCTGCAGTTTTAATTGACTTCCACCAAGTGTTTTTTTCTTCAACCACTTTTATGATGCAMCCCCTGATTTATTGTAACTTAATCCTCTGTGTTGAAAAATATACCCTTAAGTGAAGAGCAAGGTTTATACCGATCTTAGCATGTCAGTCAGCAAGTGTTACGTTTTGGTAAACTAGAAAGAATGTCCCCATTATCTTTGGAGGCGCAGTTCAATAAATGTTTAAGACTTCCTCAAGCCTGCTTGTAAAAAGAATCCCTGCATGAAGTCAGTATGGGGCACTGCTAACACCAAGGGCAAATGTGTTGCCTGAACTGAGGGCCAAGATCCCAGGTACCGTGAGGTGTCCTTGACTTCAGAAGGGGGATTCACAGACAATGGGTAACTCAGGGTGAACACATGTGACAGATTCTGTCCCATGGTATCATTAAGGGTAAATAAATTGGTGAGACCCTGTCATATGGTATACATTTTTTCAACTGAATTCTTATTCAAGTTATTTCCACCTCTTCTTTTTACTGTTCTCTGCGTTTAGGGTTTGATCAGTAGAGCATTGACTTAATGGAAAATAATTACGTTGGCTGCGTGGGCTGTGGATGAACTGGAAACCCAAAAGGTTCTTAGGACCCTGTTTTGGAGGAATAGCAAGTAATGATCTCCCTGTTGAAGGTGAAGGTCAACAGTGTTTATTTTAAAATTTCTGAGGCTCACTTTCCCACCCTTCTTTTTTCAGAACAAAGTCTTATGCCCCCTGCTAGTTAAACTTTTTCATTCCCGAATCACTTTAAATTTTTAGGCCAGTTGGTTGCTTATTCACCAATGAATTTAAGATGTTACAGCTACTGTATTTTGGGGGGGAAAAAGCATCACTTCTTAGGGATATAGGGAGAATTGTCATGCTCCAGGAATACAAAATGGTACTTTTCTGTAGACCAGTATTTTTCCCAAATGTGCTAGTAAGCATAATGCAGTGTTTTCATAAAAGAATATTTTTGTGGTAGATAAGGCTTCTGGCTTCAGAAATGCACTCTTACATCTTTCTTGGGCTGGTTGTTTTTGGTGGCAGTTATTAGATGTGCAAGCTGAAGGTGTCTTACTGGTTATGTTGGTTCCCTCCTTACTGACAGCTAGCAGCAGGTGACTCTGGGCAGGAGGGAGGCTCCCGGGTTTCGGTCARATGTTAGAGAGGGAGTTTTGGGTTCTGCTTCACAGCATTACTGCCTGCATCCATAGGCTACAGGAGTCAGCAGATCTCCATGGCCTTCAGTGGACTTCAGACCAACCTCCTTCGGTAGTGATCTCCCAAGGGTTTAGCTAGCTCACCGTGCATGTATTTCTAACTTAGAAAGAGGCAAAACTTCAAGGGCTGCAGCAGAAAGTGCACACAGGATGATAAAAAGCCAAGCACAAAACTTAAGAGCCTACCTCTGCTTCTAGTTTTTTCTGCTTCTCGTAAGCCAGATCACCTCGGGTCAGTGAGTGTTCAGAGACTGTCTTTAGGTCCTCCTGCTTCTCTAATCTTACAGCAGCTTCATACTCTCCATTTTTGAAGTCCTCAGGGAGGAAGCTGCCAGTTTCTTTATCGTCAGCTTTCTTTCCAGTCACCTGTAAAAGCAAACGTGGTATAATATAAGCAGCAGTTTCATGACTGCAGTAGCCACCCCCTGGGAACGTGGATTACCTAGAGGCTAATTACATGTCATTCCTGTCCTGCTCTGGGAGTGTGTGACAGACAGAGTGCAGACCTCATTCAGCCTGTGCCTGGATTAACTGTGTATGCGAATTACTAGAGCAATCTGGCTTGCAGGCACATCTCCTGCATCCACACAGCAATCCCCCACCCCTTGGCATCTTCAGGGCTTGGGTCAAGATCCATGAGGCCACCTCACAGTCTAACTCCCTGCTTGGCTGGGGCCAAGGTGCTGCTGTACTGACAAAAGCCAGTGAGTTGGGAAGAGCATCTTTTTTGTTCGGGGTTTTCTTGTTTGTTCACTTGCCAGCATGTCTCAGAGTCTTCAGAAGGCTGTAAAAGGCTGTGGTGGAAAGAGCCACCCGACCAGCCACCAGCACCCTGCGAGTGTTGAGCAGGAGAACCGAGCAGGTAGAGTGGGAGGAGAAGCTTTCTCCCTTGGGACCTTACAGTTTTAGTGAGACACATCCAATGCAGTTAAATCGGGTTGCTGAGTAATTTCAAGGCTGGTTTCACCCATCACTGTCAGTACCAAAGTCCCCATTTATAGCACTCAGCAAAATAGCAGAAGGTAGTTCCTGCGCAGAAGCTATGTGATGCTGTGCAGCAGCACAGCTTTCAGTAGCTTTTGGAAATACTTCTGATGCTCAATTAAGTGTGTACAAAGAGATAACTTGTTAAACTTAGTGGAGGCTGTTGTGTATTTTGAGAGTGGTTTAGTAAAGTCGTGTCCTAGACTGCCTTTCCATTCAATCACCTTGTAAAATTGTGTTTGTTATAGAGTTTAACACTAGAGAAACTGTCAGGGCCTTGCCAAAGAATTTAAGACAGCGTTGACTAGTTAGGCTGTATGGCAGTTGCATCTTAACRTAGCCATCAGGGGAAAAAAGTGATTTCTGTATGATGGTCCAGTGTTTTACTGGATCTTTCATGTTTTCCCAGTTTATTGATCAAATCAGGCATTCTTAGCCTGAACTCTGCAGTGGAATGTCCCGTTACTTGCAGACTAGTTTAGACACCATTTTTCAAAGATTTGTTATGCCATGAACAGCAGTGGGTGTAGGAACTGTTAGTTTATTACGAGAAAATACTATTTATTACTAAACTGTTAGTTTAGATTTGAAAAATACTTTGGTTTCTCTGCATTGGTACCTCCTCCCAGTCCCTTACTGGATTGGAATTACTCAGTGTGATCATAAACTTAATAGCTTCTAAAAAAATAAAAAGGAAAATCAAGGTCAAAGGAAAATACATAGCTAAATTTTGGTCAGTGTCTTCTTCCTGGTGAACTATGTTCTGATGCAAAATCCAAACAGCTATGGAGTTGTATCAGTGGTGAGCCCCCTTCCCAAGGAAAAGTTTAAGCGAGAATATAGTAGGATAACCTGCAGTAGAGACAGGTTTTGCACCTAGCGCACAGCAGTGCTGGTAACCTGCCAGATCACCTCAATGATCCACAAAGGTTGTCTCTCTCTCCCCGGTATAATGACAGTCTAGAAGGAAAAGTAATTATGAATAAATGAAAGAAGGTTGTACCTACCAGCTCTTCTACTTTCATCGTCATCATATTTGCCAGCGTTTGAAGGTTGCACTCCTGTATGGCTGAAACTCCCCAGTGCTCAAGCCGGCTCTGCAGGGACCACCACGCTAGCTTTGCTTATATATCTTTGGGAGAACTGTGCTTGAATGAGATAATCTTCCAACCTGGGAACCCAAGTACGCCCCTTGGGCTTGCCAGCTGAGAGGTAGGCTCGCGCTCATTCCAGACATGTTAACGAGCCAGATCTGGTGTCGAGGCAGGGCGGGGGGCGTCAGTTGGGCGAGGAAGGGTGAGCCTCGCGGTCTGACCGCACCGAGTATGTGAATCGGAATGAAATGTGAGCTCATCGTTCCTTTGGCAGTGACTGCACGGCTCAGCAATGCGAGTCATTCTGTGTTCCCAGTGCCCACTAGGACAGCTGTCTGTTGATATAGCATTATAACTTCATCTTCTTTTTTTTWAATTTTTTTTTTTTTGAACTGCCATTCAGATGACTCTAAGGCACTGGAAAGGGTAAGTGGCTTATGTGCAATACTTGTATCTTCCTGATAATTGGATTATGACCCCTTAAGTCTCGGAAAGCCATTCTTTTCATTGCTATTTATTCTTGGATGATAAACAGTTTTAGGGGAAAGGATTTTTCTCATCATGATGGCAGTCTTCTATATTTGTTGGAAGAAATTCTCTGAAGGGATTACTAAGCCAGAATGATGTCTCTGGTGCTAAAAGGGCCTATGACATGATAAGTTACAATCAGCGTAAGATCTCAAAACAGCAAGCTTTGCGTTTTTCTGGGACTTTGTCAGTGATCCTAAGCAGAATAATAAATTATGTCCTATTATGCCAAAAAAAAGTAAAACTAATACTGTTTCCTCAGGCAATATTTTCCTTTTGGATATGAGAGAATAGGGGCACAGAAGTGATTTGTTAATTTTTTGAGATAAGATGGGATACAGAAAAATATATACAGATGGTGTGTGTGTTTTGGGGAGAAGGAGTTACTGAGAGCTTTGGAAAAGCTTTTCTTGTGCCATGAATCAGAGTAGCCTGGAAGCAGGAGAATGAACACCAGCAGAAGGCAATTTTATAAAAGGAAGATGCACTCATCTTTGCATTTGAAGAGTGTGCATAAATGCCAGGAAGAATCAGTTCTGTCATTCTGCAATGCTTGGAGCTCCTGTCTGGTGAGGTATAAGCCTGGCTGTAGGCATCCTGGCTGAAACGAATACAACTGCTCAGGTGCTTCGAGCACGACATGTACATAAGTGCTTCACCAAATCAAGAGCTAACTATCTTGGGTGTTGTTTATATCATTAACATCATTAGCATGCTGCATTCCTGACACTGACCTTTCAAGGTGTCTCTCCGCTGAACTATCTCCCAGTAATCTGAGTACATCCAAACTTGTCTTCTAGTGCCCATCATACCTATGCCCTCCCTTTCCCTGAAATGAAGCTGGACATCAGGTGGTTCCTTTACGACTCAGAATATATATGACATTAGAGGATGAGCCCCAGAACTAAAATAGARTATGTGGCAGCAAGAGAACCTTTCAGAACATTTTTTTCCAAACCTAAGTACAGCCACGGTATCATTCCTCCAGAGTGGTATGTCCTGAATCACACTGCCGGGCTTTTTTTCACAGCAGTTTTGTATTCCTGCTGTATGTCTCTATGATAAGAGGCAGCTCGGTTTGGCTTTTTCTTGTTTACAAATACGCTGTAACAGTTTATCTTGGTCTGTTTTGTTCTGTGACACTTATTTGGGAGATTGTCTTGAAATCCACAGCCCTAACAGGACGGCTGCAAAGACGGCTTCTGGTTTAGTGGAAACAGATCACAGCGGAGACCTGATGCGGGAAGAGAAATGTAGGGGTTTGCTTTAAGAACAAAAACTGTTTAAGAAGCTGTGAACTTCTTCTGGTCCCATTGTATTTGAAGCTTACTTCTCCTTTTTCTTGCTTTCCTTTTTTTTAAACAGCCTGATACCTAAAACTGACTCAGCAAAACCTAAACTGGAAGGTTTAAGTGGATAAATCTTCCTCTGCAACTGATGTAAATCCAGAGCCAGAGTAGCTTTACAGTAAAACTCAGTACTCTGAGGGGAAACACAAACCCAATTCTCACATCATGAGTGCTACCAAAAAACCCCAGCTTATTTAGAGATAATTCAGTAATTGTCTTTAAAACATCTCATCCCTGATGACTAAAAGAGTAATACAGAATAGAAAAGAATCTTCCTGGATTATCCTGAGTTTCCGTGTGAAAAGGGTGGCACACAGAAACCCACTTTAACCAAAGGCTGGAATCTAAATTAACCTAATGGTAAACGCTTTTAAGCTAAATGTCATGTAAACCAAGGTAACCCTGTTGAGATAGTAGAAATGCACTGATTCATATCAACTAAGACTCTCAGATGGATGCTTATCGCTATTGCTTAATATTGGAGGGGGAAGTAGTATAATGAGCTTGCAACCTTGTGCTGGACTGTRACCACTTAATCACCTTTCAACAAGGGATTTCTCGTTAGGGTGGTAATAGCAGACGGTCAGTGGGAGATGTGTAACGGGAATCTGAAAAACTCCTGCCACTCYGCTAAAGGATGAGGGCAGAGCAATGTTCTGCAAGGTGTAAGGCAATCGGATATTGTCACAGAAAAACTTCACAGAGAAAACCACAGAAGGGCAGTAGGCTCAGCATAGCAGAGAGAAAACTATATGGCACACCTTGTTCTCTGCTATCAAAACAGAAAGTGTCTGAATAGTGTAAAGAACTTTAGTAATTAATTTTTTAAAGAGGTTTATGGTAGAGTGAAAGCATTATGTGTGATACAGATGATATTGCCGCCTCCTGTCAAGTGCATTACCATCATGTTTTCAATGCCGTCACTGCTATACTCAGCTATCTTACATTTTCCAGCACTCTGCCCTTGGCTCTGTCCTTGCATCTGAAGATGTTGCTCTTTGGAATGCCATTGTGCCTGGCTGTCTCTGTCCGTCTTCTGCTGCTAAATAAGTAAAGGTATGAAAAAATCAGTGGCTGGGGAGTGGTTATGCACCTAAGAGGGTATTAATCCAGCAAACTATGTTCCATGTGTGTGCACTCAGGGATAAATTCGTACCTAAGGTACACATAAGAAGCAGTAACCCGTAGCTTACTCCTCCTGGATTTGTGATCTGTTGGTGTATAATGGCTCGTTTATTTCTCAGTATGTGTGAGTATCCAGTATGCCTTACATATATCTGCATATTACAGAGCAGTAAATAATAGTATATTGCCAGAACTGTATTTGTTTCCTCCTCTTTTTTAGCTGTTTGTTTTCCATAAAAGGCAGGAAACACTTTTATTTGTCTAACATATACTCTTTGTTATTTATTGTCAAAAAGCAGTTTGGGTCTGAGTTAACGATAACATGCAAATTATACCACTCATGCTTTAACTTTTTCAACATAGTGATATATATGTCTCTCTGCTTTTTCTAAAGTGATCAAGGAATTGTTACATCATCTGTTTAAAACAACTTGGAGACTTCTTGTCAATGTATATTTTTGTGTGTAAAACTGCTAAAAAGAAACACATTGTCTCCTTAGGGAAAAAACCCCAAACCTTTTTCACCTAGGAATATAAAGTTAGTTTTAAGTACAAAATTACAATATGAGAAATTATTAAATTAAAGGATGAGGCTATAATTCCATTTCTTCAGATCAGTTGTTGTCGAAGAAACAAAGAAGTCATAGTCTGGCAGGTTTCAGGCCTGGCCAGCACAGTCCTCTGCTGTCAAAACCCAAACCAGCAATGAGTCAATAGTTGCATCACTTACTGTAGGGCTTAAAAAAAACACTCCTCAGATGACATTAGGGTTGGGGATTTCACATAATAGAAAAAAAATACTGTGATTTCTATTTAAAAACAAGGGATTTGAATTTATCTGAGGCCTTGAGCTTTATCATGATGGCATTTGTACGCCACATGAATCTGGCTAATTCACCTTAATGGGTCTCAGTTAACAAGCAAGTACAGCAAAACACACCAGAAGGGTTGTTATCTGTGGTCAAATGGGTTTATCTACTGTCTGCTTGGCCTTCCTAGACAGCAATATAGGTCAGGATCCTGCTGCTCCAGCACACCTGTGCTGATGCTCTGTTCACATAACCTCTGACTACATTTTTGTGTGGTCAAGGAAGTACAATATTCCCTCAGCTGCTGCAAAACGGCTTTTCTGTATCAATGTGGAGTTGTCTAAAAGGTTTCAGCCATTCATAAATACTCCAGAACAACTCCAAGTCAGTCAGGAAAGGAAAAGTGCTTAAAGTAGAGAACTGCAGAAGTTATTATCCTCACAGCGAGAGCACGCCTGCAAATCCTGGTCACTTGAGTAATGGTCCAACAGGTGCCTATGCTGGCCAACTGCTCTGCAGTAAAGCATAGCCAGTGCTTTTGACTGGCAGCAAGGGAGAATTCAGCTTCACTCCAGAGAAGCTGTGACATTTTTTAACTTTATTTTTCTTTTTAATTTCACATTGTCTCACTTAAATGAAGCCTCCAGGTATTGAATTTTGCTATACCTTTGCCTGAAAGCTCCTAGGTGCTTCCTCTCATCCCAGTAGTGCAATGCCTTTTTGCTGTGTCAATGTAAGGGGTTGCTATAGTTTTGGGCGATACAAGAGACACAGGAGGGCTCCGTCGGGCAGCAGTGCCAGACTTCMTGGGCTGTTCATGAGGGTGCGATGGTCGCTTGCAACTGGCTGCTTCAATTTGGGGAATTCCACTCTGCAAAGGTGGCAAGTTTTGTGCGGGGCTGCTTACCAGCAGTGGCCAAATAACATCCAACCGTTGCTTTTCGCTGTAGCATTACATTACAGCACATGTTGAGGTAGTTATCTAACAGGATTCCCAAATCGCTCTCCAGGCAGAACAGACCAAATTACAGTCATAACATGCGATAACAGGGAGGACCTTGGGAGGTCGTCTAGACCAAGTTTCTGCTCAAAACAAGGTCAAAATTGAATTCAGGTAAAGTTGCTCAGGGCTTCATCCAGTCAGATCTTGAAAACCTCCAAGGATAGAGATTTCATAACCTCCCTGGCCATCTGACCCAATGCCAGAGTATCCTCATAGTGATTTTTTTTCCTTATATACAGTTGAAACTTTCACGGTTTCAATTCATCATGATGATCTCTCATTCTCGTCCCATGAAACTCTGTAAAGAGCCTGGCTCTGGTTTCTTTGTAACCTCCTTGTAGGCTGCTCTTAGTTTCCCTGAAACCTGGTCCTCTTCAGGCTGACCAAGTCCAGTTCACCCAGCYGTTTCTTACACGGTAAGTGCTCCAGCCCCCAACCATCTTGGGACTGATTTTACATCATTGTTTGGGCACGTGATGAAAATACTAAACGATGTTGTACCAGGAACTGATCCTTGTGGGAATCTGCTGGAAATAGTTCCACTTGTTACTCTCACCACTTTGCRATCTGTCAGTGAGCCAGCTTTTAGTTCTCCCAAAGTGCATCCTTTTAATTCCATATAATGCATGCTTTTTAATCATACCAACATATGCCATGAAATGAAATGCTTTGGCAAGACCCAAGTAAACTGCATTAACATGAATGCTACTCTCAACCAGACCTTTCATCCTGTGGAAAGAGACTTGTTTAAAAAGATCTGCTTTGCATCCAGCCACATGGATTGGCATTCGTTGTGTGTAAGGTGGCCAATTCTTTCTTGATAAAGCTTTGGTTAACCCTTCCCTCCCCCTGTTTTCCTGGAACTGAGTGAAGTCAGCTTGCCTGTTGTTCTCTTTCATCATTTTCAGCCAGTCAAAATATCTTGGGAGCTAAGGAAAAACAAAAAGGAGCTTCTCTGCTTTACTGGCACTGAGGCTGGCCTGTGAGATCTTTGGATGCAACCCAAGCGGATGCTCTACCTCAGGGGGGTTCCTGCATCTTGTGAATAAAAGGGAGCTCAGGGAATCAAAGTGAGAAAGAAATCAGGTGGATTTTGCTTAAAAATATGAGAAAGTTTTCATAGAACATTGATTTTGTAATCTCTTAGCAAAACAATAGTATGTCACAACACTGGCATAATATGTGCACTCACGCATAGCAGCCTCTCTCTTTCTTATTTATTGAAACCATATCCTCTATAATGCTAGAAACAGATTGAGGAGATTTTGAAAATCACTATTACCTGGAAAAAACAACCCTTTTATGGGTTGTTTTTTTTTTTTTGCTTTTAACATATTGCAATTAAATGCATAAATCTGCTGAAAAGCTTTCCCCCCTCTTTCATGAGATGAGGTTTCATTGGCAATGAGATACTATTGGATTTGTATCCAAGCTATTTTTAACAAATATCTTCTTTGATTGCCATAATACCAGTGAGGGTGGAAAAGCATTGATGCAACTTTAGAATTACATTACATCATATTATGCTGGTCATCCTCTTGGGGCTAGAGGGTAAGTATTTCTGTGACTGCAAACACAGATGGAAAAATCAATTTTCTCTTTTTTACCAATTTGTTACAGGTACAGTGCATATACTAAAAATGCAATATGAGTTTCATTTTAGAGAAGAGAGTAATTAAAAACCAACCAACCAAAAACAAACAAAAAAAACCCCCAAACCACCTTTTCCTCTACAGTATCATAATCAGAGGCAAATTTATATCAGATTATGAACTTGGAAAAAACCTTGTGCCTTTCTGTAACACACAGAAGTTTTACAGGAGTCTGTTATGACACTTTGGCATGAGATTTCTGTATTCTGTTTTATTTCAGGAGAAATGTAGGGAATGCATGCAAAAAGGAGGAAAGAGGAGCGAATGATCTAAATTGGTTTCTCTGGGCCTGCAAACTGCAATGTATTCATCTGCAGGCACTATTTTTAGTAAGTTGTTATTTCACAAGAGAAAATACCAAAAATTTCCCCCATAGCTATTTTCTCTCAGCAAAGGCATCTTCACACCAGAGCCAATTGGATAAGGAGACCATGGGGTAGGCCTTTTCCCCCCAAAATCTGTTGTTATCCAAATTAAGGAGCTAGAAGGGTCACTAGGCTGTGACTAGCCAGTTCTTGCTGAGGCTGTACTAAGTCCATACTCTGCCCATATCTAACTCACATATGCTGTAAGAAATTTTCTATGAGCTTTGCCTTCTTTTTTCATGTCTTTCTAGACGATCTGTGTGCCAAAGCCAGTGTAGGGGTAGGCTGTTCTCGCTATAACGTGATAGAAACACCAGGGAGAGCCTTCTTTTTCCTCCCCTCAGGGCATCAAGGGGGAGGATACAGGACAGCATTAATCCAAATGAAACACTGAATTTCATGGTGAGGACATGTAAAAACAGACACATACTTTCCTTTTTCTGATACATACAAGAAAAAAATCAAGAAAGTGTGAGCACTGAAGGGCATTCTCACTTATATATGCCCAACTTTTCAGATGGCCCAGGGTTCTCGCTAGGCAACCGCAGAGGTGAATACATTCAGTGATGTTCCCATCTGAACAGAAAGAAGAGGCCACTGCCTTCTCTGACACTGATTCAGACCACTGTGTTGTCTTTATTTCAAGTGAGCGGCCATTCCATTCTGTTGAGTAACCTCATGCTTTTATATCACATTGCATGATAAGGAGGGGAAAGGACTTTGCTTTCCCGCTTAGGAGCACAAGTGGGAGAACTGGTCTGGAGAAAATAAGAAATCACATGGGTCTTTGCCAAGAAACTGCAGCTTGTGAAACATAGCACGGTTCTGGTTAGTTATTTTGTTTTCTTCAGAAAGTCTCTCTGCAATTCTTAGTTTTGGCAAAAAGTGGAAGAGAAATATTGAAACATTGCATGTCTATCTAAATTCCACCGAGTTCCCAGCTTTCCAGAAGCAAGGAAGTATAGGACATCTCAGACTGACAACAACTTTGTCTGACTTCCAGCCCAAATAGATCTAGAGGAACTTTTTCCTTTCCTTTTCAATGTTCTTGAGCCTTATTTGTCAGAGGTCAAACTCGCTGTCACAGTCAAACTCTTACATTTGCACATGCTTGCTTGGCATACTGAGAGCATGCTGAGACTTCTGAGTTTGTAGCCAGGTACAGATGAATTTGTGGTTATCCTTGCAATTTCCTATTGGAGTTTCCTCTTGTAGTGTTTGATCATAGAAATCAGGAGAAATTTTTTCCCTCTCTTTTGAGGGGAAAAAAAAAAAAGATTCACTTGAGAGGTATATGACATTTGTCACCTCCCATCAGAAATCCCTTCTAGGTGACCTAGAGACCTACACAGATGGAAGATATAAGAATTGTTGCTTTGATCAAAAGTCAGTCAATCAATAAATCAGCAACAAGAGAAAAAATATGTTCCAAAAAGAGCCAAATTAAAGCACTGCCATGTGCTTTGAATGTCTGCTCGGCAATAAGAACACTACTGGTGTATTCTATGTACTCTAAATGGCCATTTAATTTTTGAGGGCTACTGCCATGTGCAGCCTCTATCCCAGAAGCACAAACGCTGGTGACTTCAAACACTGAATTTGTGATACCACCTCTAGTAAAAGTTGAAGAAATTGATCTCAAGAGTATGCATCCATGCTTCCCTCAGCTTAATGCCTCAGATTTCATGGAAAATTGTATAGCTTAGTGCTGATGAGGTTGGAAATGATGCTGCTTTCACTAGGGATTTTTAAGGGAGGAAGAGCACCACATTCTTTATCAACCATAAATTGTTGATGAGAGGACGAAAGCATCTTCTCATCGGAAATTAATGTTTGGTAGAATGAGCTCTCAAGGCATTACAGTATCATTCACAGGAACACATATAGCTGTAAAGCAGACCTCCAGCCTGTTGAACCACATGAGTTAATTCCAAGTAAAGTATTAGAACTGTCAGTGCCAGTTGACTGAGAAAGTCAACTACTAAATGCTCCTTACAAGTGCAGAGAACTTTCTACTTAGGATTTGCACAACCAGGAACTAGTGGGAGAAAATGGTAGCTTTTTTACCTTCAGATGAAAAATGCGTAGATGAAGCAGTTCCTGGATATGAAATCATAAGGCTATAATGCCAGGTTTCACTTTTACTGCCTGAACATTTTTTTCAGAAATGTGGAATAGTCATGTGAAGGTGATTTTTCCAAAGACATAATTTCTAGACAACTGCAGCATTAAAATGCTCAGATTTGGAGAACTCCTCTCCTTTCTGCCCTGAAGCAGCATCAAGCACCTGCAAATACTTCTGCAGTCCCAGAGCCACCGAAGAACGTGTGTTGGGTTGTCCGCTTTTCTGATGCTGAAAGGGAACAGTCAGAATGCATCTTCCCACGCTAGCTGTAAGTTAACAAAAAAAAGAAGCAACCTTCACATTTCATATAAGGTGATGGAAGGACATTCACATTTGTAGTAACCTATGACTTTACTGCTTAATTTTCCACTGACCTTTCAAAGAACTACTTTTTTTACTGAGCTGCATAGGCAGTAATGTGCATGTGTTCATTACGTTCTAGGGCAAGAAGTGGTTCTAGAAAATAGTTGAAAGTAAATCCAATTTTGCTTTTGTCTTCTTTATTGGTAAATACTTAGCTAGCAACTCAAGGAAAGCAGCAGCCTTGCTGCCTGGTTATCTCTCTGCCATTTTGCTGCAGCATGTCACCTAGTCTTTCTAAAATTGACACCACCCACTCGTCAAGCCCATGTCCCATATCAGAACTCTTGGTGCATGCATAAAAATAATGATTGCGTGTTTATTTGGTGGCTGGTTGTAACAGAATGAAGACATTGAAAAAGCTGTCTTTATCCCCGGGTGCCAGAAGTCATTCATAAATAAAACTAGAAAAAAACATAATACCTTGAGTAAGGGGTTAAAAAGTAATTTTTTTTTTTAATTACAGCTGTACATTTGAGAATGGCACTTGTTAATCTCTTAACAAAGCATTCTATTTTTCTTTGATCTAACTATAATTTATTGAGAGCAGTTGCCACAGGCATCTGTAATCCTGCTTTAAATCCCTCTATGCATTCCACACTGTTCCAGGCTGGCCTTTTTCCATTCAGCGTGGTGAATGTATTCTCCCTTTTGTTTGTATGTGCATCTCCCATTTGTCTCCATTGGAGTTACAGGCACTTACATACACATGAATAGTCCCTTCAAGTGTATGCTTTCTTTGTATTTTGTTTCACACATTCATTAATTAATATGATTATTTGCTACCCAGGAAGATCTCAGCTGTCTATATTAATGGAGCCTTCAGAATGTGGGAAAAAGACAAACATTTTCTTGCTTGTTATTGTCTAAGAATAATGGCAGGGACATGTGGTAGCAGCTTTCACAGAGCGATAGTATTTCGTTGACATCTGTGTGACATTTTTATAAAAAAAAAAAAGATTAAAAGGGAAAGTTTTGAACCTCAGACTAAGAGCTGGAAAATACTGTAACTGCTGCCACCTGTAAATGCCAATGCAAGTGGGCTGGGCAATTTTGAATCAATCCCATAGTCATTCCGTGCTTGCAGTGAAGTGCTGGTCTTCCTTACACACATAAGGCATTTTGCATTCATGGACTGTCCCAAAGGCATTGACTTGGCACAGAAGTACTCCAGTGAAATGTACACTTCTGAAAATGGTACGTAATACATTCAGAGACTAATGTACCCATTTTTTACTGAAAATAAAACCAAGCACGGTGGATTGTAGCGATTGCTTAGCCATCAGAAATCACGAGGGATTTAGGTATAAACTTGGAAACAGAATCAGGTAACTTGCAGGTTCTTGGCCTGAGTGCACCTCCATGTTCATAGCAAAGTTACAGTTGGGTGTAATCAGTCCATGTGGTGTCCATAGATTTTTTTTAAAGCATAAACCTACAGATATATAACTGAACAGATGAATATTCAAGCAATTCTGTGACTGAGCTAAATTACTGCACCATGTTAATCCAGTCATGATGGGCATAGCTATGCCTAGGACACCGGTGTTAGGCTGACCGATGTGTTGTTTTGGACTGTGACCTCTCCTTGCTTCTCAGGTCCCCACAGTGAATCACCATACAAAGATGTGCACGTTGGCTTAGCTTAAAGAAGCATTGCTGTGCAGGAGTTTTTCTTATTTCACCCTTTCCATGGTAACGTAGATTCTTTCCAGAGATACAACATACAGTGACTGGCAAAGTATACACAATAGATTTTGAAATCCAGTAAAGTCTCCTCGCTATCCTAGTGACAAGTCAGTGTTTACCCTTAAGAAGTTATTTAAAACTATTATTGCATCATTTATTATTATTGCAGGTGAATCAATAAAAACTTCAAAAAATAGGTGGTGGTGTCCAGCTATTGTAAAAAAGTGGCATTTGAACTTCTATTTCATCTTTGGCACTTTTATTTCACATGATTATTCCTGTTTCTTATCACTGCTAGAGAGTGGAGGCTTAGTCAAGTCTGGAACATCTTGTTCACCTGCTTTTCACTCAGGTGGCTTCTCCATGGAAGGCACTTAGGTGTGGCTTCAGGTCACATTAGCAGTTTAAGAGCCAGAGGAAGAGGTGTACTTCAAGTTTTGCAGAAAGATCACTTCTCATTTGCTTTGTGTTAGAGGCTGCCTTTTGGGGTTTAAAGGCCAAGTGCCACTCCACATATTCTGGATTATCAACCTCATCCTGTTCTTTCAGTGCAGGCACTTGTTTGAGGAAGTGAGCATGACCGGTTGACTTTTCCATGCATATGAAAGCAGGCAATATGGGACATTGGTGACAAGAAAATAGAGCTTGAGAAAATAGAGTGAGGTAGTGGATGGAAGATCTGACCTCAGCAGAAATAATCTTTTATTGAAAAAAACCCCAACAATTAATAGCTTAATGAGCACTCTCTCTTAGGCATGCATTTTCTTTAAAGCAGTTACTTCAGTGATCACAGCATTTCTTGACACCAGACTGGGGACTAATACAAGCTTATGCTATGTTCTGTTGACTTTTGATGTGAAAACATGCACTATTCATCATTAAATATTCATATGTTTACTTCCGGGCTGAACTCAAATCTGGACTCATGTTCTTCCCAAAATTGCTAAGGAATAAAACCTATTTTGAGAGACGCTTGATTTTTTTAACAATTCCTGCTGTAAGTTTGTTGTTCTGTCAGGTGCCAGTTCCTAATTCTTTTGTAGTCTTCCTTTACAAGCATACTTTCAGACAGACCACCACATGCCTCTCTTAGGGTTTGTTTACATGAGTTAGTTACTGTGCTGGAGGGGCTCTTTTTGGTAAATCTCCCCTGCCTCTCTACTTGGAGTCCCGCAGTCCCTCCCTTGGTGGGATCAGAGTCAAGTTGCACACCGGGGTGCCCTGGAGACAGGCTCACTGCCCGTGTGGATGCAGGGTCCTCCAGCAGCCACCACGCTAGCCGTGCCCGCTGTGGGTTCATGCCAGGGAGCCTCATTACTGGTAAAGGCATGATGTGCTCGTACAGCCCCAGAGCCGTAACACATTGCAGCAAATTGTACCCCAGCCCTTCCCCATGCCGGCTGCACCAGTGGGCAGTGTAACCGTACCCAGAGAGGCCTCGAGAGCACGTAAGGATGGGATATACACGCTTGCCACTAGCTGAGAGAGGTAGGTAGGGGAAAACCCTCTCTGCACATAGGAATTGTTTTGTTTCTATGGTTATCGGGAGTTTTGTGTTGCAAATCACAAGTATGTCCTTGTGCAAGAGCCAGTAACAGAGGCAGACCGGTTCCAGTATGAGCTGATGGTTTTGACCACCTGCTGACAGACATTTGAAATACAGAATGCTAATCACAGCCTAAGGATCTGCCAATTTCATCTTGACACAAATATAGCCACAAGCACAAATTACATAAATTCACTCTATGTATAGAGTCTGTGAAATGTAAGTGAATTAATGGGATATAGGTTATTGAAACATAACAAGATCTAATCAACTATTCACCACGGAGGAGTGTTATCCCAGACATAACCTGTGTTTTATTTTGCATTATTATGCTATAGATACTTTAGAACTGTTAGAAGGAGTTATAATTCTGTACTTGTCAGAGTAGTCAAAAACATCTTGTTTAAAAGTTACTTCAAACCCAGAATTTACAAACGTATTTGATTGGACATTTCAACTCATTTTAAATTGTCATACTTCCAGCATTTCATTCAAGCAAATAATTCCAAGCTTTTGGAATGAACTAGTAAATTTTACCCATGGATTATCTGTATTTCAGGATATTCTCTCTATTTCTTTTTCCAGGCAGTAAACTCTTCAGTTCATAACTTATATGAGTTGAAGGTTATGGCCTAAAAAGCCATAGTCTCCTGAGACGCCATAGATGAGTTTGAAGTTTCCCCCATAATCACCTCTTACCTCAAACTGGCTAAAAATCCACTGGCTGAAGCCAGTATGTCCAAAACAGAGATGATGCTACCAGAAGAAGCCCTTCAGCTATTCTGTTGCTATATAAGAGCACCATCAGTTAAAAGCAGAAATCCCAAAATMATGAATTAGTCTACAATGCCTTTTGAAAACCCACTAAGCACAAAATAACTKCTACCTTCATCATCTTTGCAGAAGGTTGTGCCATAGTTGTACTGGACTTGACCCTGGTTGCCCCAGTTCACTTGAGATGACAGTCAACCATTTTACCCTCTCTTTGTCCAGCACACAGCAAATTTATCTCACTTACGTCCTGCTGGCCGTCTGCTGTCAGGTGCTGCTTGTTCTAAGCACGGCTGAGTTTCCACAATCATCTCTTCCCAGCTTGCAAGGACAGTTATCTGCGAGATTATCACTAGGCTGAACTAGTGTAGTGAACTCTTCAAGCTTAGCATACTTCCTACCTCATTAAGATGGCTTGAGCATGAGGGATGAAAGAGAATAGCWGCTGACAGTATCTTTTAAAAAATGACATGACATATTTATTAGTCATAATAATCCCAAGTGAGAAAGAGGAGTCAAGTAACTGTTAGAAGCGTCAGTCAGAAGTGGACAAACCCAGCTACTCCAAGGAGCTGAACATGGAGCTGCGAACACACTTCCCTGTCAGAGCAAGTGCAACACCACTTCTGCAGCCTCTGCAGCTGCACGTGCATGGAGCCACTAAGTCCAGGGAAAACATGTGGGGCCAGAAACTTGCAGAGTTTTGACTGAGGACTAATAACCTCAGCACCTGCTGACTCTCCCTTCTACTCTGTCTATACAGAGAATGCAAGCCCTTCACACTAGAAACTATTCCCAGCTGCAGCTGCTAGGTATTCATAACAAATGTCTAATGGCTAAAATTGTGTGCTTTGGCCAATGTCATCTTTCATGTCACGTGGGGACAATTGTGTATTCCCCACTGCGGTTGGGACACTGAGCTGTCATCCTAACATCACCTGGAGCTGTACTCCTAGACCAGGAACTGCTGTTACTGAGCAGGAAGTTCTGACCCCTGCTGATGCCTGCTTTGTATCAAGTTACTGTTTTCTACCATTATAGATATACCAGAACCAGGTAGCTCCCACTGGTGTCTCACTACAAGAGAGGAAGCGTAACTGTAAGAGCCCTGTCTATGACTTCTGTTTAAATCGGGTTTGATTCCAGGTTACAGCAGGAGAAGGGACAGGCATGTCCCGTTCCAGAGTCCCTGCAAGTCTGTGCTTCCTAAGACAGCATGCCTTTTGTGCTGATGTTTGGGATCATCCAGAGAAAACACGAGGAGGATTTATTCTGTTGATGAATGAAGGGARCTGAGGTGCTGCTGACCAAAGTGAAGTTTCTGCTGGATTGCTCTGAAATGCCTTTCTTCAAGTAATCCTGAATGAGTCTTCTGGGAAGAACATGCTTTTGTTCTGATTAACCCTGTAGAACTGATCTGAAAAGTATTTCCATGAATCAAGCAATTTTCCAAATCCCAGAATTTGGAAATCTTACAAAAATCTGATTTTTGTTAGAAATAGTTTTGTTAAGACAGGGTGAGATGCCACAAACAGCCTGATGAGCTGTAAAGCACACAGAGAAACTACTGCAGTGTGTAGGGAATGTCAGTGCAGACCAGTGACCAGAAAGTGCAATAATGTGCCCCACGCATCAGACCTGTTCAGGACACGCACTGCATCAGCGAATGTGTCCTTCTACGCCACATGGCCCCAGTGCCTTCAGGTCACCTCAGTCCAAACACAAGTGGGTGGCACAGTTGACCTGATTTTGTATCACGTTCAGACACATCCTGGATATGCTGGACTTAGTGAAAATATTTGGAACAACTCSGTTGTGTGCACAGCAACAACTTGGCTGGGATTTCCTGATGTTCAGCAGCCAAATAATTGGGAGGTTTCCTCTTGAAGTGGTAGGTTCCATATTGCCATCCAAAATCAGTAGAATTGGTGCATCTGATAATCGTATGTGATTGGCTGGCTTTCTCCAGCTCTATATCTAGATTTGACGGTCAGAGTTTTGAACTCAGGGGCAAAGGCTCATATAGAAGAGAAGGAAACATCACTTGCTTTCTCTGCTTTGTAACAGAAAAAAACTATTAGAGCCCAGTTCTGCTCCTGTGAAAGGACRGGACATGTTGCATTATACGCTATCAACCTTTGAAAGCTTCTGGGATTATTTTTAAAATTACAAGAACCACCACATGATTTCTCTCTTGTTTACAGGACAAATGTTCTCACAGAAGAAATCCAGCAACAAAGGGGAGTGGTGGGGAAAGCTGAATAGCATTTGGTTTCATTAACGGTCTAGTCAGATGAAAATATCCTTCCTATATCTGTATCTCAGGGTGTGTTGCTGGTCTAGTGAAGCCAAGTTGCMTAATGCTCAGCCAAGAGAGCACCCATTTTGGTCTGATGTGTCGCTGGTGAGATTTACTACAGTGTATTTATCTGTATAGAATCAGTTTAAAGAGGCACTGCAATGTTTGTTATCAAGTAGGGAAATGGCCTCATCCTGAAATGCGCTGAGATCACTTGCCTGGTGCTGAGCCGCCAGACTCCTGTGGGAGTTCATCAGAGCTGAGAGCTTTTGGTACCTTAGGCTGCACCCCATATGGAAGGTGATGTACAGGATCCTGCTTCTCAAATGCTGACAAACCCTCCTTCTTCCTTGCAGTTTAATTCTAGAATTTGGCATTGGCAAGTATATTTTGCATCCCCTTGTCAGCATGCACATAAATTGAGGTGCAGTTTTTACTGAGAGATGAGAGGTAAGAGTCCTTTTTGAGTAATTTTGCCATAGCTGAATGAGCTTTTTCTGATGCAAAGCAGAAAAATAGTGTCTGTCCCAAGGGAAAACTAAAAGTTAGCACAACTTTGAGTCAGTAACACCTCTTCCCCTCCCTCTGATGCTCTTCTTAGATGTGCACCCTCTCTTCATGTACTAATTTAATCTTCATTTAATAAAGAAGCAATCCCTGCAAAGGGTAAGGCTTCTTAACATTTGCAATAATTTTGTCTCTGAGTTTGACTTGGGTTTTGGTTTGACCTTCTGTTGTTGAAGAAATGATCTTAGAAAACTATTGAAGCCAATCTATAACTTAATTGATCTGGATTTCTAAATTCTCTTACACCTTTTACAGAAGACTATTAAATATTTTTATGGAGTGCTTTAGCTCAAACTGACCCTCTGAATTGGATGCCAACAAACAAGCAGTTTACAGAAATGATGCTTCTGGGAAGGAAGAAATAACCCTAATGGCTTAGCAAATTCAGGATCTTGTTCAGAGTTTAAATTTATAGAGGATCTGAGGTTTTGGCTTTCACGTACATGAGAAGAATCCTTCCCAGTCCCTCTGATGGTGGCATTGTGTCTGCATTTATGGATGTCATAAACAGATCATACCAAATCTATTCACAATTACATTTCTTAAATTTACACTCACAACGTGATTCATCATGAATACCATTATACTAAAAATAAAAGGAATGGTGATTAATTATCATAAATGCAAACATATACATTGCTCTTTGCTATTCCTCTACTATTCCTTTGCTGTTTCTTCTACACCCTTTCTAACAAGACAGTGAAAGTGAATCTCTAATCTCTAACCTCTAATCTCTGATACCATATTCTAGCATACTAAGATGTTCCTGAAATAAAACCCTTTAGCTTCTTATGTCATTTGTATTCTCCAACTCCCACCCACATATTTGGAGGCATAGTATGTCTGTTCATACCACGACACAAAAGACATCTGTCCACAGGGCTGCAGAATTGTGTGGTATTAATTTGCGTAAGGTAGGTACTTAAAAATCACAAGATACTTCTCTATGACAGCATGATTTAATGTCATTTATTCACATTCATACCATACCTTCTTAAAGCAACTGGAAACATTGCTATTTGCATATTATTGTATTTTTATAAAATGGTGTAACAGTTTATTAGAATACTGGGGTGGTATTGATCAAGTCTGAATGCAGCTGTTTTTAACCAGAAAGATAACATAAAAATGCCCATTACAGCTCATGGATAGTTAGAATTACAACAAACTTTACAAAGAATCATTAACTGTATCCTTTTGTTTTAAATCCCAGCCACCCCTGCACTCTGCTAACAGGCTGTGCTGAACTAGCAGGTGTTTCTGCTAAGGCCCACTGACCGGCTGACCTCCTGGCAGGTAGCTAACAAGAGGGGAGCAGAGACCAGCCCAGCTCCCTGTGGGAAAGCAAGCTGGAGTGGAGCAGAGCAGCTTTGGGTGATAGCAGTCTCCTTTCTAGCCCTGAACTGAAGTAAGTGCTCCCTTCATTTTGGGCTGTGGTTGAGGGAGATCTGCTTGCTTTGTTTACAGTAGTATGCTGTAGCCTGTTTACTGTGTTTGTGTTTAATTGTCATATATAATGGTGCCTCGAAGGAGTTGTGCTTTGAGATTATTGCCTGTGTGATCTGAGATCTTGTGTAGATGCTCAGATTTTGTTTGGGTGTTTGGATTCTGTTCCTCAACTAGCTGCTTTTCCCCAGGGGGACTGACAAAAAAAAAGTTAGGTAAAAACTTCACTGACTTCGTGAATGTGTAACTCTAAGCTACTTGCTATGCTTTTAAGAGTTCCCTAATGTCTAGGACAGAAGGTAATTAAGAAGAGAGGATGGGTATGATGCCTGTGTTTCTTGTAGAGCAGTGAGAAAGGGGATGAGATATAAATAGAAACCTTCAGTTTGTGTGATGGACCACTTGCCAATCTTCTGCAGGAGCAGTTCTTTCAGTGGGGTGGAGAAAAAAAAAATCCCATGTTTGCTTTTTTGTGAATCTGTCTTTCTCTACTACAGTCTTCTAGTTCCTCATTTGAAAAGAAAGAACAACAACAACAACAAAAAAMCAAAACCAAAAAAACCACCAAAACCCAACCAAACAAAAACATAAAAAAACCAACCAACCCTCAGATGGCCACTTTTTTGTCCAAAAAACCCTCACTCCTCTTAAACCTACTGTAAGTCTGAGTGCCTTATACCCCTTGTTCCCTCCCTGATCCCAGTTCCCCCCAGGCTGCGGGAGGGATATAGGACACTGAACTAGCAAACCACCAAGGCACGGGAGCTGCGCTGGGACATGCTACTTACTGCAATACATCTATGAAAAGTACTACCAAGCACTCCAGGGCAGGGGGAAAGAAATGTGTGGGGGGTATTCTTCTCTGCTCTGGAAGCTGGTGTGTTCACACAAACGCCCATACACCGAGGTGCTCRTGTCTGGCTGGAGTGGGGTGTGGAGGAGCTCTGCAGCGGGCCGCACGTGGTCTCTCCTCTAAGGGCTTCRTCTCCACTGATGGTAAAGGGTCACTGAGTCCTGGAGGTAGCAGGTTCCTCTGTGTTATATTGTGAGAGGGCAGAGGTGATTACTCAAAAGTGCCTGCTGACATCAAGCTGTATTTTGATGGAGAATGCTCCAATATCCACCTTAGTACTTATCCATAGRTATCAAGGAGCATGAAAACCGTGTTCAGAAGACTTGCCAAACATAGCAGATGCGAAGGAGCCTGATTTTTGTAGGTGTTTCCCTTTTGGCCTTGCTGCTTCACYAGAGTCGGGTGGCTCTCCAGGCAGCTCTGCAGTCTCTGGCTCTCTGTAGCCAACAGCAGGTCCTTGTCAAAAGCCTAATTTTATCATCGACCTTTCTGAGCAGCTACAGGTCTACAGACAGGGCAAGATACTGTCTGCCTTGTATCCGTGATGGTGCATTGTGACTTACTTTTCCCCTTCAAATGTTTAAAAATGCTGTGAATGATGCTTTGTACCTCCTGTGCCCGACTCCTGTCCCTTCTGTGGCACCCGGAGCAGGTGAGCTGGATGACTAGGTCATGCTTGGCTGCAGTTCTCAGCCAGAGCCTTCCTGTGACTATCCAGTATTGCTAGTACCCTGCTAACTCTCTCCGGAGCTCCTTGTTACAGGTGCTCTCATTACAGACACTAATTGTTCCTTCCCCCTGTCCCCCAGCAGCAGCCAGGCTGCAGAGGAATAATGCACAGCAAATAGTTTGACTCATGCACACCTTTAGCCTCGGTACTCGGCAATAAGACCTGCATTTGCACATCGGCTTACGGAGGAATGATTTCCATAGCAACGGCAAGGATATGTGGGATAGTATGAATACTGCCTCAGAGAGCATGTAAAGCACCTTCTTAAGAAATAACTGACTACACAGGCTCTGAAAAAACACTCACAATTGACTGTGTGGAGGAAGTGTTGTGTAATGGTGTTTTTTGGTGGCAAAAAAAAAAAAGGTTATATTCATGTTTTGTTTTAGAAAACACCACTTTTTTTTTTTTAATAAATTGCTGGGTATAGAGAATGGGGGACTTCTGCTTTATGTAAACTGTTAGTGAACGCAGACAGCATGGAAAGATCTGTGGTGATTCTTCAGGAGCATTGTGAATTAATACTCTTAGTGAAGATCTAAAGGGGAGTTACCTGAGGCAAGCATCAAGGGGGAGGAGAGAATGACAGCTCAGTTGATTGGGGAGGGGAGAGAAGCAGGATCAGCTAGTAGTCTCATTTAAATAACAGGTTTTATGGTTATTACTGGGGGGCAGGCTTTTTGCTATCAGAAGACAGGGAGGCAATGCTCTAGTACTTGGGGATGCAGAGAAACAAGACAGGAAATATGCATGAAGGCATGAAAAACATTTAATTCTTGGTTACATGCATGTGTCTCTCTTCCCCACGTTGCTGTTGTCCTCCTGCTTCTCCTTCTACTTTGTTGTGTTGTTCTGCTTTATGTAGCTCCACATACACACAAAGCAGTCCAGTATCAGGACACCCTCACCAGGCTTCTCTGGGGAAGGTGGGGGAGCCAACAAGCATGTTGGCTTCTGTAGGTTCAGGTGTGTTACCACTGCAGGAGGGTTGGCCCCTTCCCTCTTGGTCCTTTCGTGAGCTCCTGGGAGCTGTGTCCCTGGGCACACAACTGCAGCGAGCTCTGCAGTGCCAGCAGTGGTTACCTGGATACATACGGCTGCGTCTCTCTGAATGGCATGAGAGTGGGAGGAATTGCTTCAACTCATTATAGGTGGAATGAATAAAAGTAACAATGCTGATTTCATCACTTCCTTAGTAAGGTGATATCTAATCAACCCTGTGTGCTGCACTGCAGCACAAGTATCAAAAATAAGCAGTTTTGAAAGGGGAAAATTTCTTCATGCTTCAGATATTTGACTTAATCTGTTAAACTTATCAATGTTTGGGACAGCTCAAATCGTTGGAAATCTTGAATCCCATGCTTGAGCTGGATGCTGCAAAAGAGATCTCTCCATGTGCTATGGAATTCCTGTATCTTCCACACACAAAGAAATCTGGATGAGTTTGCACAGTCCATCTTCCTCGACCTTTTTCCCATCTTTTGATAAATGATTACAGTTCCTGACCAGATTTATTTCCTGGCTTACACCACCAGCCAATTTTTTTTCTTCCTCCCCACCCCAGCCTGAAGGTTGCATCCTGTGACTGTCACATGTGCATGCAAAGTTAGCAGCAAGAGCGAGAGACTTGGGAACATCCAGCATGAGGGTATAAGATGACATGCCCATTTTTGTCTGTTTGGTACTTTAATAGTGAGAAGGCCAGTGTGGGGACAGTGACAACTGGCTGTTGGCTCTATATGGGCTTTGTGTGCAGAGGTCTGCCTGTAAAGCAGCAGCTGGAGGACTAGCTGGGCCCTCACATTTGCAAATCCCCTTTGGAAATACATGTGCTCTAGCTCTGGCACTTGTGTGGAGTAAGGAGCCTAAACCTGTGTCTTCAGATGAGAGCAAAGAGCAGGGCTGTGGGATTTCTTCAGGCAGTGAAACTGGGGATAGCAAGCCCTGCCTGCAGAGATCAATAGTGGCGGGTTATCCCACAGCATCTGCTGCTGTGGGGTTTAGATCTCAGGAACAAAGCAAGCTATTTTCCTTTAGTGAGTACCACGTACTCCCAGCTTATGCTTTAATAGGATTAAACAGTCTCAGCATGGCCTTGGCAGGGTTGCACATACCCCAAGGCAGGAGAGTCTAGACTCCCTGTCTGCCCCAGGTGTCCTCACCCCCTTGATGCTGGCATGTGAGGAGCATGGCTCCAAGGGCACCTTGGCAGGTGCGGTGTGGCTGAATCCGGCCCTAACGCAGGCTGCCTTCTCCTGGGATCAGGTTATTGTCCTGTAAGCATGTATTTACTTGCTAACTTGAATTRAAAAAGGGCAAAAGATGAGCTGGAATCCTGCATGTACTGATGCAAGCACTGTACTGAGGGATGCATTTCTCTCTGAAGAGAATTGGGCAGGAACCATTAGGAGTTCAATGCCACCTCCCCCTGCAGGAAATCTCTCCCTCCTCCCTCTTTTGTCATCTTCCATTCTCTCTTCTGTATATGACTTGGTCATATAGAGACATGTGATGTCTAACACAGAATGACGGTCTGAGGGTGTCCTTGTTCATAGGGTTGCTTATCCCAGGCTGATCTRTTGCAAAGCAAAGGAGGTTGAGAGTCTGAACCAGGGTGGGATGACAGCCAGGGCTAGACTGCTGGGAGCAGGAGGTCTCATGAAGTGAAACATGAGTGCCTTTTCCTCACTCCTCCTTCTCTGCAAAGAAAGTACAACTTCTTTTCATTTACTCTGATGTCCCACCAGCTACATCTGCTCTGCTCATATGCCAGCTCTCCTGGCAGGTCTGAGATACGGAAGTTGTGGACTCATGTTTTGGTGCTTGCCCAGCAAACATTGCAGAGGAGGAGCGTGTGCAGCTCCAGGATGGACATCTCTCTGGCACCTCTGAATGCAGCTCTGTGGAAGCGAGTTCTAATTAAAATCCATTACTTTACAAGACCAGTGCTGGAAGCTGTTTTGTTTTATCCCACGCATCTGTTTTCTTCATGGAAATGCAATGTGTCTGTGTCAAGGCTATAAAATAAAATACCTCTTTTCCAGAAATGAATAAATTAATCGTGAATACATCAGATGGCATTGCCACATATGCTGAACAGAGAACAAAAAGGCAAGGCAACAGCAGCTTGTAATAAAATTCCTTTTATTGAAGCAGTAAAGATCCACATGATCTTCCACCTACCCTTTAAGATAGTAATAAAAGTGACTCAGCTTGGCAGCATTGGTAACAAGTGGTAGATGGCTTTAGAGTTGTTTTGTTAGAGGAAAAACACACATAAAATACAGCCTTGGAGTGATCAGGTATTGGCTCACGAAATAAGTGCGAGGAGGAGGATCTGCCTTTACTGCTCCAAGGCTCATGCTAAACATGCACTGTGAAARGAAAGCATCCTCTGCTGCTAACAGTACCTCTCTCTGCCGTCTTCCTGGGGAGGCACATGTAAAGTGGAGCTGAACAAGCAAACAGGAAAAAGTTCAGAGTCTTGCCAGAGGCTACAGGGTGAGGCTGTGGCAGAAAGGGGAAGATGAGGCTCTCTGTTACCTTAACTAAGTGCTCACCTCTCACAGTTGTTTCTAAGTCAAAATCACTGCTTTGAGGTCTTGCAATGAAAAGCTCTGTAGCAGGGTGGGATGTTGAACTCTGTTACAATAAATGACATCAGGAAATAGAGACCCCCTCATCCCATTTTCATTCAGCTGCTTCTCTATCATCTTCTCCAGACATTGCATATCTGTAGGAGCTGAATGATCTGGTGATGTACTTACCTAAAACAAGTGGGTAAAAAGCTATTTATGAGGCACTGGAGTAGATGGAGCAAAATGAGCAGGAGATTGAACTGGAAGTACTTATGAGATAGGCAAGCAAGGCCAGTGCTTCCATGATGGTGAGTGAGTGCAAAGGGAGGTGGTGGTGGAGTAATGAATGTGGCAAGCTGCAGAAATAATAATGCAACTGGTCTAGGCAGGGATCCTTGTGAATAATGAGAGGTAACAAATTTCTGTGGTGGTGTGCTTCTCCTGTAGAGGAGGGCAACAAAGGCTGCTCTGGGGCTTTGTTTCTTGTGCAGGCTGGCAGAAGTTCATGCCTAGATGCTCTGCGGGAGGGAGGATCTATTGGTGCAACTGACTGTACATCTTGGAGGCTTGTAGAGAGTGTATTGGTGATCTCACTTCTGAAAAGGGGCAGCTGAGGGGTTATGGGACTGATTCTTTGTGGTCTGCGTCTKGTGTAGATACTCGCCTGTTGAGTATGCCTACTGGGCATACTCATTTCATGGCTACATGGTGGCGGTATTCCTCACTTTGTTTCCCCACCAGAAACTGAATTTTTTACTTTTTAAACAGTCTCTGAATCCATCCTCAGCTTTGACCACTGAGTGCGTAAACCTCTGCTTTCACCTTTGACAGGGCCTACACAGCTTTGGCTTTAGGCCAGGAAATCCTGTAGGTCCATACTCAAACCCATACAGTATTGCTTGGTAGTTTAATTATCTGCCACTGTAGGTTGTGCCTGCAGATATCTGGAGTGCAGATTCATCTGCAGAAAGATGCCTTAAAGGGTATCTTAGAAGAGCAGAGTTGAGCGGGCGCCCTGTGCTGCTGCTATCTGAAGTAGAAAGACGGCACACAGATGGCTTTGGGGCAGGGGAACCAGTTCGGTTTAACCTGAAAACACTTTGGCAAGTGAAAACTTTGTTATTAGCTCAATGCGAGGAAAAGATGCTGAAAGCTGAGGAATTGAGGAGGAAAGGGGATTTCAGCTGTTGCACTGCAAATGATCTTGTTTCTTAGCGTTGGGGAGCAGTCAGGTCTGCTGGTGTTAGCTTCCCAGAGCAGAAAAATGGAAGTTCTGCCCCTGATGCACTCTGCAGAGCTGCTCAGAAGAGAAGAGTACAGGCAGGCAGGCCCTGCATCCCAACCAGCAGTGAAAGAGGGAGAGGAACTGTTAATAGCCCACTGGAGAAAATGGCTAAGGTTTTCCCAGAGCAGCACTAAACTGTAACAGCTCGGTTAGCAACCTCCGGGGATGAGAAGTTATTCAACCTTGTCATCTGGTACAGCAACAACCCTATAAAATGGGCTCCTCGTTGTGAACAAAATATCTCAATGCACTGCATAGCAAGTGAGACCTCTCCAACACCAGCTCGCTGAGGGTGGGAGCGATCCTCTTGCTGCACACTTTACATGGTGATGCTTCTGTAAGCTTCTGCAGACCCTCACTTTTAACATGCAAAACTCCTAGTAGTTCCTCCTCTGGGAGTGCTTCAGAAATTGAATGGGGGTCATGTTTTGTGATGGGAACAGATGCTGATACCCTTTGATCTCAAAAGGTATGTCTGCCTCATGCAACAGGGTGCACAGCTAACCCCCCCGCACACACGCACACTCRGCTATCGCTGACTATGCTCTGGACTTCACATAGGGCAGCTCTGTGCMGCATGACCATTCCCCTGGACTCCAAAAGCAGTGGAGCTGTTAGGAGGGCTGCGAGCAGCACACCGGCTGATCTGGGCACTGCCCTGCATGGATGCTGYTTCTGTTGTGAAGCTCGCCCGGCTCTGTGCATCCACACTCCGTCCCGCAGCGCTGGAGGCTCCAGCACAGCTGGCACAGAGGTAGCCCCTCTGTCTTGCCACAGAGCAGCTGTGACCGTAGCACCCTTAGCAATAGTAGCACTGAACATGGAGTTTTGTCTTACTCTTTCAATTAACCTATTGCCCGCTCCTCTACACTGGCATCCTAGTGAGCTGTTGGCCAAGCCTCCAGGTCTCCCATGGTTCGTAAGTGCACTTTCGCATGCAAGTTTGCAAAGGAGATGAATCTTTCCTGGGACAGTCTCCAAGGCAGTGAAACACTTTTCTRCAAGCTAGAGATCGCTGCAGCTTTCAACAAAACGAATCCCAAGAACAAGGCACACATCCTCCAACCTATAACACAAACATATAGCAGTATGCATATTCTCAGGGAAAAAACTACTGAAACAAGGCACTCTACTGCACATGCCTGGGGGGGAGATGGGAACAAACAGCATGTGACAGACTTTAGCTGTGTTTTCTAATGCCAGGCTGGAAGGCGCTCAGCTGATAAGCTGGATGTAGGAACCTAGACAGAAGAGAGCTGAAAAGATTTCCATGGATCAATGTTCTTTGGTTACCGGGCATTAAGCAGTCTGCTTCAGTCCTCTTAGAAATTCAATAAGAAAAGAATATAACAGGTGATCCAGCTCTGAAATTGTTCTTGGAAGTTAAATCAGATTTCTCAGGGGTGTCTTGACCTTCTTGGATGGACATGGAGAGGATCTGGGTCAAGGGTGTCAGCTGTACAAAGCACACCTCCGAGCATTACCTCGGGATGAGCAATGTCATTTGCTATGTGGTGGTCTTTCCTGAAAGAAAGCACTCACTCATGCTTTTTTAAATAAGGTTGGAGTGTGGTAAAAGAGGAAAAAGTGGAGAGGAGAAAACTTGCTTGTGAAGACTGTGGTGAGCAGGTTTCTAAAATGGGGGGGGGGGGGAAAGGGTGGAAGAAGAGAGGGGGCAGAGTAGCTAACAGAGCAGTCAGCTTGCTACTCATGAGGCAAAAATTGTTTTTTCGGTTCCCCCCAACCTGTTTGTAAGACCTAGTGATTCATCTTATTAAGGATGAGTCATTTGGAACAGTGAACAACTGGCTATGAAAATATTTACCTTAGTCTTCATCACAGATTTGGCCTGTCCCTATTTCTTTAGTCAGAACAACTCACCTTGTTCATTCCCTTCTTTAATCTCATGATAGTACAGGGGTTTTGATAACCTGGCATAGACCAGATGTGATGGGTAGGAGAAATGGGAATGCTATAGAGGTACTATCTGTGGATGGTAGAGATATGGTGAGAAAGGGTTGAACTTGTGCAAACTGGCTCACAAAGGATTAGTGGGGAAATGGCAGTTACAAGGTACCTCTTAAAATTAATTTTAAGAAAACTGTAAGCAACTGCTTGGGCTGAAAATTTCCATGCTGATCTGTCTTGGGATAAAACTTCCTGGGAATTTTTCTCATTTTCAAGAGACAGACTTCAGAGCTTAGAGAATACAGGGATTTGCAATGTGGAAAACATTCTGGCAACTTATTCTAAGAGAATGTTTTGAAATTTTTTGCCTTGTATCGGAGACATCCCATAATGAACCAAATCTGTGCATTTGTACTTGCCATATAATGCATATACTTGCCATATAATGCACATAGGAAAAGAGATGTTCAGAGTTGTGATGGAAAATATAAGCTACCTAGTGCTCTGAGAGCTGACATCATCATGGTGTCATCCCTCTTGTGGCATTGCTTTGGTCTGGATGCCTACAGTCTTTCTGTGGCTGACTGAGAACACAGTAATGGTTAGCTTAAGTTTACATATGTCCCACGATTCTAGGTTATGGTTTCTCAGTTTAATAGTCAATATCCACCTGGACAAATCTCATTGCTTTAGCTTCAGCTTATGCTTTTGCAGCAGACTGTACTGACGTGACAGCCTGACTCCTTCAATTCAGCGAAGTTTAACTGTTGCTAAGTGTATAGCAGCCAACATCAGGCTTCAAGTGTGCAGTACTGTGTGGATTGTGGACCCCCTCTTTGACTCCAACAGTAATTGTCGATGATCTTGTAATAAAGGTCCCTTGCTATTATCATGTGAATAAACTGTAGTATTAAAATTGTGACACTCATCAGAGTGACGATAAAAACTTTTATACGCTTGTCCCAAGTTGTTGGCCCCTGAGTAAGAGGGGATAAAACTTCTTGCTGCCAACCTTTGAGGCGCTGCAAGATCAATCCCAGTATTTCCYATTAAAGTAAAAGCCAGTCCTGTTTGTTTTCGGGTCAAGTGAAAAGTAATTTTTACGGTAATGACATGGAGCTATCAAAATGCCCAATTGGGAACCACCTTTAATCCAAAGCGAAGAGTGAGACATCACGTCAGGCCTTAAGATCTTCCCAGAATGTGATCTGCAGGCTGCTCTTATCCCGTTTTGATGATCTTTTTTCTTTAAGACAACTTTATCATTAATGTGAACGTGTGTTACTCGTTGGCTTTTCCTACTTGCTTTTCTTGTTTATTTCTTTAATATAAAAGAGAAGGTGCTGCAATTTCTCTTCTTCTATTCCAAATAATTTCTCGTTTTCTTCTGCTCTCATTTTAAAATCCTGAGGCTAAGCCTTCCCTGAAGATTCTAGTTTTCCAATTTCCAATAATTCCAAGTTCACCCAACATAAGTTTATTCTCTTCCTTGTGCCTCTGTTGCTCATGCTTTAGATTCTGCTGCTGCACATGTGGTAATTTCACTTTAATTTCCATTTTCCCCTCTGCCTACAGTAAATTTCATATAGCACCCACCCAGCTGTTCATCCATTTTTTGATCCTTGCTCTGCTACAATTCAGAGTCTTAATGTTATCTTCTCTCCACCCCTGTTTCTCTGAAACCTAAATCCAAATCACAGAATCTTAAATAACCTAAGTCTATTACCTACAAATAAAGAACTAGGTACTCTCCCCCCTGTGGTCCTTCAGATCTTAAATATCCACTAGGATGGATTCTTATTACCATCTTGTTTTCATGCTGGTTTTCTGTTTAGATCTTCCTGAGAAGTGTTCTTTGGGCTTGCTCCTGCCACTGCCTCTAAGCTGGACCCTGAAGCCACTTGGCCACCCTCTCACGGGGGCTTTCTGCAAGGCAGAGACCTCCTGCAGGGTGCACCGGCAGCCTCGAGGTGCTGCAGGGTGCCTGGAAGGCAGAGCCTCCCTCTGCACGCCCTGGCTCCAAAGTCCCTTACTGTCATTGGGAGTAGGACTGATAAGGATTTTTCTGATGTATAGCTTTTCCATATAAAAATATTGATTCACTAAAACAGACTCATCTTTTCATGGAAACTTGCTTTTCCTTAAATTCTTGCCACTACCAGAATACAAAAGCAGAGTAGCAAATAGCTACTGATTAGGGCATTTCCACGACCAAAGAAACGGGTTCAAAGCTTTTGTCAGAATAGGACATGGTAGGGCTGTGAACCCGGGTATATGGTGTCTCAGGTGAGTTCTTGAGTCACTGAATTATTCCAGGATAGAAAGTTTATACCCATTTATCAAGCAGTTTTCTCTGTTCCTTCACTCTTCAGTGATTTATGTAACAAAACAGAGGAACCTTTTTCCATAAAACTCTATTAACCTTATACTGAGTTTCTATTTTTGAATTGTATATTTGGTTTGTCATGTGTGGAGGTTTGCTTAGTGAGATCTTGGTTGGCACTTGTTAAATCTGTTTGCAAATTACTAAATCCTATTGTATAAAAGCACATTCATGTAGCCAGGGGCATACGATTACCTAGATAAATGCTCATGTGGATAAATTGCTTCTAATAGCTTTGTCTTTCTGTGCAAACAACCGTTGCTTTCCTGCCAAGGAAAAGTATTGCAATAAACAAAGTACAAAAATATGAACAATTGGAAATACTTCTATCAATTAAAAATACTTCTAAAGAGATAAGACAAGAAATGTAAAGCATTTAATGTTACTTACATGTGATGTTTGGCATTCATTCTCTGTTTAAATGTTGATATGAGATTCCAGCAAGTACAGACAACTATGAGGAAGGTAGTTTATTCCACTGATGCATGCCTGGCTATCTGCTGAAGTGGTGTACTCCAAAGTGATCCCTTCTTAGGGAAGGAACTGAGATGTTCCCAGCTGGGGGTATTCCTTCTGTAAACTAAAACTGAAAAGACTTTTTTTCTGTTTTGAGCCCTGCTTCCATCAGAACCCTGAATAAATGAGCAGAAAGATAATGAGTGATAAACAGATGTTCCACTTAGGGTACTGTATGAACTTGCAGAGATGAGCAGGCAAGAATGAAGATGATTACAGTGGAAAATGAAGAGAAAATGGAGACATCTAAAAATTAAGAGTTCAACATAGTCCTGAAAAGAAAATATTTTTCTACATATTCTCCTGCCACAACTGCACTATGCGTCTACCTCATTCTTTATTATAAGTTTTAGTGGAAAACAGGGAGCATGAACTGAGAAGCCACCTAAAATGCATGCTTTGCCAAAGTAATTAAATCTCATTTGACTGCTGTGATGACTCCCTGGACTCTGGCCTTTGCTTCCCTGTAAACACTTTTTTCCTGTGCAATCTCGCAATCCTCTGCTGCACCAATCCATTAACACATGTGCAGCCACATAAAGTCCCAGACTGTTGAATTTACTCTCACTTGAACCTGCTGCACATAATAACCATGCCTGCCTTCACTAAGGAATAACCCTTAGCTGACAGCTGGGTAAGTCCCTCAAATAAGGCCTTGGGCACTGCAACAGGAATTCTTGGCTGAGGCTTTCAGGTACTAAAGTAAGACAAGTAAATAACTACATTTTATCACGGTGTTGTGCATGTTGTTTTAGCAGTCAGCCCTTCCAGTAAAGTCAGTAATAAGTAAAGCATAAAATTATAGATGTAAACTTATTCTAATGGATTTGTGCTGATTTGTGCTCTGTTGCTTACTGTTCTTATGTAGTTGTTTGGCAATGTGCAAAAGGATGAGAGGAAAGGGCTTACCCTTCAGCAAGGGAAGTAATTGTCTTCCAGTGCACAAATGGCAGTCATTGCAATGGTCTCAAAATAATAATGCAGCTACCTGCAGGCAACACTGGCCTCCAAGCAAGCAACAGGATTGTGTTACCATTATATCCCCTGAATTTGAGTTACTGGGCTGCTGAGAAGGCAGAGTTTACTGTGCCTTCTACCTGCAATGGTTGTAATATAAAAAAAACCTGCTGATTTGTGCCAGGCACTCCATCATGGCACGATAAAGCAGGAAAGTGGAGCCATAGGAGTGCTAGTTTGTCATGGAAGGACTTGTAGCTTCATCTGCGCTGGCTGCTCCGGGAGTATGAGTACTTACATGTCTGCAGGATCATGGCCCAGGCTGACAACAAAGATGCAGAGCTGCTCTTCCAGTTCCGTGTAAAACAAAAGTTCACATGTGGCAACTGTAGCTATTTGAAGGAGACAGTCCTTACACTAGCAAAAAAAATAGTTGCTGCTTTCCCATGCTGTCCTTCTAAAAAAGCTTAGTGTCCTCCAACGGCATTTCCRTGTTTCATTCTGTCTTTCCATTCCAAGACTTTTCCCCCGTTGTGACAGGTATGCAAATTTTTGATTGAGTAGTTCAGAATAATTAGGTAGATCTCAAACTTCTAAACAAGTTGCACAACAGAACGGCAGTTTGAGTGCAAGTGGGCCAGCACAGGCGGAGAACTGGAACTGAAGCTCACAGCAGCCCCTTCCCTTAAATAAAGCAGCCAGTACTGGCTGGAGTGGGGAACTTCACTTAATACCCAACAGCGATTCCCTAAAAATAACATGGCTGTAAACTCATTCTAAAGTACATCACGGCATTGCAGGKCTTGTGTTGCCACCCCCTGAAACTGAAGCGAGAGGGAAGGTGCAAAGCAGGCTTCTGTGACCRGTCATTTCACTTCTAAAACTCACTACTGTGTAAATTCAGGTCTACGTTGTTCTTGTTTTTCTGCGGCTATCTTAGGATCTACACTTAATGCCAGGAATAGTCACCAAAAYAGTGACTCTTAAATAAATATTTCAGAATCTGGTTAGAAAACAAATACTAAAACTGTAATCATGAGCAGTTTCTTTGGGAAAGATGATGCTAAGTGTTACTTGTTTGTGACAGCTGGGAGTTCATCTGTTGGTAACATCTAATACAAAACATAGCTTGTGTTGTCATGTGTCTTCTGTGTTTGAAGACATGTTTGAACCTGAAGCAAAAAGTGAACAGGGAAGAAGAGAATGATACTTCAGGTAACTTAAATCAATTTACAACAGCCCAGCTGACACCCCCTTCCTCTTCCTCACCCCCAAAAACCAAAGCCCAAGGTTGCAGAGGGAAGGGGAATGCATTCAAACCATGCTAACTTGAGCAGAAATCAGGAAGGCTGACACCTCAGAATAACAGGTTTGTTCTCCCAAGCACCAGCTGGCATAGCTGAGAGTACAAGAAAAGAGCTACAGGGCTCAAGTGAGTGTGCAGTGAATTTCTGTGGTAGGAGGGGGAAGGTTTAAAAGGAAAATTCAGTAATGGTCACTCTAGTTTTCTTTTAGATCAGAGATTTGTATTCAAAGCCAAATTTATTTCATTCTTCCATACAATCCAGCACTAGATGCACAAGTAAATATATTTTGTAAGAGGTAGAAATAGAAACAGAAGAGTTGATATATCCATTCCAAGGGTTGGTTTTTATTTGTCTGAAAACTGTCATAGAGTCACTACACTTAGTTGCTGTTGGACCAACAGTCAAAGGTAAACTTTTCTTTATTGGTGCTGATTAGTGTATCTGTTGACTGCTGGCAACAAAAACATGAAACAGGATTAGGGTCAGAAGACATAAAAGCTGCAATAAAATTACCAATTCAACAGGTGTCTCATCTATGTGGGATTATTGAGTTATTGTCAAATCTTCGCTAGTCCTACAAGTTGGAGTGAGAACAGCTTCTGAATCAGCTGTTAAAAGCATCTTCTTTGTTTTCCAAAGTAGAATAATTACCACTCATCCTAATATAAAATGCAGTAAAAAGCCTCAGTAATGAATAACAGCACCAGCACCACTTCTTCTCACAGTGGCTGATAAATTTTCTTGGTCTCCAAACTTCTTTGTAATGTTAGGCAGCTTTTGCGAGTCCAAAATTGTTCTTGTAGCCTTACATTTGAACAAGTGCATGGTTTTTGCAAATAGTCTTTATTAAGGTAGCAGGACAAAAATTCAGACAAATCAGTAAATTTTGGAGTTATTAAATTAGCATCTTAATTCTGAAAGGACAGACTTTCAAGGATATGGTACTTCATACAGTTTCTTGATAAGTATTGTTTCTGCCAATAAAATTTGGGTTATGGAAATGAGTTACCCCCTTTTTCAACAATTATAAGAAAATAACATTTTGTGTGAGAAAGGTGTCAGCCCTGCTTAGAAAGTTCTTCTCTCCTATTGTTGAGAAATGATTATTCAAACATTTAACCTTCATTCAGCTCTATGAATGTCACTGGCAGTGGAGGAATACCTGGTCTCCTGAAGGCCCATGCAGCTAAAATAGGTTCTACAACTAGTATAWCTTAAAGGATAACTTAAATTTACTTTCTTAAATTGCACATGGAGGTGCTTTTCCCTTTAATTGATGCAGTTTCTCCTATAATTGAGCCTATGAAACATCCCCCTTTGAGTATCAACAAACAACGCCTCAGAGCTCTGCTTCTAGAATTAAGCAGGGTGAGTGGGTTGCAGTTAGAGCTGCCTAAATAAGCAGGGGCTTTTGGATCAGTGGCTAAGCTGGAATATCCAAGAAAAACATTGGGTTGACTCAAAGTGACATCCTCTTGGATTTGTTTTTTCAGTGAAATAAGGAAGAGATCTCCTTACCTGCAACTGCTTCACTTGACTCAAAATCAGAAAGTTTACTTTGTTTTAGCATTCGTTTGGCAATTTTCAAAACAAATGTCAGCTAAATGTCAAAGTATTTTGACTTTCCCATTTTTTCTTCTTTGGTCACCATTACGTGCTAAATCTGAACTGAATTCACAAAAGCTTTCTCTACCAATTTCCTCTCCCCAAGGGAGGAATTTTTCAACAAAATATTTGCTGAGGTGTATTTATAACTTCAGCTTCAGTTGCAGAACTCCAGTCAGAGTAGGTCTTGTGGCCTTTGAGCATGTTGGGCATTGAAATCTTTGTCTGAAAGACGAAGAATTCAAACGACCTCCAGCGACCCAACTTGATTAAAGATTTAGATAGCTCTTTTTCTGCATGCTAAGAGCCTGGTCCATGAGAGGCTCTGAGTTCCCTCGGATGGGGCTGGGACTACCGCTCCCAGCGCTGCTGTTGCTGCCTGGGGTCCCGTTGCACAGGGTGCTGCCCAGGCGCAGAGGATAACRCTGGTCCCTGCCTCAGGGAGGTGGAATTGCCTCTCCAGGCATGCAGGCAGGTGATGGTGAGGGAGACAGGCAGCCAGGGCCCCCAGGATGGTGGGCAGCCACCACGGCATGKGGGGCAATGGCAGTGACATCCAGGTGCCAAACAGCTGTCAGCTTTGTGTTGCTGCTAAAGCAAAAGAGAGGCTTGAAGGAAGGATTCAAAAGGGGATGGGGAGCTCCCTGTAAGCACTGGCAAAACCATCTCTCCTCAAGCCTGTGGGGCAGAATGGCAGGGGTAGAAATGCCTGTCTGAAACTTCCAGTGGGCAAAGGCGGCTGACAGTGCTCTTCTGCTAAGGGGAGGACAGCACATCTCCCTGCCCCCTCCACACCTCTTATGCCCATTGCTGTAGCAGATCAAGCCATCCTCTTGTGTAGGAAAGCTGAACAAGAGCTGCAGGTTAGATGAGGAAAAATAAGCACAAAAATAGTTGCATGCAGCATTGGTGCTGACTGTGGTCCAGAACTGTCTTTCCAATGTCTGTGGGGCCTTGGAAGATGGGAGAGGTCAGAAATTCAAACCACCTCCTTTCTGCCAGTGTGTTAGGATGACTGGGAAAGAGATGCTAGTCAAATAAATCAGCTTCCTTTGTGGTTTGAATGTGCATCCATTCTGGATCTGGGGACAGCAGGATCAAGCATATTGAGCCTTATTCTGGATTTTTTTCTTTGGTTCTGGCTGGAGATGTGGCCTGGGTTCAGGTCAAATGTTGGTTCCCTGAAGTTTTCGTGCACGGGAATTCAAGTTGTAATTTCTTCCAGGTTTTATACAGTGGCACRGTAGTGTTTGGTACCTCGTGGAAGATGCACAGCCTCAGTCCCCAGCTTGCACATCAGTGCAGTCCCAGMTCCTAAAGCACTCTGCTTGCAGTGCTTTTAGGACAACAGAGAAGTATATGTGTGTGTGAGTTCATGCATATGTAGGTTTTTAGTGGTGAAGAGGGTTGTTTGCTTTAATCAGAGCTAACTTATTTAACAACAAGGCTTTATGCATTCATTGGCGTGGCTGCCAAATTTGTAAACTGAGTGATTCAATAATTCTTCTTCTTGTATTCTGATAATTACTGTGAACAAGATAATGCGAGGAAACTACAGACTTCTTTCAATGTTGAATTGTAGATGTGGAATATTTGACTTAATAGATTCATTAAAATACTTAATTTCTAGCCTTGCCCATTCTGGAGGAAGGTTAAAATCACAACTTGGGCTGACATAGAATTTTAGTCAAGAATACTATGAATTATATTATCACATCAGAATATTTTAGCACTTAAAAAAAAAAAATGGGTAAAGCAGAAAGAGGACACTTTTGAACAGATTTTCTGTTCTATAAAGCCCAAAAGGAAAATCTTTGCATGAGGGTTTGCTTTTTGTTCAGCTTCATGGTTTAAAGTTCTAAAATGCACTCAGTACTATATGAAAGGCCCCTCAGCAGAGACTTACCATTGATGTTAAAGGGAGAGTGAAAGTTAAGCTGCCATATGGAATTGTTGCAAAGCAACATGGATAAAGTCAAAGAAAATAACTCAACTTCACTGCTCTGATAACTTAAACTCTATGTCATCAGCTCTGTCCTTAGGTTTCCTGCTACCTGCTCACAGCATATCCAGTTGTGTGCCAAGCTGTGATCTCCTCTGCCTGGGAATCTSTCCTGCCCCCACAGTGCTCCTGACCCACCAGACCCAAAATCAGCTTCTTCCTTCAGCTTTGACCCCCTCATCTTTGCTCATTCAGATTGAAAGCTCCTGAAACGCAAGTTTACCCAAGCACTCTGGACTGTGCCAAGCTGCATAATGTCTTAAAATTCAGGTCTCTGAGCCCACGGTTTAGAGTTGTAAACCCATAGTACAAATCTTATCTCTTGCTAGACCAGCCCTTATCTTCACAGTTCTCTAATTTTATGACATAATAGTCCCTGGGCTCCTTTTATTAGAGAGTTGCATTATAAATGACTGCCTTTCCTTTCTACTTAGCAGTAGGAAACAAAATTAAAGTTGCTTTGCACCTGGTGGGACACAAGGGAGTTCCAAGGCCRAGGATGACACAAGATGCATTCTCTGCTGTAGGCAGCAGAAACAAAATGTGTATTTCTAGASTATTAGTAAGTTCTGACCTCAAAGAAAAATAAGAGATGCCATGGAAGTATTAACTGTAAGGACAAAGGGAGGGTGGTTTTTTGTTCCACTGCATATTTAAGGGAAGAAAAACCTGGCAACCAACTACTATAGTGAACTACTTATCTCGGAAAAGGATGCAAGAATTATAGTCAAAGGTCAGTKAGATGTTATCAACTTCTATTTGTGACCACAGTTTTGTCTGGTGGTATGTATCCTTCACAGGCAAGAAAGGGAGATGACTCTAGTATCACGAAGATCAGCCTGATACATCACCACTATTTTCCCTCTAGGGAACTACGGAAGAAAGGTCCTTTGGAGACAAGTTTGTAACAACATCCTGTAAGTGCACGAGGTCTCGTGGACGCTCGCTGCCCTGCTGAACAGGAAGGTACTTTGTTTCATGGCCCTGGCTGTGGAAGAGGAGGCAGAAATTGTGAAGGAGCATGCAGAACATATTCCCCAAACTTAACCATTAATGTGCTTACGTTAAATGGGAATACCACGTTAACGTTGCCAACCAACTGCATCAGGTTTTACTTAATTTGTGGCCTGGTTTGGTAACGCAATAATAATTAAAATGTACTATCCTTGTTAGAAGAAAGGAAAGGTTTGTAGTACAAAAGACTAATTAGATTACTTATACCCTCAATGTCAAGAGCTTTTGAAATCAAACCAATAACTATGTATAATTCATGAGAGGCTTGTTTTTCTTCCACATGTAATTACTAATCCAGAAAACCACCACAAAATGAATTGTGATTTACCTTTGAGGAGCCTGTAGCTCCTCAGCTGTGGATTAAAGGAATAACTAGATCTTATCCATAAAAAAAAAAAAACAAAAAACAAACAAAAAAAAAACCCCACACAAAAAAACCCAACACTACAACAAAACTGAGATAGAAAGCATCACAGGGAATCTAGACCATTCTTCTTCCACAAAGCAGGAGAGACTGCATTCTTAAACCCTACTGATGATATGCTTGCTGGTGCTCTCTCCCTCTCTTCTCCTCTTGGAAACCACTGATGATGGATGTCCCATGTGGTGTCTAGAGAACCTACTGCAGAGCTTTGCTAAAAGGATTATTTCTGCCCCCTTGGGCTGTAAGTTGCCAGTTTCTCTGAGGCATTTTGAGATGCAAAAACCCCTTTCTATCTAGTATGCTCCCAGCATAGTGATCAGACACAGCCTTGGTGATGTTATCAGCACACTCTAAGCAGCCCACACAGTATGGGTTTATTTAGTTGGGAAGAAAAAAAAAAAAAAAAAAAAAAAAAAAAAAAAAAAAAAACAACAAAACACAAAACCAACAACCAATTCAAACCCAAACAGAAGAACCATGTAGTTGAGGTACATCTTAATAGCTTTGGTGTTTTTTCTTACCTTAGACTGTTTCCTGTTGAGACTATGGAAGGTTTCCCTCCTGATTTTAACTGCATAATTATAAAATTTGACTCAGCTATTGAGTTTTATGGCAGCACAATTTGACAAAGCTAACAAAAAGACAGAGTTCATACATTGAGTGCTCAGTGATCAGGAAGAAGTAAATCACATGGAGGATGCCTATTCAGTTGTGTAACTCCATATCAGTTTTTGCCTCCTGGGAATGAAATGAAGGAGTCCTAGTGAGGCCAAAAGTAACTAGCGATACATTATCTGGTGACCAAAAGAAGACTGAAGAAGCTTTGGGCCACATCTAATGCAGCTACGATCCTTTAAGGCAACTGATTTATGTCAGTCTACGTTAGCAGAGGATTTAATCCTCCATGTTCAGATGACATCATGTTGGAAAAGCACTTCCAGATGAGTGTTTCTTTTCTCCCTCTCCTCCCCTCCCACCCTTAAACAGCAAAAAGAAGGAAACGGCAATGTTAGCTGGCTTTTTTCCTCCCCAGAATTCAAGGTGCATTAAAAAAAATGCCTTTTAACTGTCCCTGTGATGCCTAGCTCTGGCACTTGCCCATGCTTTAGCCTGGCTAGAGAATGTGCTCCTATTGAAACGCTGCTGTCCCCACTCTGGCCCTCCCAGCCAGCAGTGTAACAAGTGCTCACTGGGATTGGGCTGGTACGCAGTGTTGCAGCAGGGAGCTGAGGGTTTGGGCGCTCTTTAAGTCAGAGCCAAAAATAAGACAATGAAATGTTAATCTTTTCAGATAGATGCAATATGCTCTACAGCTTCCCAAATCTGACCATCTCTCTGAACACCCAGGCGGAGCCATGCAGGCGCTGGGTCTATTGCACAGGGAGACCCACACTGTACATCCTGGAGGGTAACTAAAAGGGGCTTCTCAGGGCTAGGGAAAGAAAAGGGTAGGACACTGCAGATATGTAACCATGCTCACCGTTGCAATGGAGCAAAGTCATGTCTGAGAGTTATTAGAGATGCAATTACTGAATGGTTACGTGCAAAGCGGCTCTGTTGTTGCCCTGAACTCTTAAGGAGGAAAAAAACTCTCTCCTGTTGATTTTCTTAGTGTATGTCCTAGTTGTGCAGGCTGTGTGCTAGGGGGTCGGGACTTGAGCCAGTGTTTGGTAACTCCAGAAATCAAAGACTTAGCACTTTGACTCATTTGCAAGTACCGTATAATGAGCTTTGAGAATTCCTCTTTAGTCTGCGTTTGCTCTCATAAGGAGTTCTATAGTCCATGTATATTAGGGCAGCATAAATGACAGATGAGTCAAAGCCTTTTTCAGTCTCGTCTCTTTTGAAGTTGAAGAAGAATTGTCTGACTTGACTGTCTATGCTCTCCTGAAATTAATTAGAGCTTTACTTCCACTACTTCAAGTCTCAGTGAAAGTTAGTTTCCTACTCATCACGATGACAGTGAAAAGCTGCTTGAACAATATTTATCAGCAAGTTCAGCACTTTCTGCTTCACCCAAAAAATTCAAAGGTGAGAGTTTGGGTTCCTTCCCTTCCATTTCCATATTCTAGGAAGGTAAGTAAAATCCTGAAGCTAGCAGAAAATTCTGTACAGAACTCGGATTCAGCCTTGTTGAGTGGAGAGGGGACACATCCACTAAGCTAAAGACGACAAAACCAAGCTAGATCATAACTGAAGTGTGCTTCAAGGCTCTCTGTGTGAGCCTTCTAACTGTGTGGAATAGACATTGATATGGTTTTGTTCTCATTTGCCCTATCTTGAAAACTTTTTTTAAATTTTGAGGCGCATTTCAGACATTAGTTTTGAAAAGCATCTGATATTGGCCTAACTCCCACTGAAGTCAGCAGGAGCTTCAAGTCAGGAAGTGACCATAAACCAAACTCACCAGAGTGACCAGTTGTGATGGAAAAGAAAGGAGAATGGTCCTACTAGGGAATAAGGTGACTCCTTGGGACTCAGAAAAGCTGCTTTGGTAGGAGACTTCTAGTGTGCTGTCAACACATCACTTCTCCAGTGCTTCAGTTACCCTTGCTCCATAGAGAGGATATTTCCTTACCCAGCAGGAAATTATCYGAGATACCTGGCAAGTAAATGGCCTTATGAATGCTAGCTCTTACACCTGACATAGGTTACCCTTCTCTCTAGTGTAACTGTGACTGCAGGTCTCTGGAGTGGTAACAACATTTTCCTGGCATTACCTCGAAATGAGGGCCACAAGTGCCAGACTTGAAATCTTAGTAGCTGCGTTGTCTGTGAGCTTACAGAGACGTTCTGGCACTGTAGCTGAATCGCACCTTGATATTCCTGCAGATGGCAGTGGTACATGTTTTGGAGGTGGGACATCTCCAAAAGTTATGCTGTTTGCCTTTTCAAAAATGGTGAGGTTACAGCTYTTGCTGCAGTAAGAAATATTTTCTTGGAGTTCTGATTTAGGACTTGCAGCAGCCTAAGGCCAGCCAAAACAGTCCCTTCCTGAAGTCCCCTCCAAAAGGAAAACAGGAACTCTGATATGAGCAAGGACTGTCTGAAAGGTGAGGAGGAGTGAGAACCAAATCTGAGCAAGATATTTGGGCCAGTAAAATCCAGCCTGCTTCTTGCTATGTCATTATTCAGGGGGGGAGTCACACAAACAAATGCCTCTTCGTGTCCCATTTCTTTAACAATTGACAAACTAAAGACAAACACAAGCTATCCAAAGTTGTGCTGGTTGTAGTGCTAAATACCAACAGCTTCCTAGGAGTATTTTGATAAGGACAGCTAAATAAGGGCAGGGGGGAAGTGCAGGGCTGTTGTTACTATCCTTTATATGTGTATGTTTATATACACACACAGTATTTTTATTTTAATTTTTATACATATGTATGTAATTGTATATGTATAATTTCTGGGACAACATTTGGGCTTTAAATTGGACAAACTTTTTTCGATTTGAGTTTGTTCACTGGGTGGATCTTGCCAAAGTGAGACAACCCCACTGTTAATTAAAGAGCTCGTCAGTCCTGCCTGACAATCTCAGCTTTTGGTGACAGCAGCAGGAATTGATATGATCATCTTACCTGCTGTGACTCTGGTTTAAAACAAAATAATTGATTGAAACATTAATTTCTTACAATTAGAAATTAGGCTATGCTGTCCCAAAATATAGTTGCATACCTGGTCAGTTTTGATGATATACCCCTGCTAGTGATCACTTAGAATGAAATAGAGGACCCAATGCTCAGATACTTATTACAAGATCTATTCCTGCAGAAATCTTGCTTTGCATGGGTGCTGTCTCTCTTGCCTATCATCCTCTTAGCTCCATTATAGTAAGCAGTATAAACTATACTTTCTTCCACATGCCCTTTAAAATGCCTCTTGTTACGAAGGCAGGATCAAGAGGAACACTTGCTGCAGATTATACTGTGAGCTCTGCTGTATATGAAGGAGAAAAATGGGGAAAGGAAGGACTTGAATCCTGACTTCTTATGACTGAATGGAAACAGAAAAGTGTTGGGGGGAAAAAACTTTCTAGAGTGGGATCTCAAGCTAGAAGTAAGCCCTTTGCACTACAAAGTGTTCAAACTATAAAGTATAAATGAAGGAGCCTTTTTATTTTTAAAAGGTGTGTGGATTTGTATCCTCCCATCTCAAAGGAGACCAAAGTACCAAATCTGAATATTTCATTGTAGAAATGGTAGAAAACTATTCGTACGTGAACTTGAGATAAAATCACAAGGGGGAGGGCAGGAAGGCAGGGAATGCTCTCTAGAGCATATTCTCCTCTAGCAAGAAAACAAGATGAGTCCTGAGCAGAGATATTTAATATCTCATATTAAGAAAAAGGGCAAATTCCACTCAGTGCTCATCTGAATCCCCAAAGCTGCACATGACAAAGAACTTTATTTAGATCTCATCAAAATCTTTTCACTTCTCACCAGGAAAAATGTGATTCTGATCATCAGCAGCCTCTATTAAATTCTGGTTTTGTGCTATCATATTTGTCATTTTACGAGCTGGTGCTCAGTGCAAAAATAGAAATATTAATGCATGCTGATGCTTGTATTGGATCTAGCATACAAAGAAGCAGTTCAAGAGATAGAGGCATCTGGCAAGCTGCCATTTAGAGATGAGAAAATAATAATTCAAATGTGATAAGAAAGTTACAAATACCTTGTATACGGGAGCAGTAAAATTCTTGTCTGCATTAATACCTTGCTGTTTCTGGCTTACTCCAAGTCCAACGTGTGTATTTTTAAAAATGTACGTGTTCAGTGGAATAGAAAAGTTTGGGATTTAACCATAGCATAATTGCCAGAGATGAATCGAGTTCCTTGGTGGTGGGGAGGGACTGAAATGATTTCAGCTGCTCAGGTTTCAGAATTGTCCGGTCACTTTTAGGCTTCCATGTAACTGATGCAAAACATAGATAATGGACTGGGCTGGGGGCAAGGAGGGGAAAGGTTGTTAGTAGATCAGTCCTGAATGTGCATTTATTTCTGCTCTCAGCAATTATAGCAGTCATTGCTKCTTGCTGGGGATTTTGTTTCCCTGGGAGAGGAGGCCATCAGAAAAACAAACCCACAGCAACTAGTACAGCTTGTCTGCTAAAAAGACAAAGCATGATTGTTGTGAGAAATGCTACCTTTATAATGAGCACTCATGTTACTCCTGGAACATGGCACTAGCTCTTCTCTGAACACACAAACTTCACAACCGACTATTTACACGTACCTGGACAGTTGGTGAGAAAAATTGTGCTGTTACCCACTCCCCACCCCACCCACCCCCTCCTCCGGAAAAAACAAGACTCCAAATACATTTATTAGAGGAGGTCTGTATTGCTTGTAAGGTAAAGAGTGTTCCATTAAACAGAAAAAATACTAAAGTCTTGACTTGAATTTAACCAGCATATATTGCAAGGAGCAAACTTTAAGAGAATTAAAAATTAGTACTGAGACTGCAGCTAATTCAGAGGCAAGGAAAGAAAAATGTAATTTTCTCCTTTGAGTGACAATACAGATCACTTAACCTTTGGTTTTATAGTCTCTTCTCCCAGTATCAAATCTCATCTACCTACCAACTTAAGTATTCACAAATGCACTACCTCCTGTTTATTAAGCTGCACTAGTGCTTAGCACAGCCTCCCTAAACTGAGCCCCTCCAGCAGCGCTGCACCCAGGTGAATGATGCTCGGGCAGCGCAGGCAGTCACGGCAGCAGCTGCAGCACAAAAAGCTGTAGAAGCTGGCAGGGATGGGTTCCGCGGCTGAAGACTTGTTCACCTTGAGCATCACTCACCTAAGCTTACTTCAGTGGAAACAACAGTGAGCTTTTTTCAGTCTATGCACAATCCTGGCACGTACGCAAATGGCAGGTGTCACTCTTCCCGCAGCCACAGGGTAGCTCAGGTCACGCTGCCGCTCCAGCGCGGGGACGACAGAGCTCCGGCACCAGCTGCCGGGCAGCCTGAACGCCGGTGCCCGAGCTGTCATTCCACTCCACCGTGGTGGCTGAGAAGGAGGTGAAGAAAAGGGGGGGGGAAAGCGAGCAAGGACTACAACTAAAGGAAGGATGGGAGGTGTGTGTAAAGCTGGGAGAGGACTACAGGTGTTGCTGCCGTGCTGTAATGGCATGGCTGTAATGAGCATTACAGATCTTAATTTAGGGCAAACATGCCTTCCTGGTGCCATACAACCCTGTCCTCTGTCACCTCTGTAAATGTTCCTAGAACAATAAAGTTCTGTGGAAGAGACGCCCATTCAGAGTTTTCATCAGAAAAACGTATTTGTTTAAAAATATGATCAAATTGTTGGTTCAAAGTAAGTTGCATCAGTATACGCAGGGTGCTACGATTCCTGTGTCATTCACATGATGAAGCTATCTGGACAGAACCTCATGAAGCTATCTGGAATGAATGRTGAAGCTATCTGGACAGAACTTGAGGCTCTAGAGAGATGGGTGCTGGTCTCTTCTCCCAAGTAACAAGTGATAGAACGAGAGGAAATGGCCTCAAGTTGCGCCGGGGGAGGTTTAGATTGGATATTAGGAAAAATTTTTTCACTGAAAGGGTAGTCAGGCATTGGAACAGGCTGCCCAGGGAAGTGGTGGAGTCACCATCCCTGGAGGTGTTCAAAAAACGTGTGGATGAGGTGCTTCGGGACTTGGTTTAGTGGGCATGGGTACTGGGTTGATGGTTGGATGATCTTAAAGGTCTTTTCCAACCTTAATGATTCTATGATTCTATGATTCTATGATCTATGACTTGTTTCTGCTTCACTGCAGAGCTAATACCCTCAAGGTTCAGCAACTTGCTATGACTAACAACTTGTTGGAAATACTGAAAATAGCTCATGGGGAGGGAAAAGGAAGGGAATCAAAGGAGACAATTTTCCAAAGCAAAGCTTCTGCAGAACCAAGGATGTGTTTTCTGAAAGTTTGCTTTGATCCTGTTTCTAGTGAAAAATACTGTGTAAAAGAAAACTGTATGACTTACAAGATACAAAAAAATCTTTAGAGAGATTGAATCCTCATTCTCCTATTTATCTGAACAGAAATATTTGTACCTGACTTAGTTCTCTCTGAAAAAAACTTAGAAATTAAGATGGATATCTATTAATGTCTTTTTGCTTCTACAAYAAGAAATGTCATTCACTAGACAATATTTCTTTAATGCAATATATTGCCTTACTGATATGATGATGAAGCATGTCCTCTAGTAGCTCAGTGAAGCTCAGTTGTGTTTACTGTATGAAAAAGTGAAACTATTGTGGTAAACAACAGCCATTAAGATGTTCTTAATCTATAAACAATATTTGCCTCAAGAAGTTTTTCATGTGTGTAGATTTGTTGTGGATAGGAGTAGGAGATGCTTTTTAGCTGTTGTCTTTTCTTTCTCCGTAATTTCCTTTTTGTGGGTCTGGGTATTCTTGGTCTGGTTTTCTAAGGAAACAAGGCTTATGCARTCATGTGATTTGGATGTGGTCATGCATCTGTCTGTCCTGCTGTGGCAGCTTTTTAACCCAATAGCACATTTTAACCAAATTAGAGAGCAGCAGCTCTCTAATTTATATTCTTATAAATTAATGAAAATCAAGAGCCTGTTAGAGAGGGGAGAGAGAGAGGCTTTAAGAGTGCCCCTAACAAGGGAAAGCCCCTCTACTGAGGACTCAGCTCTTACAAGACACAAGAGATTCCTCACAAGAGGAGCTATGTTATGAATATCCCAAATCCAGGAAAACCTTCAACTTAAAATTCACACCCAGTTTGCTATCACTGAACTCATCTCCCAGATAAAATCCACAGCAAACCAGGCTCTGTTACCTCCTCTGCCCACAGAACTATTTGTTTTGTGTATGTGACCTTGCTCAAGGGTAAGCTAGATTCAAATGCTGCCTGTGCATTACTAACACTCTGTATTTAGAAATATCTGGATTAGGCATGAAGACATAATCATAAAAGTACTGCATTTTATGATTCATTAAGCTTTCAGTTGACACTTCGTGACATAACAAATAGAAGTGCACAAAAAGCATTTCTAGGGCCCTTTATTAATTACTCTGTTTCTGGGAAATCTGTTTGGAAAGTGGCCTGTCAGTGCCTCCTTCTCCCTTCCCTTGCAACTGCATGCAGCTTTTTCACCTCTAATGAAGTTTAATCAACACAAAAAAAGTGGTAGGCGTTCCAGGTCACAGGCATTGTGGTGACTCAAACATTTTTACATGAGTGCTTTTGACAGATCAGAATGCACTTTGCAAACCTTCCCTTGTTCTTCTTGGATGAACAAAGGTAGAAATACGGACTCCTTGSTGCACTCTGTGCATCAGTTTTGTCTTGATGGGCGTAATTTGTTGCTTCATTTTTGCATAAATGAAACTGTGAATGAAATCATCCTTTTGGCACGTTACTGCTGTTTGCATTCTTGCTCTGTTGTTCAGCACTTCGATAGTTCTGAAGAAAATTAACCACAGTGGTCCACCAGTTATTTTATGTTGAACTACTGGGTTTTATGTTGCTAAGATGTTAAATGTATTTTCATGACATAAGTTAAAGAAAATACGGTATTTCTTCTAAAACATTATTTAATGTCTTTACAGTGTTATAGAGCTGATAATTGTGAAGTTTTCCTGTTATTTTCTAGATGCAAAATTAGTGTTTCTACTATTATTTCCTTGTTGAGGAAAAGTCTTAAAAGGGAAAACAAAGAACATACTCAGTTTTATACTTACAATACCTGAAACGAAACTGCTGTTCTCGCCTACTGCTGTAAGAAAGCTTGCATACAGAAAACATTTCACTTTCATGTTGCTCACCTCCCAGTTACAGTACTGATGGAAGGTAAGAACATTCAGCTAGCAGCCACTTGGGTTCTTCTGGTTTTCTTTAGCAGGTGGTGACTCTTTAAAGATCTGTCACCTATCTCTTGCTTCACTTAAATCTCTGGGCATGGATGAAAGTTGAGCTGAGACTGTTTTTTTTTGTTCTGTGTACAGTTACTCGTGTTCACTAGGGACTGGAGATACCGCAACTTGCACCCCACCACCGCAGCTGCTGGTATGCCAGAGGTAAATGGAGGTAAACCGCTGAAGCAGGCCACTTTTCAGAGGTGCACTACTAGCTTTGCTACCAGCTGTAGATGGCAGTGAGGATTCAATGGCAAGTTACAATCTGAAGGCTGCTTGACTGTGTTGCAGTAGGATTACTTCAGCAGTGTTGTATTATTTCCACCCCTCTCCATGAGGACAGCTTTCTATTTTTTGCTATTAGGGAAGCCATGCTGCCTGGAAAGATGTCTATATTAAGATGACATATTATATGCTGTTGGGAAAGAGATTTGCATCTGATTGGCTTATTCTTAGAAGATTAGAGACTAACCATATACAAAAGTATTTCTTCAAATGTCATTTCTTATGTTTAATGTACAACTTGAAAAGGAAGGCTCTGCTAAGAGCTGCCTTCAAAGATGCTTAAAAATTTTCACAGGAATTGAAAACAGGCAGGGAATGATGCCTGACCCCCAAATGCTCTTATAAAACTAAGTACTATGTGTAAAAGGATGCTCTTGGCTTCTGTAGCTCTTTACCTTCTGTTCTGTTTACAAGAATGTCTCCTGGCTGGCTCAGGAGAGCTGGCTGTGAATGGGAATATTAGTGCAACAGGAGGGAGAACAACTGGAAAGACCCAATATGTTCTCCTGCAATCCCAGGGATGCTCTTTAAGCAGGGAGAGGGGCCTGCATTCTGCAGCCTTCTGCATAGTCTGCTGGGAAAGCAGCTATCCTGTGATAGACAAAAAAAGCTATGAAGGCCTTTTAAGAAAAAGGGATAGGAATAGGTTTGCACTGCAATCTTCAGCCCCAGGAAAAAATGGAGCTCTTTGATGTAGTAGGCAGAGCACGTGGCTATATGGGGTGTCCCATGGTCTGCTTACAGCAGCCAGGGCAGAAACTCAGGCATGGGGATGCCAAAGATCCTCATAGGAACRGTGCTTCTACCCCTCTTCATACCACACCGAACCACTCACCAGTCACACGGGAAGAGATGGAGGGATTTCCTCCATGCAGCCACTATGGGTGCTATGGAAGGAAAACGTATAGCCCTTCCAAGGTATGTCAGGACAACAGAAGTATAGGAGGAAAGTGACTGACAGTGAAGTAAGACCTGTGTTGTGGAAAGAGAAATCTGAAAACAATGGGGCTGCTTAGAGTCCTAAAAGGAAAAGTGAACAAAGAGCGGAGGAAGAGGCTGAGAAGACAGAAGGAAATTTGGGACAACATATCTCCAAGTCTGCATTTGAAGTTTGAAAAATTGGTTGTGGTTTTCCCCTCTAATACAAACACCTCTTTCCTTAATGCAGCAACACAGCTTCACTACTGGTCAGAAGATATATGGTCTGGTAATAAAGTGCTTAAACAGCATTTAAGATTTTCCATTAGGTAGAAATACATACCCACCAGAGAAATGTATAATTATTATTGACTTAAATTACTGTGTTTTTTTGCATCTTCAAAAATCTTTTAGTAACTTCTTGGAGAACATGGAGCATGAAGTATTCTGCTGAGGTTAGTGGGATATTTGCATTAACCCCTCCTGTTGCAATATCTGGAACAAACTTCTTTATTAGGAGTTTACAAAGGACTCTACTGGAAATCTAAAAGTGTCTTAAAAATACAGTAATACTTCTTTATGTAAAGCCACACATCTCTGGAAATCTAACTGCAGAATGAACCACCACATTACTGTAAAGCTGAATAGCTTTAAATACAAAATGCTGAACTTCCAAAAGCTGCTATCAATAGCCTTTTTGTTTTATGCACTATTAAACTGGTGTGCAACAGGCTGTCACTGAACATTTGTTCCACACTTTGCTGAGTGAAGAATGAATGCAAGGCAGCTAAGATACCTTCCCTGCAGAGAGCAAAGATGAACAAATCAGGAGCTGTTGCAGGGATTGAAAAGGAGAGGTGTGGGCTACCAGCAGTGTGTGCTGCAGTGATGCTTATTTGGGGAGAAGGAAGCAAGATGCTGGAGCTTACTGCAATTGCCAGCGCGATTATATAAGCCATTTAAAAAACCAAAACCAACAACAACAAAAAACAACTCTAAGCTGTTAGCTATATAGATTATACTGCTAATAGGAAGGAAAAAAAAGGTCCTTATTTGGTGTCTCTCTTGCAACCGGGAAAAGGTTGATAGTGGATGGATGTTCTCAAAAGACAAATCATGAGTAACGGTTACCAGGAGTTACTATCAGCCTCAAGAGTCTGGCTAAGCATAAAGCATGTATGAACTGCATCACCTAATCACACTAGTCACGAAGCCACTCCTTTAGCTGAATATCATGTGGGACTTGCTTCAAATCTGTTGGATGGAGGAATCTGACCTCTCTTGCTAACAATCCAGCACCATTCACACCCCTAGGTCTACTTACCTAGGAACTCTGTGGTAAAAGCTGTTGAGGAAAAATGGGTGAAATTTTCTGAAAAGAAAGATGGCATTAAAGTAGGCATGCTGTCAGGAGGGATTAAACTTGGGCTGATGAAATGTGCCTAAAATCTGTTCTGGAGACAGAAGTCTTCTGTCTACCAGACAGGCTTAGCATAGCTAATGCCAGCGTAAGTGTATCCTGTCACATCAGCGTGCTTCTTTCTTCACCTCGCCGAGTGAGGCAGCTATGATACCGCAGCAAGGACACACCTAGCTTCAGTTGTCACTCTTAAGTGGCTTTTCAGTCCAAACAACCTCCTGAGTCAGAATGATAATAAATAGAAGATCAGTAACTCTTTATTATAAGAAAGAAGGTGTATTTTGCATTCAAAGTCCTCCAGGTTCTCCTAGTCCCTCAGCGTGGTGCAGCAGGGGCCACTTTGGAGGTGCCTGTACATCACTGAGGGGCTCCATCTGATGGTTTAAGGACTCCTGTTCCAAATGAAAAAATGAGAGCGGGGCATCAGGCCAGCCTTGCTCAGGTTTCTGAGGCTTTGGAGATATTGAAACATCAAATGATAAGCRGTCAGATTTCACTAAATACTACTACTGGTCAGGGTGTGCTCTCATTTAGGCAGCCATCCTATTTCATTATTTATTTCACCAGATACTGTGACTCATTTTTGAGCCCAGTACTTGACAATTGAAAGAATTAATCTCAAATAGAAACTAAAATTTGGTTGCAACAAGATTTTCATTTTGAATGGGAGTCGAAAGCTCAGATGTCTGAGCTTTGAAACCTGAAGTCCGAAGTGCTGCAGTCACAACAAAATTAAATTTGCTCACCTCCATCTGTAAAAGCAAATCTTAAAATATTAGTGAAATTATTTGAAACTGAAAATATTAACATTCAAAAACCTGTCTTTGGATATTTGTTTAAAAATTCTGATTTTATTGTGAGAATTTCTGCCTRTACATAGATAGAGTTGATGAAGCTTTACCTGTATGTCAGTTACTAAACCAGGTCTGATCAGCTTATTTTGTATGGTGGCAACAACAGGATTATGAAAATTATTTAGTTCCAAGTAGGAAATAAAACCAATCAGGAACAAGATATTTCCTTTCTCACTTCTAATGTATGAGGGCTTTTTTAATAGGTTTCAGAGGTATTTGATAGCTTCCCTTCTATTTTTAGGAAAATACATAGACATAACACAGTGTTTTACAGCACGAAAGCCTTCTCAAAACTTGGATTTATACTTAACTGGTGCCCTTTTTCCTTGCCTTTCCAAAATGCCTCCTTAAATTAGAGCATCGCAATAGGAGTATAAGACTGTAAACGAGGGTATCGTCCTAGGTAGACAGAACCTACCTGCTTCAAACTGTGCAGTTCACCAGATGTTTTGTGCATCCATGTTTTTATTTACTCTTCCACCAGTGTCTATATCTGAGCAATTATGAAAGCTTCTCTTTTCCTCTGGTTGGTCTACATGATTCTCTATAATACACTTAATTAGTATGTTTAAAATTAGTGACTTCTATCAGTAACTAAGGATATGTGGGGCTGGACAGAATGTAGCAGAGAAAATGTAAACTAAACACAGGGAGGAAGAAGGAAATTGCAGCAATTACACAGTCATCCAGCCTGGTGAGCCGTTCAGCATCATTGGCAGATTTCATTCACATGATCTTGTGGGCATCCAGATGGAAAAGTGGCATTGATTTTTCTTGACTTCCCCTTCCAGAGTTTGTGAATTAAATCCCCTAACAGCAGAAAAAGCCTGCCGCTAACACTGTACCTGCAGCTAGCTCTCCRACTGGCAGAGGAGCTGCCAGTGCAGCTGAGAAATTATGCAGGCACCTTACATGCATCCTCTTTCTCTCGACTGTTCTTCTTTTTCCAATCTTTGTTTCCTCACTCTCTGCTGCTCTTTCTCATTTCATCTCTCCAACTATGAATCTGTCTTTATCGAACATGCTATACACCAGTGAAGAAGTAACACCTTAAATTCAAAATTCAAATTAACTCCACAGCACTGCATATGGATCCTGAATTTGGCAGAAATTTAGATGAGATCTTGAAATTTCCATTACATAAAATTTTGGGGTCTAAAGTTTTCCAGTTTCACCAATTCATCTTGTAGATTCTTCCTATTTACAGTTTTGGCTGTGTGAAAATAGATTCAACGTTAAGTTTAGATGTCCACCTGCTTCCACTGATTTGTCACTAAGGTTGTCTGTAAATTTGGTTGCTTAAACCTCTTCTTCAAAACTTTGAATGTCAATTAAAAAAAAAGTTTGTAAAGTTACTGAAAATGTAGTTTGAGCTTTTAATCATCATTATAGCAAAGTGTTTGGTTAGTATCAAGAGAACTACTGAAGGCTAGATCTAACTGGAGTTCAGCTGGGTCTTTGAAGGAAATAAGACCTACAGTCCCACAGTTTGTCTAGCCACTGCCTTCCCTTTTGTAATGATGATTGAATTTACTGTCAAGATCCAGCTATATTTGACAGAGAGACTTTGAGAACATGAAGCTCCTGGAAGCTTCATGAAAACTAGCAACTGGTCAGAGGAGAACAACCCAGATTAATGGCAGCTAGTCCCTGACATGTGCTTAGCTCCAAGGTGGAGACCTGTAAGGGATGCAGAAGGGCAGTGGGTGATGCTTTGTATGCAGCGGTTGGGAAGTGAAACAGGCATCTGGGAGCACTAGGAAAAGGGGCAGCGTTAGTCTATAGGAGAAAAATGGGTAGGGAACAGGCGGCCACAGTCCTGTGCTCAGAAAACACTTGTTGGCTTAAAAAGAAAACAATTAATATTTTAAAACAGCAGGAAGGGAGTATGTGATGAGAAAAGTAGTTTTGCATGGCCTTTCTCCCCTAGTCTTTACAGACAAATTATCTAGAGGTGAGAGATGGTTGTCTCGGGCACATTTCTCTGGCAAGAAACTTCTTTTCATTAATCTGATGAACAGAGTGTTTCTGCGATTCTGTGCTCTCTCTCTGACTACTTACAGGCAATTGTCTGTATGCAGTTGTTCGAGGAATGTCACCATGTTTCCCAGCAGCCATACTTACACCAGCTTTTCACATGCAAAGTTGAAAATTAATTGAAAGGACAGGATATTTAAGGCTTTCTGTGAAGTATTCAATATAGTCCAAGGTGTTGACATGTCTGCCTTGAACAAATAAAAGCCACCTGTGATAACTTTCATTGCCTACCATGAAGCTGTTGCCCAGCTGACAAGATGGAGGCAGCTCTGCCTAAGTAGAGTGAAGTCAGGAGAAATAACAATTGGACATGTGACTAAAACATTTTCAGTTTGCTATAAACTCATCTGTAAATAGCAGAACTCAAAAATAAAGAGATCATGCACATCGTTAAATAAAATGAGATAAAAATAAATAATGCTCAATATACCATTATGGAACTATGCAGTACCTGGTTTTGAATATGACAAATTATGAAAGCACTGTATTTCTTCTGCATGGATTTGCAGCTATAGACTCTTCATGTTTTAACAAGTGAAAATTTTCACGTAGTGGGAGAACTTTTATGCATTTGATAAACCAAAATATCCTGGTAACCATTCTGATTGGAAGTATAAAGAGCAGTCTGTCAAATTCTTCTTCCTATCTCTTGGTTGAAAATCTTTTTTATGTTTGCCAAGAAAATATACTAGTACAATATCACCTGCTAAGTAAATCTTTCACTGACTMACTTTCAAAATATATATATTGCCTAATAATAATTTAAGCTCTCAATAGTAACTGTTTGGACTGCACACATATGTTTTTATAATAGTTTTCAAGATAATTCAGGATTAAAAACTGCTAGATGCCTGCTGTCTGGGAGGAGGTTTATAAGGAATGTTAGTGTTCCAAGTGATGGTGCTATCAAGTACATGCAGAGGGGATAAAAAAAAATGTATAAAATATGTTCATGCTATGGGGTAGAAAAAAAATGCAGTTTTATATTGTGCATTTTAGTATGTGCTAAAAAAATAGATTTTTTTTTTTTTTTTTTATACAACATTGTGTGTGCTGTGTCGTCCTAAGTATTCACTAGGGAACAGGTTGATCCTTAATAATTAGAAAAGCTCCTTCTCATATCGGAACTTTTCAATCCATCTGTGCTCTATCCTGTGGGAAGAGTTCTTAGCGGCTGCTTCTTTTTAAAGAAATTCAAGGAAGATCTCTGATCTGTGGGATGGATTTGCCACACAAATCTTTCTCTTTCCTTTTCTCCTTGTACTGTTGCATCCCATTGTAAAGGAAATCTCCAGTATCCACAGCTCTAGTTATCTAYGTGGAGACCTCAACTGCTCCATCCTAAATATAGAAACCCCTTACAAATTGCTTGTTTTCAACGAGGTCTGCAGGCTAGACTGAAAATACTGCGTAAGCAGAACTTTTTTTCCTCTCTACCTTTTAAAAATCTTTATTCCTACGTTCTAGCTGACATACAAATCAAACTTAAAAATATATTTGCTGTTTTAGTACTAACATGTTCAGATGCCCCAGTGAGGACCATGACAAAACATACCAGATGAAACACTTCTGACTAATTTAGAAATTGGTGTAATACATGAACTTGACTGGTTGTAATTTATCTTACTGTTCATGTTGCCAGCAAGATGCACTGCAGGTGTTTTAGTAGAAACTCTAGAAATTTGAAAAACTGATTTCTAGGGATCATAACAAAGAGAAGTCTAATCCTACTTTCTTTCACTTCAACATTAGCTCAAATCAACATCATCAAAAGGAAAATAAAGACTCAGTGCAGGAAATATTTTTCTTTAGGATAATCCAAAAATGTTTACATGGTAGGGTATGTACATGATCCGAATTTAGGTATCTAGCTTCCCTTCCTCCTCCTGAGCAGCTACTTCTCTCAATTAATTTGTGAGCTGTTTTGCACACCACAGGCTACAGAAGGGTAGTGCAGGAGATCAGTTATGTCCCCATCTGTAAATGAAGAGAAAAAGTGTTCCTGGGACTTTGCTCTGTCATCCTCCTTTCCTTCATTCATTCCAGTCAGCAGCGTAAAAGTGACTGTCTACTGTGGCCTCTGGGCTGCTGAAGGATTTACTCCATTCAGTAATTATGCTCTGAATCTCTTGATAAGGGATTGTCCTCACTGACAGGAGGGAGATTTTCTCAGAAACAGCTGCTGTGCTTATTGAGCACAGGTATAAGTCCTGTCCTGCCAGCACACTCAAACAGAATGTTGATAGTTTAGTCTATTAAACTCTACTCTGGCAATTCTCTATGAGCAGAACTCCCCAGTGTGAAACAATGCAGCTCATTACTAGGAGACAACCTGTCTATACCCTTCTCTGTTTTGGAGGGAGATTGCCCATAATCACTCACAGGTATTTTATCCCGCCTACAACATGACATGTTGTAATAGTGTCTTATATAATGTAATTATACCTCAGTTCATATTGCATAAAATGATGAAATTCAAACTACTGCTGGGAAACACCTCTCTCTGACATTAAAACTAAAATGCTTCACAATAATACTAAGCTATAGAGCATGGTTTAGTTTAAAAAAAAAAAAAAAAGTAGTAGTGAAATGGAAGGAAGTAGAGAAAGTTTCTGGAACGGTGTGACTGGAAATGAGATACGAGTTGCCTCACTCCTGCTGCCTTTGCAGGAGTGCTGAACACCCAGCTGAGGGTCTAGCCCTGATGTTGCTGTAGCTGTGTTTATGATCTGCTCCAACACTGGAGATGTTTGTCTTTAGTACCAGATGCTGGCTGGTAGCTAGAGGATGTTTGTCATTTATTTACATATTTACAATGCACCAATAAATGATATTAAACATGCTGTTTACCCACTGATCTCAAGAGCTTTGTCCTGAGGAGAAAGTAAACTCTCACATTTTCTTGTGGTAGGCTCTGTACCAACTTTGTAATTAGGCAGATATTCCAGCTGACAGAAGATAGAGAGATCATCTGGCAACTTCTCCTCCTGCTGGAGCTGAAGCCAGGCTGAGCAGGTGTTTTACACCTCTTCCTTTCCCTCTGTAACTGAGTGAAGACTCTCTGTCTACTCCAAAGGCAAGAGAGCACTTGTTTTCTGCTGTGTAATTCATATGTTAGTGTGTTTCAGTATTTATACAGTAGAAATAAAACAATGCTGAAGTTGAACATATCTACTAAAAAGCAGAATTCACAATGTAGTCTCACTGTTRCTATGAGATCCTCTGGAATCCGAGTACCACTAAGCTCTGCTCAGTAAAACTAAAACCCAAGGGTGCCAATAGCTGACCAGTAAACAATTGATAACCTTGCTTGGAGAGCCCACTGGATATGACACAGTAATGAATACAACAAATGAAACTGAAATGCAAAATCATAGTGTAAAATAGTATTTAAAATAGCATAATGTTTCTAAATAGGGAGTTAGGAGTGGTGATGCTCTCTTTTCAAATGGAAGTAGTTATGGAGTGCCCTAGTACTCTGCTAAACAAGATAGCTTAGTAGTCAAATTCTGGATGAAAGGGAGAGAGGGATTCATCACTCACTCTGGCAAGAAGTTCTAGCTCGTAAGCAAGCTGCATAATTAATGCTAGATATTTTAAAGCCATGAATTGCAATCCCTATGTAAGCTCTGGAAATGGGAAAATGTACCCTGGCAATATTCCTGAGGAGGTAGGGAGTGCACCTGCTGAGACTTAATATATGTAAGTCAGAAATTGAGAGCCAGGGATCTGAAAGATAAATATATACCAAAAGGTTATGGCTTGTCCTTCAGTGGAAATTATGTGGGCTTATTTGACAGGCAGAATCTGCTAATGACTTGTAAGTTAACTTCCAACCCTAAATGTAGCAACTGCTGAGAACCAAGTTAAACACTTCGATTTTGCTTATTTTTAGTTTTAAAAAATATTTCCCAACCACATATTTTACAGTTGAGAACCACATTCATGCCAGTTTTCCAAAGATGCATCATCAGAAGAGGAGATCCAGATGTGGCTGTTGTTCTAATCACAACTAACTGACAGCTTATAAAAGCCATCATCTTGAGGAAACACCTACATGTTAAAAAGCTTGGGATCAAGAAGAGAGCCCCAGGGAGTAGTTTAAGGCTCCTCACTCTACTAGAAATAAAATCAGCAGAGGAAGTGAAAGAAATATAATTAGAAAACTGAGTCTTGAACCAGACAAACCCTTTTCTGCTGTATGCAAAGTCCACCGTGAAGCTGCAAAAGCTATTTACACTAAAAATTCAGTATCATCTAAGATCTAAAATAAAACTGGAATCTGCGGTTGAGGTTTTCATAGCCACTTAATGGATTTAGACCTTTATGTCTTACATTGCAACAAATAGAGTGAGTGGTCCCAACYCTTGTGCTTTGATTATTAGTCTCTTGCTATTTGGTGTCTCCCAAGAGCCAAGCAAACATGTGAGAAGATAAGCTTTCGTCTAAATTCACCATTATATATTATATATATGTACTTATATTTAAATCTGTGGCCCTCTTGGCTGTGAAGAAAACCTTGAAAGGGGAAACCCACATCCATCATTTAGGTAGACAGAGAACATTTGGTGAGATAACCGTCCTTAATACTGAATTGTGTTTTGCATTGGTTCTATTGTATGCCTTCCTTTCTGTCTTAGTAAAGAAAGCTAATCTGCTCTGAGCTCTGTCCTGCCATGGCCAGACCATCATTGGTAGCTACATTTTCTACTTGTAACAATACCTTGAATATCTTTATCTTCTGGTATGGTTTCTTCCGTGACTCCAGTGTAGGCATCAGTTGTTCCTCACTGACAGTCCCCTCTCTAGGTGATACAATTTGGTACTATCATGCATCCCAGAAACAGGGGAGCTCTCAGAGCTTTTAACACAGGATTCATTTTCCAGTAAAATCACTGAGTGCTCAAGTACCTTTATGTACAGGAAGGTCTAGGAAGGAATTAGCTTTTTTTCTGCCTTTTTTTCAGATAAACAAAGACCCCAGTGAGAACCATTGTCTCTCTCTCGAATTGTTCTTTCATGATCCAGAATTTCTCTATTTTCTGCAAATGAAAGCTTATAGTTGGTTTTACTTACCAACCTCCCTCCACTCCCCCCAAACAAAACCAAACACACACACCCTCCCTCYCCCCAAATCTTTAAGGATAGGACCCAGGTAAAACAATTTGGAGATGTCTGAGTTTTCAGTGAACCTGATGCAATAGCTTGAAGTATAGACAGCCCAGTTTATTTTCAGTGAAGTTTCTTTTATTCTCTAAAAATATTCTGTGCATTGTGTGACCCCTATTGAGTATAAACTCAAAGGAGTTGAATGCACTGCTCTGATATCACGAATCTGGCTCATTAGCACAAACCCCATTATAACCAACAGCTGACCTGACAGTCAAGATGAACACTAGTCTGACCAGCAAAGCCTCAGAATATCCACTTACTGACAGTGCACATTGATGTCTAAATAAATGTGATGCTGCAACCTGGTCAGATGATGCTAAAGCATCTTAAACTCAGATATCCTGGTAAGTGCTCCCAGGGAGGCCTGAAGTGGCTAAAAGGGGAAAAGATGTAAGTAAGTAGGCAGAGGAGAACTCTTCCCTAGATAATGTTTTTTTTTTAATGCAATGCTACTTGGAAAGCATTGTGGATAGATTAAAGTGAACCTTTCAAAACCACTTTCCTGCTTTCCATCTAAGAATGAAGTTAAACTCGAGAAAGGTGCTAACTTGCCGGTGAATGCTCAGCTATAAGTTGGCATCAGCAGTCCTGACTGCTGGCCAGCTGCTCTACTGGCTTGCAGGGAAATGGTACTAGCAAGGGGCAACAGAAGCAGGTTACAGGGAATATTGATTCTGTTAACAACATGAGGAAGTTGAGTGCTTTACTATTAAATCTCAGGAAAACTTGATTGAGAAGCTTACTCATCTAAAAATTAGTCAGGGAAATTCCTGTGGTGCATACTGAGAGTGCAAATTGGGGATTCCTATTGCAAAGAGCTCTCATGGCATATATTTTGGTATTACATTTATTGCCACTGTTGACTGTGGGATGGAAGTAACGGTAAGGAGTTGCTTAATTAGAATTAATGAATACATGAGTAATGTCATATGATTGTGTTATGTTCTCATTAATTCCTTGGTTAAAATTATTTCTTCCACTGGAAATTACCAAGGTTAAGATATGAGTCACAATCAGCACAGCAGAAATAAACTAAGGAGAAAATACCCATTGCTGCAATGGCCTTTTGCCTACACAAACAGGAATAATATGGTATTTCTGCGCAGCAGTTGTTCACAGAACAGTAAACCTTGCTGCTTGAAGATGCACGTTCCGCACCCRGTACGCTCTGCCCGCGTACCACCCAAACTTTCAAGTTCTCCTGATCCGATGCGCTAAGATTACGAAAAGAAAGGGTCATTTTCCTCACTGACCGGTAATGCTGTGCTCTTGTCACGAACTGAACGCCCAGGACGGGCACGCACCTGACGGGGAAGGGCGGGAAAGGGGCAGCGCTGCTCCCCGGCCGCTCCCGTTACATGGCGGGGGCCGGTCCTTGGACAGGAGCCGGAAAGAGCAAATCCACCTCCCCGGTAGGGAAATGCAGCCACATAAACAACGAGGAGAGCACCCCGAGGCGAGGCCCTTCCTTCCCATCCGTCACCACCGACAGAGGCGGTGGCACGAACGCCATCTCCCCAGGAAGGACGCGCACAGACACAGCGTCCCGCCGGGCGGCCCCCGGGCCCTCTGCGCGGGGCCGCGGGAGAAACCACCGTTTACATAACGCCCCCAGGGGACGCGCAGGAGAGCGGAGCCGCGGCCACTCCGGCGCACAACCCCGCCGGTCGCCGCCGGCCACGTCTCCCCCCCCCCTCAGAGAGGGGCGGACAACGTTCTTGCAGGCCCTCCGGCCGCTGAGCCCAGCTTCCCGAAACTAACCCGCCGCCCCCCCTCTCCCACAGCGACCCCGCCACCGGCCTCCGGCGGGAGGTGAGGGCAGAGGACGGGCAGCGGCTTGGCGCCAGCCTCGCCGCCGCAATGGGCATGCGCAGCCGCGGGGCGCATGCGCCTCCCGGGCCCCCGCCAGAGCGCCGAGCCTGCGCAGAGGCGGCGGCCGGGCAGCGTCTGAGGGAGGGCGGCTAGCGGCGGCGGGCGCTGGCGGAGCCGGTGGGGCGGCGGGCCGGCGGCGGCGC